>JAPMOQ010050000.1:17129-87655 GCA_026543055.1 Argiope trifasciata
TTAGTCATAATATTTTGATTTTTCCGAGATTTTTTCGAAACTCTTTATATATAATAGATAAATAATTTAGTACAACTAAAATATATGTTTAAAATTAGCTTAAAATTCATTTTTAACTTCGAAGGGTTGAATAAAATTATATTTTTTTTGTTAAATTTAATTGAGTATTCCCATCATTTGCAGATTTTTATGATTTTTCAAATACATTCTCTGTTTGTGATTATTTATGATTATCACAAATTGAAATTAATGCTTTAGTAGTCCCTTAATGTTTTAAAATATAGTAAAAAATGAAATAAAATGCCTTGTTTAATTTGCAGCAATTTACCATAGAAATTTTTGACAAATGTTCAAAAAGAGAAGGCTTTAATTTTTAAGTAGGCATAACTAAATACGAATGTTTTAATATGCATATATGCGTGTGTGCGTGAGCTCGCATGTATTTAAAAAGTGTAGTGAATTATTTAATTTTATTTAATATAAATATAAAAAAATATGGAGTATAAATATATGAAGTGAAGTGCATTCTCATTTTAAGCATTTATTTATCTCAATGCAATTGTAAAACAATAGCAAATAGTAAAACAGTGTTTGGCAGTTTCTCGTAGTATGCACATATTGAACTTTAATGTGTATAAATTCATAATTTGAAAAAGAAATCAGCTTTATTACCTTGAAAAACACTGGTTATATCTCTGGATTAAAATACATTAATTGGATCTATATCTGAGCATGCTGTAAATGAAATAAGAATTTCCGAATTAAATTCAGTGTCATTTTAAAGTATAAGAACTCCAATAAAAATACTATATTTTTATTTAAGTAAATAATTTTTTTACTTATATTTCAAGTGTGTTCATTTTAAATATGATACTATTTAATTTTTCAGAATTTATTTTTTAAAAAAAGCAGCTTTTAAAATAATATTTCAGAAGAGGAAAATTTTTTAAGAATTAATTTATGCTTGAAACTGACCGAACTTTTCTGCAATGAAAGCCTTAGACTGCTCTTAGAAGTGAAAAAGGAGTATCTTTTTTTTCTCAAAATCCAATGTCAGTGTTACGTATTTAATTGAACCCCCTTTGTCCTTAGACACTATTTTCAGTCTTTGATTCATGCCATCATCCAATTTGTGCATTGACTCATAGCTGATATTTCTTCAATTTGATTGTGTGAAAAAAAAACCTATTTTTATTTTCAACTTTTTAAAATGTAATTTCTGTTTAAAACTTGACCATAATCTCTAATTTCCTCTAATCTTTTCTCTAACTAGCTCTAATCTTTTTTCTCTAATACTCTAATGGACCGCGGTGGCCTGTTGATAAGATCTCGGCTTCGGAACCGGAGGGTTTAAGGTTCCAGACTCGATTCCACCGAAGAACCGTTGCGTGAGGGGGTCTCTTTCACGTTAAATCTGTCAGGCCATACGTCCCCCCGCTGGTGCGGCGTGGCGTGGTGTGGAGAGGGGGGTGCTAGTTCAGGTGTCGTCCTCGTCATCTGACCGTGATTCAAAATGACGAGGTCCATCCCAAAATAGCCCTCGTGTTGCTTTAAAACGGGACGTTAATAAAAATTAAACTAAACTAAACTAAACCTTCGTCGATTATCGAGATTTCACCAGTATCTTAACAAAAAAAAACTTCACATTTCCACTTTCACGCTTAACTGTCTTTAGAATATTCCTATTTTGAGTGATTAATCAGACCTTTTTTTTGATAAAGCTCATATTGTCTTCTGTTGGGGCCATAACACATTAATCCAGAATTGTGAACCGATATAAAGATTGGATTTTGCCAAATCGTTTGGTATATATATATATATATATTGAAATTTATGGTTTTTTCCTCTCATGATTCAGATGTTGAATGTAGAATCCTTGATTCGACTACAAAATGTTAGAGCTCACAGATTTAACGACCTCTCTAGATCATGTATAATTCTTTTTTTGTTTTTTTTATTGCTCTTCAGAAAAAAATGATAAATAAAATTATTTCGAATTTGCAAAAATAAAAAAATACTTCCCTTCTTTCGAGCTTAAATAAAGCCCTCGTCTCTAGTCATTTGAAGAATTCTGAATAGCTGATTATAAATAGGGATTATTATTCTGACTATAAATAGGGATTAAAACTAACTTTCTTCAGAGAGATGTAGGCATTCTTAAATATAGTGAAAACTTTTATGTATTTATGAGGAAATAAACAGGATATTAGAAAATTATAGCAAACTAATCATATTATCAAGCTTATGAATCTTTATGAACAAAACATGGAGTTTTAATAAAATAATTTTCAAAAATAAGTGAACAGCAAAGTTTGTTAAACATATGCTTACATTTCGTGATTTTATAAACTCACAACATTAAGACAATATAATTAAATATTTCTCCATTATGATTAATGGTTGAAAAAAAACCTGATGATAAAAAAGAATTATTACAGAGTTTCGCGCTTGGGAAAATTATCTTCCTTTTCTTTACTTCTATAACCAATCCGTCATTTTCTCTTATGAAAGCCGTTCCATAAATATCGATCTTAATTATTTTAAAGTAATCAAATTTCGAGGAAAATAAATTTATTATTGCGTTTCTCTGGAAAACAGATTAGGTTTCACTTCTTTGACGTAGTCAGGTTGTCATAGCAACCGCCGACGTACATGTTTCTTCAATTTATATAAGTTTCAACATAGAGATGCTGCATTGAAATTTTGTTTTTGAGTTAAAAATTCGTCCTCTTAATTTTATTTGATGGTCTTTTTTTGTATATAGGAATGGGGTATGGAAATCTTTCATATTCTGTCTTTCGCTGTAACACAAATAAAACATTATTTAAAATTTTTAAAGGTGCAAGACAGTAAATTTCTTTAAAAAAAAAACAGTCTGGTGCTTTAATAGAAATGAACATAAACATTGCTGTTATGAAAGTGAAGAAAGATTGTCGAACCCTCTTAAAATACCTATGACGAAAACTATGCACTTCTTTCGAAGTCGCTAACAATTTGTTCAGTTTACTTAGAGTTATGAAATTAGTGAAAGTTTATGCATTAACACTAAAATATCAATAAATCAAATCTCTTAAAAACATTTAAAAATGAAATATATTTTTTTATGTAATTTTATTCATAATTTTTTGAAAAAATTTCCTTATATTCTATACGACTTAATTTTTAATTTTTTCTTCTTATTGCCCAATATAAACTCATTTGAAACAAAACTATGAATGATTTTGTGATTCCAATTAATTGTTGATTTTTGAGAGATATTTTTATAATACCTTACTGAATTTTCTCTGGAATTTTATGTCTCTCTGAACTAAAATTGACTTCTAAGTATCTAAAAAATTCAAAACATAAAAAGCCTACCTCATTTTCTTTTAATGTTTTATCGAAATCTTTATTATCAATTCTATTTCATTTATTTCATTGTTTAAGATATTTCAGTCACATTACAATATCATTTTGATAAAAGTAATTAAGATGAACTTTTTCCCACTAAACCCTTTAAACATCTATTTTATGAACAAAACATTTTATAACACTATTAGTTGAAAATAAATATATATTTTGGTAATGAAATGATAAACAATAAAATAGTGTGTTTTCGTCATTTGTACATATTTCAGTCCGTTTAAACTACGTGTTTGAACCTGCATAATCATAACGCAAGACCTCATACTCGCAATGTTGTTATTCAGTATCTGTTAAAATCCACTGTAATGTGCATTTCTTATTGTCTTTATAATCGTGATTTAGCTCCATGAACTTTTTTCTTTTAGCGAATTCGAAGGAACATCTGAACATAAAGCCTTTTTCATTATTGGAGTCAGTGGTAAAAGCTACAGACTCGATTTGGGAAGATGACAGAAAACGGCATGACATCTGAACATAAAGCCTTTTTCATTATTGGAGTCAGTGGTAAAAGCAACAGACTCGATTTGGAAAGATGACAGAAAACGTTTTGATGACTGGGAAAAAGGTGAGTTAAGTGTTTTGCATGTGATGGAGAGTATTTTGGAAAAGACCTTCCGTACGTGGACGAAAAATATCAGCAAAAATATATTATCAATTGATGATCTTTTTTGATTGAACAGCCTTTGAACATAATTTTAAATGGCGTATAAACACTGTCAATAACGTTGAATACATGGTACTATTATCGCGCTTTAAATTTCTATATTATTTGTAAAGAAAAAAAAGTTGCGAAATAATAAATACATAAGAATTTTTTCTTCTTTTTTATTGCACAGTTATTGTATGCCAATCTAGAGATATTCCATTCTAATTCTTGCACTTATTTTGAAATATAAAATTTTATTTATGTGATGACAAAGAAAAGAATATTCTTAATGCATTTTATTTCTTAGAGATATAACAGAAGTTTCAATTTCAGAGATGCTAAGTAAAAAGTTTTTCCTCATGAAATGATATGAAAATTAAGGAATAAATAGTTTCGTGAATTATCTTTTCTGAAATTACAAATGCTCTCTCTTTATTGTGAATGGTCTGTAATTCTATGAAAATCGAGTAAATCTTGTTGTTCTCGCCTGAAATCTAGTATTCATCTTCATTCTTAAGCAAAATTTTGTCTATTTTTAACCTATATATAATGTATGCAGAGTTTTTATTGCTTGAAATCTAATCTTCTGTTAGATTAGCAAGGTTAATTAGTTTAAAGAATTTTAAGGTATTAGTTTCGAGATCTCTGTGTTGTTTTACATTGAAAAATTTATTCCTTATTTAAACATTTTAAGTCCTTTAAAAAAATTTAGTCCTTATTTTAAAGAAGTTGACATTTTTTATTCTTTCTGGTCCTGAATTTTATCTGTTAGTTCATTTAGAATTTTTCAGTTATTCTACTAATAATAGGTCTTACAAGCCAAAAACGGTGATAACTCGAAAAATAATTTCCATTATTTTTTTTAATTATGACAAACCTAAAATGTACATCATAATTTTTCCTCTCGGATGACGCCCTCATTCTTTGCATTGAGATCTTTACGCATTTAATTATCGGTCATATGTCTTTACATAAGCGATAGAAGATTTTAATGCAAGTCATTTCAAAAATATTCGGGCAATGAAATAAGTTTTCGGAAAGAATTCAAATACTTTAAATGATTGTATTATGTCTATAACCATTCCGTAACTGCAAGTAATAAGTAGTCGAATTTTTATTGGAAACGGATGTGCGGTGCAGCAGCGCATAAGAGACATACAGACAAGCATTCATTTATATAGATAAATGCCTAATTGTATATAGTTTTATCTAAATCAAAATAATGGAAGATATTAGGCGTAGCCATACGGCCGCGTGCATGAGAACAAGATAGCTAAAAAATCTAGAGCTATGAAATCATGCAAAATGTTTTATCATCATTGATGATCTGTGCCGAATTTTGAATTAGAGCTATCAAATGGTTAACTGCTTTTTAGTCTGCCAATTTCTGCTCAATCAAACGAGAGTTGTCAAAGATGCACCAAGTTAGATATATAAAATTAGTTTTGACATTAAGTTGAGGTATTATGCTGAATTTTCGATTCCATCAATTAATATCCAAGAGACTTGATTTTATTACTGTAAATTGACTAAATATCAATTGCCAGTTTTAATATATTCAATAAGAGTATTATTCATCAGCAATACAGACACAATATGCATTTACCATGAGGACAATCATAAAAAAGACAATAAATAAAAGATCATGTGTCCATTGTTTTTTGTATGAATTTAACGATAATTCAGCTTCTCTTTCGAATCCTACCACGGACACCAGTAACCATAGAAAGAAATTTAATTATGCAACTAGTGGAAGTGTAGCAAACATGCTCAATGACTCTGGTCTCTATGTAACTGGAAATTTTTAAAATCCTTTTGTCCTAAGATTGTAAAACTTTGTCATTTATATACAGGGCAGTTTTACCACCCTTTTTTTAAACTCCTTTTGTCCTACGAAATCTTAAAGTATTTACAGTACAAGATTAAAGCTTAAATTTTAGTTTTGAATTTCTCCGAAATATTTCAAAAATTGTTATAAATATGCAAGTTCAGTGAGGATTTCGATATTATAAGGTTCCACCTATGATGACAGGTAAAAAATAATGCTATGCTTTAAATAATTTTTTATGACATATGTGTTCAAAATTTTGTAAAAAAATATTATTTGTTTTATTATATCATTAATTGAAATTTATTTAGTTAATCCAATTGTGAAGCAATTTCTTTTAATTTTAATAATTTAAACATTTACTTTATTTATTTGTATAGATAAATTATATCCTTTAAGGGAATAAAAAAAATCCGAGAAATGCATTTTAGTTTCTGAGACAGTTCAAAAAGTTTGTTTGGTTCATTTAAAACTGGATGCAACATTTTTTAAAACAATTTTTCATTAGAAACTTATTATATTTTAATGACTAAAAGATTGGGCTAAATATTTGGTAAATGTGATAGGTAAATTTGGAGATACTAATAATTTTACTACGTTAATTATCCAAGTTATTCAATTTATCTATCTGAAACAAGCAATCCGCTCTCTTTTGCCATTTCAATCGTGACCAGTTTTGAGAAGACGCGATGATAAATGTCAAAGTTGCTGATTTGTCCTATTATTTTTATTAATGACCGTAAAGTAAAATCTGTTCATGTGTGGAGGATTGAAACACATAAATGAAATTGCTACAACAAAACTATTGAATGCATTCTTAAAGAGCCATGACAAATAAACTTTGAAAGGAAAAAAATTACACGATATTAAAAATCAAAAAAAGTTTCAGGAAATATGTGCATACATTATGTGCATTTTCGAAAAAAAGGAGACAGCGCTTTCCAAATAAAATAAATTAAATGACTTGTGGAAATATTTGTAAAAATATTTATTTGATCATTTTACTCATCAATAAATCTAAAAGGCACATAATTCAATACAATTCTTCTCAATCCAAAACGCTCAACTTCTTGTGATGAACTGGTTTAAAATCACTTTCGGCACTTCAAGATATTAGAATTGGTTTATTTTCAGATTATGTTATTTATTTTATTCTGGACTATTATAATTAATTGCGCAGTATGCATATACTTTGCATATCATACGCATTGCATTAAATGTACATCTGTACACTGATGGAAAACCGTACAATGATGTTATAATGCAAAACAGCTTTGGCATTCTTAAACTGCATAAAATAATTGAATAGAAAACGACCGAACATAAACAGGTTTGACCGTATAGAGTACTATAGAGAGTATTAATCAACATATTTAGAATATAATTAAAAAAATAATTAAAAATAATAAAATTACCTGATCATACGTCAAGTGACAGTCCACTTAGATGAGTTTATGGTACGTTAACATTCATTTCGAGAACACTTGCCTTTCTTACTTCCTTCCAAAAATGCAAAATATTTTTCGAAATTTCTTTGATCGAAAAAGTGAATTTTTCATAGTAGAGAAAATGTTTCTTTTTCCGTTGTATTGCTATTATATATTAGAAAATGATGTTTAGTCTTCAATTTAAATTTGAATTGTTTTTTCTTTTTTCGCTGTAATCTTTAAAATATTCAATTTCGAGATTCTGTTGTAAATCCATATATTAAAATTCTAACAATCATAAAAGCTATTTTGGATTTAGAAGAGTGTGTTTGAAAGAAATAACTGAAATATACCGAGAATTAAACTGAAAAATTTCGATGCCATCTGCGATCCACACACAACACAACACCACTTATTGCCCCTGCAACTATAACCCTTTGGTTATTTAAACAGTGTAATGAGCATGAAGTGGGAAATCTGCGATCCACAGCTGAATTAAGTCAGAATTAAGTTTTGATCAAAACACATTTTTCTTCATTTTATCTACCATATAATTTATGAGCTATAAAACTGAAAATGATCGAACGAAGAAAAGGAAATATGTATGTGGTTTTTAGACTAAAATTGTAGATGTAAACGCATTTTGCTTCGAAACGTAGAGCAGTATTTTTGATCCACTTACTCTGCAAAGAGAAAAAAAAAACTGAAACTCTCCATAATGACTACCAGAAAGTTATAGACTCGTATTTGATACATATCTTTTAAGAATGATATTCTTGCACTTCTTATGCAAACGAAATACATACTAATCCCGCAACCGACATCTCTTCAAATAAATCGGGGATGTTAGAAAAACTTGAGTGGAACTTATGAAATATTCTTGCTCTAAATAACACGAATAGTGTGGACCAAGCGTGGAATCAATTCAGTTTTCTAGAAATGGAAAAATAGAGTAAAAGTTTTTGTAATGGAATTGTTTCGATTTATAACTCCATTTCGGACCAATTTTTTTTCCTGAACACAAGTGTATACTCTTAAGATGAGAATTAAGATAATGGAGCATCCATTGGACTAATGAGAAGCTGAGATTAGACAAGTAACAATGTTTCTTCATTTTATGGCGAAGGTTTGATAATTAATTTTATGCAATGTTATTAAGTGATGTAATGAGCTTTTATGAATAAAATTATTTTTAGATTTATTTTTGATTGCTGCACAAAAAGGTAAGCAAGAAAAGATCTTCGGTGTTAATGCCAACTGATTCACAGCTTGACATTATGTCCTATCTACCAAATTTTGTATTGGTATTCATTTTGGATAGGCATTTCATTTTGAATGTAATATTGTCAAAAAATCATTTCAATTACCATATTGATCTTGTTTTATCTTTTTAAAATAATTTTAGCATCTATTATTCTGATTTGATTTGATTTCTTAAAAAAACTAAATAGTATTTTATCATTTGGGATTTTTTTTTCTGTTCCAATAGCATCTTGTTGCTTTTCTTTCACATCGCCAACAAGGGGCTAAGTCGCCAAATAAAATGCCATTTTCGCTTAACTACGGAAAACCTAAAACCGAAACTATTCTCCTCCTGCATCTTCCACCATTAATGCAGAATCGCAATTAATTGTGATCCGCTTTTTTTATTATTTAATAATTAGATTTTTGCAGTGCGTATGACGATAAGTGAAATGGTACCATCGTATAGAAATAAATTGGATGTATATGAGGACAATTAAGTTGCAATAATAATAAGATTTCGTAAACAGAGTGATCAAATAAAATTGATCAGTCAAGGCATGATAGTAGAAGCGACTGTAAACAATGAAACCTCTGTATACGTGAAGGGCTGCTGAGGGGAAATTAAAGAAATAAGTAAAGTCTTCTTTGGCTATTTTTTATTGATGGAAATCTAAAATGTGTTATAATTATTTTTTTATTTTCTTAATATACACAGCTTTTAGTAATTTCCAGATACTTTCATTCGTGAGGTATCTTTATTATTGCATAACGTCCTGGTGCTAGGCTGAAGAAATTGGGGAGATTTCTTCTGATCCTTTTGGAGTTCATGTTTCCTTGTTAATATATAAATGTACAAAAGTTCATTTCATTATGAATGGATTGAAATAGTGCTTATGCATGAAATTTATGTGAAAAATTATTTATTACTGAAAAACACTTGAGCAAAATGATTCATTTCATTGATTAAGACAAACATGATTTTTAATACCTTATATAAATGGAGGATTTTCTTCATTTCAATTCATTATTTAAATTATTTTTTAATTAAAATTGTAGTGATTGTTTTGATAACCTATTAAGAATTTCTAAATTGTTTTATTTCAAAACTCCAAAGCAATAATAAAGGGAATAATCGTGAGCTAAAATTTTTAGAATGTCATTTTGATTTTATTTCTTTAAGAGTATTTGATAGATGCATTTGTATAGATAGAATTATTAATATAAATGATTTGATAATGACAATATATTGCTGTTCGATTTCTTGATGAAGATAAAAATGTGATTGATCTTTCACAAAATTTTATTTAGTATTAAATGAAAATATGTAGCCAGTTATGTTTTTATAATAAAACTTCGTTAAGCGGGAAATAAAAAAAAAAGACATTTACAGAATGAATTAGATGGATAGAACTTAGTTTAAATATTATAAAAGATTATTCAAAACACATGTACAACCACAATACAGCAAAAACTTTGCACTTACTTGAATCGAAATAAAATATTAATTTGCAGAAATTTCTTAATAAAACTGTATTTAAGTTTATATTCTAAATGTAATTTTTTAAATCAAATTGAAATGAATGCTTTAAGATATTAAGAAAAGTGTTCTAAATTATTCAATTCAAGAAAACGAAACGTATGAAAAAGATTCTTTCGCCAAAATATTTATGAGAATGATATATTTTATTGATCTGTAATTTGCATGTACCTTGGTTCATAAACTTCTCTGATTTCTTTGACACTACAGAAAAATTTCATTGAGGCTTTATATTAAAATTCCTTTACTATTTAATTTAATTATTTTACATGTGATAGTAAAATTTATAAAAGTTCCTCGAGCAACATTAAAATCGCCATTTACGTGACAGATCCTATCTGAAATTACAAGGAGTCTAATTTAAAAATAACTCAAATTTCTAAATCTCCATGGGTATTCTGCTAATATTCCTTCAAATCTTAACTATACGCATTTTTTATTATTGAATAATGTTGTTGAATTCTTTCAATAAAAGGAAATCACAGACGTATTAAAAATTAATGACATACTTTTTGCAAAAAAATAAATTTTGAATTTAATAATGGGACTCCGTTTTGAAAATTACATGAAATATATGTATAGTTATGTCAGGTAAATTTTAAATATGATTTTTGGATCAAATATATTTCCTCTGGGGTGATTCAAAAGTTGAGAGTGAGGGACGGATTAGTTCAAAATTTCACTCTTTATTTAAAAGTGATTTAAAATTCCCTTCGTGCTATTTAAAAACTTGACTTTATTATAACTAAGCTGTTATCTCTCGAAATGTGACTATTAAAAATATAACTCTAAAGTTCAATTAAAATTGGCCACTCTTTGGTTTACTCTAAGAAATGTAATTCTAAAAGGGAATGTCAAGTATTTTATTTTTAACAGGAAAAAAATTAAATAGTTTTATCAACACAGTTGCCTCTAAAATTATGCATATTTCTCCATGAAAAGAGCTAGCTCTTTTCATTAGAACAAGAAATAATTTTTTATTCCATTTATGTTGTGAAATGCATGATTTTTGTAGATATTTCCGAATTTTCATTCTGAATTTTATGTTATGATTACAAATTAAAAGGATTTTATAATACTCTACTGAAAAGCTCTTTAAAAATTTTCAAATTGCTCATCTGTCGGATGCATTGATAAAAAGAATTTGATTCTTAAATGGAAATGACGCGAAAATGAATGTTTGATCAATCTGTCAAAAAAGTAATCCGATATTTCTAATCGGTACTAAGTTCTCAAAGTTAAAATCAAAGAAATTTACTATTGGAAATATAGACCTTCTTAAATGTTACCAGCTGCATTCTCCCATCTGCATATCGATATTTAAAACCGGCTTCAAAGTTTCCAAACACAACTTTAAATTTTTCATTTTTTAAATTATCCTGATATAAAATTTAGAGAATAAGAAATCCCCATTTATAAAAATTTCAGAGAAACCGTTTCAGAATTAACCTTCCACCGTGCGCGGCCGTCATACCAACATGAAAGGTCGCGCGTATTTCCCACATACGCTATAGTAAATTGTAAATTTTCAAAGGCGTATCTATTAAAATTATATTGTAAATAGTTTAGGATTAATAACTACAATTATTTTAAACATTTTTGCTTAAAAAGAAGCAGAAACAATATAAACATAGATAGCAATAACAATATAAAATGACCACAGGTTAACTGAATTGAATTTAAAAATAATATAAATGAAATTGTTGATATTTTGACAGAACAATTTGCTTATAAAATATAGAAGTGAAAAAATACAGAATTTATGTATAAAAAGGAAAAAGTTATTGAAAGTTAGATATGAAAAGGAAGGAAATAGTTTGTTATTTCATTGCAGCGTGCAATTTGATCAAATGTGTTTAGTGTGCTCCAAACATATAAATTTCTGTCAAATCTCACAACTGAACCTTGTGATTCTAGGCAGCTTTTCTTTTTGGCAGGGTTTTTTTCCCTGACGTCACATCTTCCAATTCTTCAATGCCTAGTTCGGCTTTTCTCTTAGCATCTTTAATATTAGCTCACTTTTCAGAGATGTGGGTGCTTTTTTTCAACATATTCCTTCGTACGTGCATTTTCCAGCTGTCGCCAGTCTAAAACAATATGGATTTATTTGTTAAATCATACAAAATCAGATGTCACAAAAACTTGCATGAACGATCGCGTGTATCTCTAAAATACAAATATCTGATCGGAAGAGACCTATTGACGCCACAAACTTATGACGACAACTGAAAGTAGATTACAGGGAGGTGGACAAATAGCTAAAGACAGGCGTTCCAAGTTCCACCAGATCTGAAAGTATAAAACGAAATTCATCTCTAGTGTATCTCTCACATACACGAGCCCGCTGGAAGGTTAAGTAAACTGGAGAATATATAATTAAAAATGGATTTAAGAGTCATATATGCCAAAGTAACAAATAGATAAAAAATGAACCAATTATTAAATAAGAACTATTAATTTACCGAATCGCTTTCATAAGGGTTTTCTTCTGACAAGTGCTCAATGCTGACAGATACAGTTCAATCCAGGATGTGACTTCAAGGTGTCACATCTTGGATACGAAACATAATTCCTTAAGTGTGTCATTTTATACATTTTGTTTTGCTCGTAAATACGAATCGATTGAAATGAGAGATGCTCATTTCGAAAAATTTGACTGCATTTCAAACACATAATATTACTTCATTCCCCAGACAAGCAAAAAATCTAATTACTTATCAGCCAATATTGCATTTTCCATGTTTTCATTTTTCCAAATTTCTCTTAGTGTTTTTTATGATTTTTAACTGTATCTAATAAGACAATCAAAAAGAAAATTGCATTTTATAAATTAAAAAATATTCTATATGATCTCTTTTCCAATATTGTTTAACATTTGTTTCATTGTAAATAATAAGTAATCGCATCTTAAATACCAAAGCAACTAAATTATTTCACTTTATTTTCTGTTAAAAGTGTAGATTCAAAAACTGAATAATTCTAAATACTGGAAAGGGAAAACAAAATAATTATTTTCATTTCAAACATTTAGTCGTATAATATTTTGATTGTTTCGAGACATTAATTGAACTTATTTGTATAAAGGATGAATAATTTAATACAACTAAAATATATGAAGTTAAAAGAAGTTTAAAATTCATTTTTTACTTTGAGAGATCGAATAAAATTATAAATTCTTTTGTTAAATTTAAAATTAATCACATCGAATAAGGGAAAATAATTTAGAATTCTTGAAATTTGCCGATTCTTCATTGTTTTTCAGATATATTTGCTGTTCATAATTATTTGTAATAGTAAATTGAAATGAACTCTCTATTAGTTCATTAATATTTTAAAATATGGTCGAAAATGAAATAAAAAGCATTGTTTTAATTTATAGTAATTTATGTTTTAAAATGTTGAAAAATATTTAAAAAGATAAGGTTTTAAACTTTCAAGTGCGCATAATAAATAAAGATGTTGTAAGATATATATACATTTCAAAGTTGTAGGAAGTTTTTGAGTGAAATATATTTTCACTTTCAGTTTATATTTATTTCAATGCAATTGAAATTTGAAGAAAAAAATGCTAGTAAGACTGTGCGAACAGTTACGTGGTATGCACACATTGTATTTTAATAGGTATAATTTTAATTGTTTGAAAAATGGAATCAACCATATTACCTTGCAAAAGGTTAGCTATGTCCCTACATTAAAATACTTATATAAGAAACATTACGGGACGTGTTGTAAATTCAATCAGGATTTCTTATATAAATTCAGTAGCGTTCACAATTATTAGAATGGCAATGAAAATCTTATAGTTTCTATTACAGAAAATAAATTTTCATACTTATATTTCTAATGTGCTAATTTTAAACTTTATACAGATTTATTTATTACAAAAAATTTCAAAGCACTGCAGCTTTATCAAAGAATGTCACAGAAGAGGAATATTACCTTATAACTTATTGAAGTTATGGCTGATGACGAAAGCTATATTTAAGTGCGAAGGAAGGTGTATATATATATATAAATTCTCAAAGTTTTATTATAAAGTAAAAGCTCCTTATTCGCGCTTTCTTCATTCGCGTTTTCACTATTCGCAGATTATAAAAATGCTACCCAATTCCTATATTCGCGGCTAAAAATTTGTTTATTCGCAGATCTAATAAGTACATACATAATAATAAAAGGATTCCAATAGGTATCCAACCCAATATCCTTTGTAAAGGCCGTCAAATGGACAAATAAAAAAAGTAAAATAGATCTCATTACAACTTTGCCTAAAGTATGTTGTTAAATGATATCGCCGAGAACTTTGATATAAGCTGCCTTCGCCGCGATCGGTGTTTTTAAGTATGTAAACAAACAGAATGAAAGCAACCTTATTACTCAATGAATAAAGTATATTTGTAGAATTAACGACTAAGAAATAAGGTAGAACATGATATTTAATTTGAAAAATCTTAGTGAAGCTTTAAGAATGACGAAGTCTTATTTTTAAGAGGCGATTTGCTAATGCGACTGCTGCGTATCAGTCTGAATTGAAGGAACTTTTAAAAATTGCCAAGCAAGGGAAAATTACAAAATTCTTCAAACCATTGCCTAAACCTTAAATAATCAATCAAAATGTTCAATTAAATTGATTTTTTATATATTTGTTTCTTTTTTTATTTTTATTTTGTCACCTAGGAACGTATCCCCTATAATCCCATATATTGACCCTATCCCCTATAATCCCATATATTGACCCTATAATTACCACTCCTTATTCACGGTTTCTGTATTCGCGGCATATTTATGGAACATATACCCGCGAATAAGGAGCTTTTACTGTAATCTAAATATTTATGAATAGCAACGAATGTGAAACATTTATATTATTTTTGACAATTTAAAAACTCATAAAAATTCTGTTTCTACATTATGGTAGTCTAATTAAGCATCTCACCATCACAATTAATGTTTGAAAACCCACATTTTTATTATTTGTGGCTGCTCTATATGCAAAATGTGCAAATGAAATTGCATCCTACTTTTAGAAATCTAATTATGAAAAAAGGAAAGAAAGAAAGAAAGGAAAGAAACTGGGCTTCATTACAAATATTCATGCATGGGATATTTATCGTTTTTATTACATCTATCCATAGCTTTCGTTTTTATTTGTATTCCAGAGTCGTTCAATCAATAACGATCTTTATTTCTTCAAGGAATTGAGATCAGGGTGGATTCTTATTTCTCAAAACAAGTGGGCGACATTTGACGTCACACAGTGTTCCCATAGCAACCAAGCAGTGGCGCATAGATTATGTAATACACACAGGGATGAAATTGCGCTGCAGTGAAATTTTGTTTCCGCCTACCTAAAACATTATTTAAAATTTTTAAGGGTTGCAATTACTTTTAAAAGAATTATAGTGTGGCTGTCTAATAGAAATACGTATAAACATGGTTGCAATGATATAAAGGGAATATTATCCAATCCTACCAAAATACCTCTTAGAAAAACTAAACATTTTTATGGATGCTACTTGGAAATTTTTTTAAAGTAGGAATGTTTGAACAGAGTTGAAATGAAAACTGTCCCACACTGTTCCCATAGCAACCATGTAGCCGCAATGTGATTGTGTAATATCCCAGGGAGGAACACCCGCAGTATTGAAATTTTGTTTCCACGCAGCGAAAACATTATTTAAAATTTTTTAAAGATGCAATGTAGTTAATTTTAAAAGAATTACAGTCTGGCACTCTAGTAGGAACCTATATAAACGTGGTTGCAGGGATAGAAAGGGAATATTGTCCAATCCTACCAAAATAACTTTTAGAAAGACTGAACATTTCTATGAATGCTGCTAGGAAATTTTTTTAAAAATAGGGTTGTTTGAGCAGAGTTGAAATGAAACCTTTGCAAGGGTATTGAAAAAATAGGATAAATGTTACTGGATCCTAATAAAGAGATGTACTGAAAACTCTCCGAGTACTCATCTATTGGATAGAGTCGCATTTGAAGACAATACAATTGATCCAGCATCATGCTAACGCTGCGTTATTATTCAGTAGCTTTCAAAAATCAGTGCCGTTTTATGATTCTCCTCATAATTCTGTTTTCGCTTTTCGCGAATTTGAAGAACCAGCTGCAGATAAAGAGTGTGGGGAAAGCTGCTGGTGCGTGGCATTTGGAAAAACAACACACAGGCACACACATAAAAAAAAAGCTGTACAACGCATGTCTGAAGACAGAGGAAAATGTGAAATAAGTGTATTGCATGTAACAGGAGGTATTATGAAAAGGATTTTCAATATATGGAAGAAATATAAAGGAAATAATTTTTTTCAATCCATTCTATTTCCTGCATGAAATAGAATGGATTGAAAATTTTGAAATTTAAGATTTTATTTACGTGATGAATATATTTAATGTATTTTATTTCTTAGAGTTATAATAGAAATATAGTATTCATTTTTTAGATGCTCAGCAAAATGGTTTCTTTATTATATATATGTACAATTACTGAAGAACTTGTTTTTTAAGTAATCTTTCCTGAAATTACTGATGTTCACCTTTTATAGTCCATGGGTTATAATTCAATGAAAGTCATGTTTTGTGAAATCATCTGTATTCCTTATTATTTTCATTCGATTTTTTTAATTCCTTTTTTAACCTATATTTAATGTATGTATAGTTCCCTACGGAGGAAATCTAATGTGTTACGTTAGCAAGTTTTATTTATTTTTCATTCTTGTGCTGTTTCTGCTATTTAACCTTCCATCTTTATTACATATTTATTTTTATTTTTTTATAAATCAAACTGAAAACGAAAATTTTATTTTCACAATTTTTTTGTTTTAGACCTTTTTTAAGTAGTTAAAGTAAAAATGCATCAAATTTACTAGACGATTTCATTAAAAAATTTCGAAATGATGCTTAAAAAATTGTTTTGTAAATATTTTTATATATCTTTAAGCTGCTTTTTAGGGAAAAGAGTCGTCCATGTATATTGCTTATTGTGCAATCATCAGTACTAATATTAAAAGCAGATGCATTTAACTGTTATCTGCCTGACTTAAAACAAGACAAATCTTTTTACTTAAAATTGACAAATTTAGCCCAAATATGCTTTGAAAGATGAGAATGTGCTCTTCGAAGTGAATTTTTCCAACGCTTAATTAGAATATTAATCAATGGAAAAATAAAAGATATTTTGGAGGGGAGTTGACAATAATTTTAGAAAATATTATCACACAAAAATACCTTTTGCAATAATTTAAAACTAGAAAAATTATCTCTTCCTTTATATAAATTTAGTTTTTATGTAAATTTATTATAAGTTTAAATCACAAAAACATTGTTAAATATGATTCATAGCAGTAGATGTTATAGTTGAAATTAGTAAAATATTTTCATTTTTTCATCAAATCTTTAAACATTTGTTTTTACATACTTTTTAAAAACATTTGTTTATTAAATATTATTACATCTGAAATAATTAGTGGCCGAAATTGTGGGCAGTTTTGAAAATCGTTATGCTTTCTGTCTTTCTATGCTTATAGAAAATGTTATATTTCACAAAATGCAAACACTTACATACTGTTTCAAAGAGAATGTAATGCTGATTTTAATACAAAAAGCAAATTTCAAATATTTGCAATACAAAAAAGTTATTCTAGTTTAATCTGGATAACAAACAAAGTGATGAAATTTATTGTAATATCTAATTTTCCTAACAAATCACTCTTTTTGTTCTCGGAAGCTATCAAATGTTAATAATTGCTAACAAAGATAACATGATGTTTAAAGTTAGAACAAGAGATTATTTTGCTTTTCACTATAGAAGGAACACTGTTTCTTATGTAATCAAATTGCAAGTTAGACATTTTGTTTAACATTTTAAAATTATGTGTTAGTTTTAGTTATGTTATTAGTTTTAAGATTATTGTGTTATAAAAATGTAGTTTTCCTATACCAAAATTACAAGACATGTGGGTGGTTCAGTAACTGCTTTTTGTTCTCCTTAACTGAAGATAGATTAAATATAAAACAGAACAGGAAATGTCTTAAAAATTGCACCACATCTGACCATGATGGAAGAATAAATTGATTACGTCTCCAAGTTAGAAGAATAAATTGATTACGTCTCCAAGTTAGAAGAATAAATTGATTACGTCTCCAAGTTAGAAGAATGTCTCAGCGGCCACAAGAAGTAATTTGAATGAGGATGGAAATTATTCAATTCAAGAATAATCAGGAGAAGATAATTAGATGTTAAACTAAGAAGTAGAATTCAATGAAAAACCACTTATCTCAATCCACAGCTGTGTATAAAAAGATTACAGTGGGCAAAGGAATACATCAGGTGGACAAGTTATCAGTGGTTACAAGTTATACAAAGTGACGAAAAAAATATATTGATATTCGGTAATGATGGCAAAAATATGTAAGGTATAGATTAGGGGAAGAGCTACATCCTGACTGTATTCAAGTAACTAACTATAAAGAGCTCTATTAGTGTTATGATTTGCTCAAGCATGTCAGCAGACGATATTGGTCTCTTTCATGTTATCGATGGGCATTAAATGCAAGAAAACACACTGGCATCTTTCTAGAGTTAAAACTTACACCTTTCATCAGTGATCTCTTCCCCCACAATACATCATTTATTTTTCTTCAGCAGCTGTTTTCCACACAGCAAAAATACCGAAAGTGTAGTTTATTACTCAGAGCATTGAATTGTTTTCATGTTTAGGATGCAGTCCCGATCTAAACATTATTGAGAACTAATGGCATCGCTTGAAAACTCTTATACATATGAACCGTTCATCAAATAAAAGAGAATTAATTGAGGCTATAATTGTTTCCTGGCATCCCGCGATAACAAAGGAAGAGCTTAAAATTATCGTCAGCTTAATGAAACATCAGTATGAATCTTTAACAAAAAAATAGAGGCAACCTACTAAGCACTGATAACTCACTGCAGTCATCGGCATCTAATATATCTCGATAATTATTGCATCTTAACTTTTTTATTTCAAATATTTGAATTTTTCTTTTTCTATTGAAATCTGCATTAAATTCTCTTTAAAATGTAAAATTAAAGAGCTAGAAAAATGTGTAGCTGTTAATTGATTTTATTCATTTATGTGATGTAATCTAGATTAAATGTATAATTTCTAATCACTAATGAATCCAGTTGTTTTAATGATCAGTAGAATCAGGCATAAGTTAAATAGTTTTTAAAATCTTGATTTGTATTCAGATAGATTTTTTTAATTTATAATTTAAATTTTTAAAGATATTTTATATTTTATGCATGCTACCAGTGCTGGATTAAATATTAAGTTTACCACAGGTATCCAAATGAAGATTTTTTTGTTTCTTCCTTTTGTTATAGCGATGTTATAAGTTTTATCGTACCTCCTAGATTATAATTTGATTTCATTCGCGAACAGCGTTTCTGTCATTATAAATATCAGTTTAATCATGAACATTAAAGAATATTCTTGAATAATGAGATAAGACAAATATGTCGCCGTTATATAAAGGAATCATTATATTCGATAAAGGATCATTATATTCGATAAAGGATCATTATATTCGAGATCATCTTACATCATTATTTCAAAAATGAGGGGACCACATGTGAATATACAACGTGAATTTCTATTTGACATATGATTCAAAATAAGCAAAAAAGTAGTAGTGTATATTGTGATATAATTTGGAATTGCTATATTTAAAATCAACGAAAAGTGCTTAGAAACTTTTTTAAAAATATCTAATTTTAGGAAGTAATTTCGAGCAAAAACAATGTTTCTGTGATTAAAAATGATTTAGAAATAAGAACAACCAATTATTCAGATATTTTTACCTATTTTTAAATTTAGAATTAATTCAAATTACAGAATAACAATAATTGAATCCTTATAAGTGTTTTGTTCTGCTTTCATTAAAAACATGAAAACCGAACTTAGAAACGAAATTTATTTCTTGTGTGGCGGTTATGTAACGCATAAAAAATTACTATTCAATAAATTTATAAACATCTATGGAAAAAAAAAAAACTTTTACACTACGGGAAATAAAAAAAAAAAATTACACCATATTACTGAGGGAAAAAAGTCTATTGCAAATTTAAATAAAATAACGAATAATTTCCCGAAAAAATGAGAGAAATTGCTTTCCAAATTAAATAAATATTGAAATTACACGTGTAAATATTTATAAAAAATTTAATTGCTCATTTTACAGATGGAGAAATATACAAAATGCACATAACTCATTATAATTTATAGTAATCCAAAAATCTCATCATCTTGTGATGAACCGGTTTTAAATTGGTTTCGTCACTTGAAGGTAATAGAATTGATTTGTTTTTGAATGAGATGACTTATTTTATTCTAGACTATTAGAATTAAGTGACGTAATATGTGCATACATTGGATATCATATGCAATGTATGAAATGTACTTCTGTACTCTGATAGAAAACATCACTACGATGTTATAGTGTCAAATGCCGTTAATATTCTTATACGGGATAAAATAATCGATCAGAAACCGGCCACACAAAAGCAGTTTTTACTGTATATGCAACGCCATCTATAGACAGTATTAATCAACATATTTATGGTATGAATAACTATACAAAGAATTAAAAATAATAAAATTACTTGAACATGAGTCAAGCGATAGTCCATGATTTCCTTAGATGAATTTATGGTAGGTTAAATTAAATTTTTTTCGAATTAAAAGTTAAATTAAATTCGAAAATTTTTGCCGTTTTTTTTTCACTCTCAAAATTACAAAAAAAAATGTTTAAATTTTTTAAATTGCATATAAGTGGAATGAATTTTGTATTTCTGTATTATTCGGAAAATGTCTTTTTCATTCGGAAGGAATTTTGTATCTTTTTTGCGTTGTATTTCTAGTACATATTCTTCTTATGCGTTAAAAGTTCTTGTGTAATCTTCAATTTATTTTTGAATTTTTCCCGCTTTTTTTAATGTAATCATTAAAAAATTCAGTTTTGAGATTTTGATATAAGCTCATGTGTTCGACTTCTAAGAATCAGAAAATCTAATTTGGATATATAAGTGCATATTGGAAAAAAATGCATTACCAAGAACTAATTGGAAAAATATTGGCATATTTGATTTGAATCAAACGAGCAGATATCCCTATCAAATGCTGTAAGAATTCTGACAAAGTTATCGTACATCCGTCCTTCTGAAGACAATCATTCAGTTCAAAAAGTTAGAAATTAGATGAATGTAATTTGAAATACAATCTACGCTTTACAATCGTTTATCAGAACTAAATATTGATCAAAGCATTAAAACACGTTATGCTTCTTTTTATCTGTCGTATAATTTATGATATCTGATACTGAAAAAGATCAAACTAAAACAATGAAATATGTACTTGGTAATTAGACTAAGACATCTCATTTTCAGTATAATATTGGCAAAAAATCCTTTCAATTGCCAGATTGATCTTATTTTATCCTTTAAAGATAATGTTATCAGCTACCATTCTGATTTGATTTCATAAGAAACTAACGAGTATTTTATCATTTGAGATTTTAAGGCTGTTCCAACGCCAACTTGTTGCTTTTCTTTCACATCGCCAATGTGGAGCTAAGTCGCCAAATGAAATGCCATTTTCCCAGAATTACAGAAAACCTAGCAGCGAACCGAAACTTTCTCTTTCTCCCTCTGGCGCCATTAGTGGAGAGGCAGGAAGGATCTTCATCCATCATCTTTCAATAAGAAATCAAATTTCTCCGTTGAGTATTGTGATAAGTGAAATGGGATTATCGTATTGTAATACTTTGCATGTGTATGAGATCAGCTAAGTTGATTAAGTAAGATTTCGTAAGATTAAGTAAGATTTCGTAAAGGGAGTCATCAAATCCATTTCACCTGATCAAAGGATGCTATGCTTGGAGGAGGAACAAAGAGAAGTGTCAGAGGAGGAACAAAGACATCGATGGAGGCGGGGAAGATTGCGGAGTTACAATAAGGTATACATAAGATAAGTGACTTGTTTCGATAGTTTTTACTGATGAAGCATCATAAGTTTCTTTTAAAAATATCTTATATTCTTAATTAACGCAATTTGGTGTAATTTTTACATGAATTCTTTCATAAGGTATCGTCATTGTTGCATAACGTCGCAGTGTTAGGCTGAAGCCATTGGAAGATTTTTTTCGATTCTTTTGTTCATGTTTTCTTGTGTGGTATAAATGTATGAGCGTTCGTTTCATTTTGAATGCTTTTATATAAAGTTTATGCATGAAATTTACATGAAAAATTATTATTACTGAAAAATGCTAGATCAAAAAGCTAAATTTTAGCATATTATCATTTAATTCGAACATTATTTTATTTATTTATAACATCCTATTTAAATAAAGAATTCTCTCGATTTCAATTCATTACTTAAATGATTTCTAAATAAAAATTTCAAAGGTTATTTTGAAAGATAATTAGGAATTTCTAAACTATTTTATTTCGAGACTCCAAAGAAATAAAAAAAAAAAGGAATTGTAGTGATTTAAATATTTTTCTAATGTCTCTGTTACCGTATTTCTTTTAGAGTATTTGATAGTCAGATTAGAATAGATGGATTTACTATTATAAAAGATTTGACAATAACTAGATAATTCAATATAATTTTTCGACTAGGATAAACATTTATTTGTTTCTCATATTAAATTTTATTTAGCATTAAATAAAAATATTAACAAACTATGTTTTTATACAAAAAGCTCATTAAAGAAATTTTAAAATCTTTATTGACAGAAAGAGTTTTCTGTCAGATAGGAGAATTTATTTAAATATACATCCATATTATCCAAAACAATCTCCATAATCCGAATATAGCACAAGCTTAACAGTTGCTTTAAAATCGTAATAAAGTATTAACGTGCTGACATTTTTTTAATAAAATTGTATTTAAATTTCTGCTTCAAATGTAATATTTGTAATCAAACTGAGATTAATGCTTTAAGATATTCGCATAAGTATTATACATTATTTAATTCAGGTAAACGAATCGATTGAAAAAGACACTTCCACAGAAATATTTAAAAGAATGATAGATTTTATTAATCCATATTTTGTGGGTGTCTTGGTGCTCATAGTTTTTTGCTCTCATTTCCTTAACATAACCAACAAATTTTAATCGATGCCTTAGACTAAACTTTATTTAGTTTTTAATATAAGATAAGTACATCAAAATTGTCATTTATAAGGCAGATTCAATCTGAAATTACAAATAACTTAATTCAAAAATAAAGTAATTCCTAAATCTTTATAGGCAGTCTGTTAATATTCTTCCAAATCTAAAATACGTGCATTTTTTATAATTGAATAGAAATTGTTGAATTCTTTCAACTACAAAGGAAATCACAGACGTGTAACAAAAAATGAAGACATGTTTTCTGCAAAAATAAATCAATCAGGATTGATGGTTTCTGTGGCTGCTCTATATGTGAAATCTGTCGCTGAAATTGCATCATACATTTTAAAATCTAATTACAAAGAAAAAAAAAAGCATGCATGTGAAAATTGTCATTTTTTAACTACTTTCCATTGCTGCCGTTTTCATTTATTTACCAGAGTTGCTCAATAAATAGCCATCTTTCTTTCTTTAAAGTAATAAAGAATTGCGAAAAGTATTGATTGCTATTTCTCAAAACAGGTGGGCGATGTGTGACGTCCCACACTGTTCCCATAGCAACCAAGTAGCCGCAATGTGATTGTGTAATATCCCAGGGAGGAACATGCGCAGTATTGAAATTTTGTTTCCGCGCAGCGAAAACATTATTTAAAATTTTTTAAAGATGCAATGCAGTTAACTTTCCGAGAATTACAGTCTGGCACTCTAGTAGGAGCCTATACAAACGTGGTTGCAGGGATAGAAAGGGAATATTGTCCAATCCTACCAAAATACCTTTTAGAAAGACTGAACATTTTTATGAATGCTACTTGGAAATTGTTGAAAAAGGGAGATTTGTACAGAGTTGAAATTAATTCTTTGCAAGCGTATTGGAAAAAGGGGAGAAATGTTACTGGATCCTAATAAAGAGATGTACCGAAAACTCTCCAAGTACTCATCTATTGGATAGAGGCGCATTTCAAGACAATATGATTGATTCAGCCTCATGCTAACGCAGAGTTACTATTCAGTAGCTTTCGAAAATTAGTGTCGTGTTGATAATTCTCCTCAAAATTCTGATTTAGCTTTTCGTGAATTTGAAGAACCAGCTGCAGATAAAACGTTTTTCGCTATCGGAGGCAATGGGGAAAGCTGAGAGCGCATTTGGAAAAACAACACAAACGCACAAAAAAAAATCTGTACAACACATGTCTGAAGACAGAGGAAAATGTGAGATAAATGTATTGCATGCAAAAGAGGGTATTCTGTAAAGGAACTTCAATATATGAAAGAAATATGAAGGCAATATTTTTTTCAATTCTTTCTATTTCTTGCATGCATTTTGAAATTTAAGATTTTATTTACTTGATGACAAGTAAATGAATATGTTTAATGCATTTTATCTCTTAGAGGTGTAATAAAAATGTTTTAATTTTTTTCATGCTAAGTAAAATGTTTCCTGTATGAAATATAATTTAAATGAAAGAAGAAATTGTTTTTAAATAATCCTTTCTGAAATTACAGATCCCATCGCCCGTGGGCTACAATTCAATGAAAGTCATTTTTCACGGAATCATCTGCATTCGCAATCATCTTTATTCGTAAGCATTTTTTTTCTATATTTAACTTATATGTAATGTATGTATAGTTTCCATTGCATGAAACTTAATATTCTAATTTAACTCGTTTTATTTATTTTATGTTGTTTCTGCTGGTAAAATTTCACATATCAGCTTCGAGAGCACTGTACTCGTTTTTACAGTGAAAAATTTCAAATTACTATAAATATAATGGTGAGTATTATGAATATGTAAATTAAACGGCTCTGTTATTAACAAAGATTTTTTTTGGTATTAATGCGATGCAAAGAAAGACTTATTTTAGTGTAATCAGGAACTGCTCCCTGATTCATGTCACTCTGTCATGTTAAAAGATAAAGAAAAAATACTGAGTTTCTTTCAGTCTATTTTTACAGAATAAAATCGGTTACTTAATCTGAATTCATTCTCTTTGCTTTTATTTCCGAAGATGAATATTTTGCAATTAAAAAAAGTACTGGCAAAAACTTTACAATAGCCGCAATTTTTTTCCACAATATTAGGATTGAATTATGGAAAAGAAAGCAGTTAATTCCAAAATGATAGGCTTAAAACATGTATTTTTATACATTAGAACATGATAGTATGTATATAAATATTAAAAAAAAATTATGTATAAAGTTGAAAAAAGAAAGAAGAGCAACAAAAGTAAACGCTAACCGATATCCAAAAAGAAATCGAAAACATAAATTGATTGTGTATATTGATTTACTGAATCGCGATTGATCGTGAATTTATTAGATTTCGATAGATCAATGTATTTCGAAAACTGATGGAACTGAAAAATGAATATATATATATACATATACACACATATATATATATATATATATATATACACTTCAAGTGACTGGATTAGACGTTGCACGTTTTTTAAATATGCCCACAGTTTGAAGTAGTTTTCTTTCTTTTCCTATTTTTAAATATACAGTATTTTGAATTGATTTAAAGATTCTTGCATTCGATAAAATTTTTGTTGAATTATTGCTCTTGTGTTTTTTAGTGTAGTGATATTAACTAAAGTATTAATTAACTAATAAAGGTATTAACTGAAGTATTAATTAACTAATAAAGATATTAACTGAAATATTAATTAACTAATAAAGATATTAACTGAAGTATAAAATAGTGATTTTTCAATTTTAATGGTTTTTTATATAATCCTTTTTTAATTCCTCCTTCATTGTTTTTTTTTCATAATTTGTTTTAATTTTAATTTTTTGAATTCATTTCAAATTTATAATATGCCGAAAATTTGATATAATACATAAAAATAAAAAATAATTAGCTAGAATTTTAACATTCAGAAACACAGTGTTATATTTAAGTGCTGATTATTTTTTCATTGAATTTATATTCATGATGATATATGAAGGAATATTTTTCTTTCATTTGAATATGATCCAGAACTTTTCTAAAATTTTTAATATATTATATCATTGGTCATTAAATAAATTCATCCTCCATAATATTAGTTATAAATGTTTTATTTATATCTGAATTACTATTTTTTGTCTCTTTTTGAGTTTTGAAATAGTAAATTAAATGATTAATTTTAGTTATATAGCATATGTATAAGAAAAATTCGAATGTATATTTAAATTAAATCTGCCAATAATACTATTAAAATGAGAATAAAAATTTATGTAATTCAAATACAAAATTAATTTTTAAAGACGTCTGATTTTGAATTTATAATTTATGGAAACTTCTTAATTTTATTTGTAAAAGTATTGTTAAGTCGTTTTCCTTTTTTTTTTTTTATGAAGAATGAAATAACTTTTTTGAATACTGTAAATAGAAAGGGCAAAATTCTGAAAATAATTATATTGAAAAAGCGCAATATTATAAATTGCAACATGCAGACATTGCTATGACATTGGCGCCCTTTATTAAGGGGGCTTTACCACAATTGTTTTTTATTTTTATACAAAAGGAAACGAATATTTTTAAATAAACTGAACCTTCCTTTTATCTGGAGTCTTTCTGATCAGTCAATATTTCAGATGACTGATATCATTATTTATTTACAATTATTATACTTATGATAACTGTAAATAAATAATGATATCACAATATATCGAAATATATAAATATGAGTCGGGTGATGTATAACGATTATGTTCGTTCATCGCCCAGCTAAAATATATCAAACAATAAATTAGCAGCATATTGCACTTCAATACACATTTTTAATTATAAATTTCCCTATATGCTTCGCTACTTTAAAAAATATAGAAATTTTTCAGTTTAAGTGAGAAGGGCTGCATTAATTTAGATGTTAATTGTATAATAGTTAAATTGCATTTAATATATAAAGATTTTATAATTATTTGTACTTAAAAAATAATGGAAAATGTTATATATTCTGAAAAAATGCAGGTAATTTAGAATGTCTGAAACTTTTGCAATTCAGAAGCAGAGGCGTAGATATTTAAGTTCTTTGAGGCGTAGAGTTTTAAGTTCCCTCTCTTAAGTTAGATTCATAATTACCCTCGTGTTATTTCAAATTTTTTGTATTAAAATTATTGAAATTTTTTAATTTTTTAAAATTTACACAACGCATAATTTTTGTTTAAATTTAGGGAATTTGAATGAAAGGAAAGTTTTTCCCTTGATTGTTGTGTAATTATTATTAATGACAGTTATTTCGAAATTTTGCTTTTATTTCTCACATATATTTCAAAATTTGAAATTTCGCAATGGAAGAGTAATTTGAAAAAATAATTTTTGTTATATTTCAGTGTTTTTAAGTATATCATAAACTAAAAATACATGACTTTACATCTCATTTTCTTAAAAAGCCTTAAAATTATTTTTGAAATTTGTTCATAAATTGTTTTATAGTTTTTTTATAGT
Source organism: Argiope trifasciata (assembly GCA_026543055.1). NCBI lineage: Eukaryota > Metazoa > Arthropoda > Arachnida > Araneae > Araneidae > Argiope > Argiope trifasciata. The sequence goes on from JAPMOQ010050000.1 coordinate 44,815, forward strand.
TAGTAAAAACTGTACTTGATAATTATACATGCTATTTGACATTCTAAAGATATAGTTTTGAAACTTTTAATTCATGTAGGAATTAAAAATTTTAATCCCTAATTTCAGTTCATGTTAATGGAAGGAGGCAATGGCACGAGAAATTCTTCCCCAATGACTGTTACATGCATATTAGATGGCAGGTAATATGAGATTTCTATCATATTTATAATTTTTTACATAAATGATGTTACATGAATGAAAATTCTTGCATTACATGAAAAGTTCACGAATTTTACTAATCATAAATAAATTGATTTACATGCATTGCAATTAAAGGTCTGAAAATTCTAAAATAGGAATCAATTTTTGTTGAATAAAGTGACTATATATATATATATATATATATATAAAAAAAAAAATGTATGTATGTATGTATGTATGTATGTATGTATGTATGTATGTGTGTGTGTGTGTGTGTCGAATTTTTAATCTGTATGTTCTTATGTAGTTTTGGAAGCATTTTCTTTGCTATTATAATTAAATCTGTGTTAATAATATTGTTTAGAAAAAATTGGCATATATAATTTTCAATTTGTTAACATGCAAAAGAATCTCTGATAAAAGTTGAAAGCTTTCGAAATCATGTTGCATTTAAAGGATCAACTATAGATAATTTTTATTTTTTATTTTTGAAAACCATTTTAATTTCAAAAAATTTTTGAAAATGATATTTATACATTTATTTTTGAAATCTTAATTAAGGATTTCAAAACAAAATATTGTTATAAAGTTACAAATCATTCGCAGATTAATTTCAATCTATTCATTAAGGGCTTTTTTTACTGTACTGAAAGTTTATCTATACTTATAATAAAGTTCAATGTGTGTGTCTTGGTATTCTATAGGCCACAACATTGGACCTACAGCTACCAAATTTAGCACTTATATATCTTGGGGGTCAAAATGTGCACATCGGAATGAATTTTTCGAATTTTTTAATTAGAATTTTAATTAATTAAAAACTAAGCGGAATTTTAAAGTGTTTTCGCCATATCTTTTGAAAATATTATAACACAAAATTGATATTTACGACACATTAAAGATAAAAAAAATTATCATTTTAGTTATACTAATTTTTAAATCAAGAAATTAAATTTTTTTATTCATTTTTAAAACATAATTTAATCATATTTTTCATCAATAAAAATAAAAATTAAGCTGCAAGCGCACGTTACAAGTGAATGGAGAAAAATTATTGATGTGTTGCCATCATATTGAAAAAAATTCAAATTCAAAAATAAATAAGCTATTATTTCAAGTTGAACTTGCAAAAATGTAATTCAGCACGTGTCTGTATGAAATAAAATAAAAATGAAGCATTTTTTTCTTTTAAAAGTAAAATGTAAAGAAAATTTTTATGACTTTTGCGGTATTTAAATTACTAATTAAATAAATCAACTTTATTGAAGACAAAAATAGTTTAATATATATCTTTTCAATTCAAGACCACGGCTAATTTGTAAAAGTTTAATAGTAAAAATACATATATAAAGAGGATCTAAATGGAGTGAATAATTACATAGTATGTCTCTATAAATGCTTTAATAAATGAAGAACGTTTAGTTTTTATCTAGATCCTCTGCTCTGTGAATCGTAGTTAACAAAAAATTATCATAATATTTTTAACTAGGCGGTTTTTAATCAGACGGTTCGCCAAAATGATCGCCAAAAATCTCAATCTAATATTTTATGTAACTTAGCCTCTTCATAGATTTTTCTACAAAATATTTCTAAACTTCAGATTTTGATAACTATATAATTCAGTCATATTATTATTTAGGTCACAAACAGCTTTTTACATTGTATTACTTCTTTTCACTATCCTGAGCCCATTAAATTTCAACTTTAACTTAGAGGAGAAATGTTTAAAGGCAATTAATATAAAACAATTTTCACAGAAACCAGCCATGCCTTTTTTAAATATGAAAATTGAAAGCAGAGTCGTTCGGTATTGAAGTTCTATGCGCACTGCAGAATTATTTTCGAAATTTATATAATATCTTAAAGAATTATTCAACAAAACTTTCTTTGATTCATCGTAAAATTCAATTTTTTGTTTAATTAAATATTTAAATGATGTGAATAAAAGTATTATATTTTTTTCGGTTAATAAATTACAAAAAAATTATAAAGTTTAAACAGATACTTTTTGCTCTAAAGAATCATATTCTGCAAATTTTCTTGTCCCTTCAACTTTTAATTAAATAAATAAACGTACCTATCTTCTGCTATCAAACCTGTCTGATATCAAAAGCTTTTATATATCAGTTTTGGAATAATCAACATATTCACATACACAGACCAATCACTATCGATAAACCCTGGCAGAAAATTGGCATATCTTCTTTGAGACAGTCGATCAAGTGGTCAAAAATCGACTGTTTTTATAAAAGATAGGTATTTAAATTTCATAAGTTAGACTGTTTGAGTGACTGATTTAGTTGATTGAAGTTCAACAATTTTTAATTAAAATATTGGTGTCTCAAGAATAGTTTATTAAATATGATTTAAAAAGCAAGGGACCTATGTAAGGATCATTTATTGACTCAAGTTACATAAAATATAATTATTTAGTTCATTTAGATCATTTTGTAATCCTAAATATACTAAACCCTGTTTTATTTAAATTGAACTGTTTTGTTGAATTAATAATACATGTATTGTAAAATATTATGGAACACGTTTTCTCCATTGATTTCCTAGAAAATATCATATCTTGTTTTTTTACTCCATAGAGGCAAGTGCTGAAAATTGCACTTTCATATATTTAATTTGCAATAATAGTTGATTAATTTTTTTTAATTTGAACTTCTAGTAATTGCCAACACATTAATAAAGGCTAATTTTTTCCTACTAACGTGCTCATGCAGATTAAATTTTATTTTTATTTTGTGCAAAATATATTGTTGAAGAATATAATTAAAATATTTCTTTAAAAATTTGTTAAAAATCGAAACTTAGTTTATATGTTAAAACACTAGCATCATTAAACAGATTATTTTTTTGGATTTCAATCTGAAGCAAAAATCAATTTTGTGCTGTAATATTTTCAGAAGTTTAAGCACAAAAACACCAACATTTTGCTTAATTTTTAATTAATTAAAAAATCACGTCAAGGTATACACGTGCGGTGGCTGTGGGTCGAATAGTCTGGTCTGAAAGCGCTAACACACACACACGCACGCACGCACACACACACACACACAAACAAACACACACACACATTGAGCTTTATTATAAGTATAGATAAAAAGAATTACACTTCAATCAATTAAGTCAGTTTCTAAAATTGACTGATTTAAGAATATTAATCGACCACTTCATCAACTGTTTCAAAGATTATATCTAATATTATAAAAATATTGATTGTTATAAACTATTATATTCAAAATTTTATAAATCGATCAAATTTGATTGCAGTAAACAAAAAATTCCGTTTATTTATTTAAAAGTATAAGTGTTAAGAATATTTCGCAGAATATGATTCCTCAAAACCAAATAACTGTATAAAATTTCATAATTTTTGGAAGAATATTTACATGCCAAAAAAAGGTTTTATTCAAATCGTTTAATCCTTTTGAAAGTGAAACTAAAAACTAAACTTTATGACGAATCAGAGAAATTTTTGTTGCATAATTCTTGAGATATTATATAATTTAAGAAAATTATTCTGCAGTACACGTAAGATTCAAATGCTAAACGACTCGGATTTCAATACTGATATTTAGAAAAAGATGAATTGTTTTATTAAAAATGTTTTTATATTATATTAATTACAGTTTAATCAATTCCATGATAAAATTTTATAATTGCTGACAGTAAATTAGAGAGATAATACATTAAACTTAAGGATAATACATTAAACTTTCATAATAAAATGAGTGAATGATATGATTTTCAAAATTTGAAGCTTAAAAATATTTTTATGAAGAAATGATTGAAAAACAAGTTTCATAAAATATTTGATTGAAAATTTTAAAGAGTATTTTAAATAGTGAACCGGCTAGTCACCAAAGGCGGCTAGTATTCAATTTAAATAGTAAATTGAAATCATTTTTATTTTTTATTAATATAATTTTGTTTTAATATATAATTTTTTAGTAATAAAATTTTCCTTTTTTTAATAAACATATTTAAAAATGGTTCTATAGTTGAAGCTGCTATCATAACATTTAATTCGAACTATTTCCTTAGTATAATACAAAGTTTCTAAAACTCTTGAATTTTTTACTAAATAAATAGCAATCAAAAGTACTAACATAATTATAAAAAGATTTTTTTCCTAAAAACCTCAAAGGAATGTGTCTAATCAAAATGCTGAACATTTATAAGTTATATTAATCAATTACATTTTTTACTTTAATTTTTAATTCTGATAAAATATAAAAATGCTTTTCGTTTTAGTCAACAAAAATTAATAATGCAAATAACGGATATTAATATTTATTAGTATTGAGATTGTGGTGAAGTATTGAATTTTTTGATGTAATCAATTTGGATGAATTGGGTTTCAAATTCTTTGAAGTCTTAATTGTGTCCTTTAATTATTTTAAATTAATATGACAAAAAACTTGACTGCTCTTTTTAGAAATTAACTTAGATTCATTTTTTCTTGTAAATGTTATGATATCTATAATGAAAATATTATTACAACAGTTCTGTGACTTGGCAATGTTTTTAAGGCCAATACATCTTCTACATGATGCATGATAAATAAAAGACTTACGGGAACGTGATTCCGTTGAAGGCTTTGTTGCCCTCTACTGAAAGCATGAGAACGTTTCCTTGATATATGATAATTGAAATCATTTCATAAATTCGTAAACTAGGATGAAGTTGTTCTTGAATCTTCTTAGAATTATTCAATTGAAGTAATTCTCATTTATGAATATTTGGTTTGAAATTCCTACAATACATACTTTATACTGTAAAGGGGTGAAGAAAACGAAAAGAAATGGTCAAATATATGGTTATTTTGGACTGATTATAATCCGGGTTCAAGATCAGAACGAAGTCCATCTGATGCGATTCATTATTTATGTTTCAAGAGAATCTCTTAAGAGAACACTTTTCTCTTTTGAAATCAAATTCTACCATAAAAGTTCGAACAATTTATGGGCAAAAATTTGAACTCTAGGAAAACAAGGACTGAAGTAATAATTGATTTTTGTTGCATTTTTCTGCCTCTTTGCATTTACACAAAAGATTGCTTTTGTTTGGGTTCTCCCTGACCATAGTAAAACTTATTTTATGCTTAGAAACATCTTATGTTCATTGAAGTATTTTTCTGCATTGTTATTAATCCTTCAAGTTTTCAGAAAGTTTCAAAAGAGTTTGCATTCACTTATGATAGCTCTACTTTTCTATAATAGATAGCATGGCTTTCATAATTGACAAAACACTGACTAATTACTGCGCATTTTCATATAATTTATATATTATTTCATATAATTTACTATGATAACCATTCAATCTACAGTTAACTTTGGATGAAATACTCATTAAAATATGTTTATTTCCATTTCATTAATGGTTAGTTATATCTAGGTTTACAATAAATTCTTGATTAAAAAGTTCTTGCAAATTCCTGGACAGTATTACGCTTTATAACATTTCATATCAAGACAGTCAACTGTTTCTATAATCTAAAGATAAAGCTTTTTATAATTTCAAAGATTAAATGAGTTTCATGGGAAATATCTGCTATATATAAAATGTTTCTTAAATTGACATTTTTTATTTGGTGGTACAAATGTTATAACTAACAATTTAGTTTAAAAGTTTTCATCATCATGTACATTGATTGAACCACAGTTAAAATTTAATTTTGTAGGAAATGATAAATTAAATATACTTCCTGGAATTTCTTCATTTTTAATTAATTAATATCGACAGTCATTGATACGAAATTCCATTTATAGAGAAAATTGAAATGCCTTTTTTATTAAAAAAAACCCTTTTTATTTTCTGTCTCCAATACGAAGTATAAAAATTGTATTGTCATCGTCAAAATGTTAGACCACGGGATTTTGTCTAATATCAACATCTTCAGGCCTCCCGATATTCGAAAAGCACATTATTACATCATACATGTCTCTGTTTGTGATAAATGCTTTTTCTTAGTCATTTGAAATCAGATATGCTATTAATTTTATATTTAATACATCAGAAACCAACTTTTAACCGAAATACATTCGGAGGAGGTCTCTCTTTCCACCTGATAAAATTTTTCCACGAGATAATTACCATACCAATAGAGACAGAGAGATAAAATTCGGCCCATAAATTTAACATCTTTTGTTTAGATGCCTAAAAACTTTTAATCCGAATCCAATTAAGAGTTGACCATCTGTAGGTCTGTACTTTGGAAAAAGGTAAACAATGACTCAAAAACGCAGTGTTTTAATTGTATCAAATCTGATATGATTTTATCACTACAATTTTAATCCTTTATCAAATCTTTGTTTCAATTTCAAAAGGAAAAAAAAAAGACATCTAACACAAAAATTTGATTTTCGTATATTATTAACCGCATACCAACAATTAATCACCAGAAAACTCATCAAGAATAACATTATAGATTGGGGGAAAATTCTAAATTCATACTGAAGATTCATATTTTTTAATTTTATAATATACGTTGTTCCATGCAATTCGTTCTCTGCAGTAACATCTTTATTTAGAGAAAAATTTCCACTCCCACTAGCTTTAATTCCTCTTGTATTATATAATAATTGCTGTTTTTTAATTATTATTTTGTGTGGTTTGAAAAAAATTAAACTTTGTAAGCCTAGTTTTGTCCTACAAAATCCCACTTCTACGTCCGAACATTCTTAGGTTAATTGTGGGAGGAAACAGAGATACATTTTCTATGCCTGCTGAAAAACAAGAGAAGGGATTTAATTTTAATTGATTTTCTTATTATAAATATATAACATATTAAATTTAAAGACACAGGGTTTATTAATAAATATTTAACATTTTATATTTACCTCAAAATTTAAGCGATTCAAATTTAAGAGATATCAAATGTTGCTCTTTTTAAATATTTCACTCTTTAGCCCTTGGAAATTAAATCGAAAGGACTAGAATATTCTGGTTCAGAGTTGCGGAGAGTGTGCTTCAGTTTGCAACACATTCATTACTTTCTTTGTTTCTGTTTCATCTCTACTGTCTGTAAAATGTCATAGAAACTCTTCGACTGTAAACCTAAACCGCATTCCTGGTGAGTTTTTTTCTACCGAACTTCGATGAGAACAGTAAGCATATTCTAGGTCCAATAAGCTTAGAAATTGTTTTCCTATCTATCCATATTTTATCATATACATTGATTTAGTTTAATTAATGAAGAACATATTTTGTATAGCAACCGAAAATCTGAAATATGTTCGTCGAATTTCCTTTCGTAGGGTAAATAAGCAATTTTTGTAATCAACCGCAGGTCAAACTTGCCTATTTTGCATTCGATTCTTTTACATAAGCGTTTTGTCCTTCTGTAACCCCAATCCAAAGGGCTGATTACTTATTAATCAGCGGTTGCCATAAATGTTCATGGAGATTTTTTATGGCGGACAAATATAGAAAATTTCTTTACGCTTGTGATGCATTTAGGAGAACAGAATACTGGAAAGAGCGTAGTCAGGACGCAGTAAAGAAGCAAAGAACATGCTGTTGTATGAACAAATCTCTCTTTTCATCCTTCTTTCATAACAAATACTGAATCTGTTAAATTATCAGAAGATAATAATTTTGTAAATCGTAAAATTAAGTAAGAATTTTTTTAATGCATTTATTTTTGCTCTTTTTTCTTTCAGTCACTCTTGAAAGATGTGTGGATCTTTGGCATGATTCTCTGGCTCTTGTAATAATAGATGGGCTTTTGTTCGAAATGTTCCAAACGCTTAAAGTATGTACAAAGTCAACGAATACCCGACTTGTTACAGACCCCCTTAGACTTTACTACTCAATTTAAGGTATGATATTTCACTTTTGCTCTAATCTGAAAATATTTAAATGAAATTTTTGAGCTGTACTTAAAATTGCAACGATAGATGCATTTTTAATTGAATCCGAAGTTAAATATTGTTAGAATTAAATTCTAATCTTTTCATTTCTAATTCTAATCTTAATTTGAGAACATTTGATTCACTTTCAAAATAAGTATTTTACAAATTAATTTGGATTTGGAATTAAAAATTGGATCTAAATTTTAACTATAGGAAGTTAGCAAGCAGGTTAACTGTCTTTTAACTTAGTTTTTGACCAAATAAACTATACAACTATAATGAAATCTGCCCAATCCTACATGTATGTAAATAAACCATACATGTAGGATTATGCAGATTTCTTCAGATTAGTACAGAAATAAAGTCTGCAAGTTAACGTTCCTTCTTATCCAGAATATCAGTATTAGCGTAAAATAAGGAACTTGAAATACCTTTTATAATTGTACTTATTACGTGATACAGAAAAATATTTTAATATTTATCTCAGAATAAACTCCTTTTCCCCAAAAGTATTCTTGAATGATTCAGTGTGCTACCTTTTTAAAAAAAATCGGAATTGTCGTTGGTTGCAGATATTGGATCAAGCACATGAGAGGTAAGTAAGATATTTTCTTTTGAAGAGTGTCTGTGCATGCATATGAAAAAAGAAACAAAAAAATGCGATAATCTAGGGGGGAGATGAGATTTTGCCATGAAGTGTTATCGTCGAAATTGTAGATTTGTGTTGCATTTTGTATCTAATCAGTAATCGAAATGAGGCACAATTCCGAAATGCTTTGTTTGCTCTGTTTGCAATTTAACGGGAAAAAAAACGAAATGCTCAGTACTATAAACGTATAAAGTTCAGAAAATTATTTCCCTTGCAATTAGTTTTATCAAAAAATTGTAGTTTTAATTCTAAAATTTACTACATTTTTATTTTTACGCTTATGCATTAAAACATTGATTATTCTTTTCCCACGTTCTTTGTATATCTTCTGATAAAATAGTAATGTTTCTGTGATTAAAGTCAGAATAATGCGCATGTTCAATTCAGAATAATGCGCAATCACTTTCCTTTAATATAATAAATAAAATGGATGTAAATGAAATAAGTTCACTTTTCTTATAATCAAATACCGAAAATATTTCCTTAAAGTGTTTTCCTTAACTCAAGGAGAATATCTAAATCGTGAGTATATTTATTGGTAATTAATTACTTAATTTTGGATATTTTGGCTATTGTTAAGATGCTGAATATAATAAAAATAACATTACGTTTCAATACAATGCTTTAAAGCAAAATGTTTTTTAAAATCAATTTTGATTACTTGATGAAGTGATCTGAATTTCTTCGGATGAAGTAATTAAGAGCGGGTATTTTAATTTTTTATTGTACGCTATTTTTATCAACTATTTTATTACATACGCTATTTTTATCAATTGTAAATTTCTAATGTAATATATACAGAAAAATAATTGCTTCAAATAAATACTCAAAATATAAACTATTTTTGTTTTACTAACAAAAAATCTTTTTATTCGCTCTTATCCTGAATTGTTTAATCCTTATAGATATCCGTTTTTATTTAGTATTTTTAGCTATTCTTATAGTAACCGGACTTATATGCCAATAGCAGTGATAACTCGCGAAATAAGTTGCATTTTTTTCATAATTACTTAAAATCTAAAATGCAAATCATAATTTTTTCTCTCTGATGCTTTGCATCGAGATCCTTATGCATTTAATTATCTGTCTTGCGTCGTTATATCTGAGATGAAATATTTTAATGAAATTTATTTCATTGGAAACATATTAAAACGTATTGTAAGAAAAAATTGTAAAAAATATAAATTGTATAATATTGTTATAAATTGTAAGAAAAATTCCAAATACACTCTATAAGCTTCATGAAAATGTGTCATTCAGTGGTTTAAGTTTCTGCAACCAAAAAGAAAAAGAAAAAGACAGATAGATAGGTAGGTAGATAGATAGATGGATAAACAGATAGATATATAGACAGATCGATAGATAGATAGAGAGATAGACAGACAGATAGATAGGTATGGGGGTAGATAGATAGATAGACTAAGAGAAAGATAGACAAATAGAGACGGTCAGATGGACAGACAGACAGAGATAAATAGACAAATAGAGACGGTCAGACTGGCAGACAGAGATAGATAGATAGATAGATAGATAGATAGATAGATAGGTATGTATGTAGGTAAGTAGGTATTTAGGTAGATAGGTAATTAGGTAGACAGGTAGATAGGTAGATATTTAGGTAGGTAGGTAATTAGGTAGACAGGTAGGTAGGTAGATATTTAGGTAGGTAGGTCGATAGATAAATAGATAGATAGGTAGGTAGATAGATAGATAGACTGATAGATATATAGACAGATCGATCGATCGATTGGTAAGAATGTAGGTAGATAAATAGATAGATAGATATGCAGGTAAGTAGATAGAAAGATAGACAGATATATAAATAGATAGACATTTAGATAGGTAGTTAGGTAGATAGATAGATAGATAGATAGACAGACGGAAAGAGAGAAAGAAAGACAGACAGATGGGTAGTTAGGTAGATAGACAAATGGAGTGACAGATAGATAGAGAGAGAGAGACAGATAGATAAATAGATAACAGATAGACTGATAGATAGATAGGTACATATGTAGATAAATATATAGATAGACAGACAGATAGAAAGATACGTAGATAGATAGATAGGCAGGAAGGTAGATAGATATATAGACAAATAGAGAGACAGACAGACAGATGGATAGATAGAGGGAGAGAGACAGACAAACAGATAGATAGATAAACAGACAGACAGATAGATAGATAGATAGACAGACAGACCTACAGATAGACAGATAAATAGGTAGATTGACAGATAGACAAGTAAATAGGTAGATTGACAGACAGATAGATAGGCATACAGGTAGATAAGTAGGTAGGTAGATAGATAGACAGACAGACGGACCGACAGATAGACAGGTAGATAGGTAGGTAGGTAGATAGATTGATAGACAGACAGAACGACAGATAGACAGGTAGATAGGTAAATAGACAGACATATGGATAGATAAATATATAGAGAGATTGATAGATAGATAGCACTGACCAATCTTTTTGGAATTACTGCTGGTGTTGTTTGATAAATTCGAAAATCAAATACAATGCAAGTAATTCATGATAAATTCCTAAAATATATATTCATAGCGCCATCTACGTAAGGAGACTTTACAGACATCAAGGCAAGTATATATCGATTATAGTGAAACAATCATTTCCACAAAATCACCATCGGATGAAATTCGACAGAAAAAAAAATGATCAGAGTATAATATCGTTCGTGAGCAATTGTGTCTGACTAGCACCGAAACTGTGCGAGTTTTACCCCAGCATTCCGATAATTGGCCAATCATTTAGCTTCCACTTTTGCTGCTTGGGAAACATTCATTTTATATGCATTATTTTGGATTATGCATAGCTGTTTTGTACTCCTTCTTTTTCCTTTAATTAAGTCATGGGTGCATTGTTTTTTTATTATAGCTAGTATATGAGTGTATATTACTAGCATATGAGTATATAGTAGCATGATTATGTATGCGTATAGTAGCATCAGTTAAATACTAAGAAAGTTCCTGGTTCCAGTGGTATTTCAGCAAGAATTATTAAAGAATCATTTAAGCATTTAAGCAAAAACTTTTGTTGATCTTTACAAATGATGTTTGAATCATGGATATTTCTCCGAAGAATGGAAAGTAGCACAAGCGGTGTTGTTTAACAAGTAAAATAAAAAAAATGATGCAGATTCAGCAGATAGTTTCAGCTTTTCAGCCAATTTGTTTCTTTGATTTCATTGGAAAATTATTTGATAAAATGATTACACAAAAAAGTATTTTATCATTTATTAAAAATAATTATTTGCTTCAAAGTTAATATGGATTCATTCCTGTGAAAAGTACAACTGAAGCAAATATTCACATTATGAGTTGGATCTCTGAGGCAAGAAATAACTCAAAACGTAGTGTTATAATTTCTTTAAACGTAAAAAATTCATTTAGTCGAGTTTGCTGGTCATTAGTGCTACAGACATGAAAAATATTAATTTCACTGAAAGTCTATTTAATGTGATTTCATGTTTCCCCTAAAAGTATTTAATTTATAGCGATGAAATTTTTAATTGTGAATATTCAATTGGATGATTTCAGGATTTTAATTCTGGACCTCTGTATTTGCTTCTAGTAGCTAATGAAGCCCACTCCAAATTAATTTTGGATAAGATACTAAAATAATTGCACATGCCATTGATTTTTATCTGTTTGTGGTAGCAACTGGAAGACATAAAAGTCAAGATCTGGTTAAAAGATCATTTGAAAAATTAGAAAGTTGGAGGAAGAACTCTAAGGTTACTTTTTCACATGATAAAACGCAGTTTTCTTTTGGAAACGAAGAGTTATAAAAAAAACCTTAATTTTCATATACTGTTAAAGCGATCAAGCTTAGAAGAAATTTTAAGATTCTTAGTATTATTATTGATGAAGAAATTAAATAGTACAGCCCATATAAATCATGTATGGAGCAAGATGATTAGAATTTTAAAAAGACAATTTCCAAGTGCAATAGAGAAAAAAATTGCTAACATTTTATACAAAAGAGTCCTGGAAAGACTTTTAGTATAAGAAATTGCAGCCCGGTGGAAGATCATTTATAGATAATGACAAAAGATCAATAGCGTACAATATACATAACTGTTAGCAATTATGTGAACGTTTTGTCCTACATATACCGCAGCTCTACAAATAATTAGTAAACTTGAACCATTAGATCTAATAAGTGATATTAAAACCGTTTGGTATGGGATAAAAAATATCCATAAAGACATCAATATTTTCGACAAAACTATTCAGAGTTCTTCAGTGTTTAGTTATGAGAATAGATGAATTCGCCCCAGTAAGATAGAAAAAATTACACAAAAAAGTAAGTAACAACTCTTCATTCCATGACTCGAAAATTAAAGCACAAGTTGGTGCGACTTTTTGTGTTTTTAAGTGCGAAGATAAAATTGAAGAGCTTTAGTATAGGCTTGAAATCCATGATCTATTTTTCATGCAGAACTTTTTGCAATACATCAGTTTTTAAATTGGTAGGCCATAAAAAATCGTATTTGCATTATCATCTATTCACGGACAGCATTAGTTTATTAAAGGCTCTTCAAGAGTTCAATCCAAAGAATAATCCAGTGGAAGATTTTAAAAATTTAGAAGATGTTAATATTCCATTACACTGGGTTAAGGAACACATTGGCATCAAAGGTGATAAACTAACTGATTTGGGTGCTACAGCTGCTTCTGTTAAACCTACAATAGACTTATCACCGTGGAGAATCTGAAAGAAGAATCAAATATAGCCTTCATAAAATTCTCATCAATGAATGGCAATCAAGATAGGAAAATAATGTAAAAAGTCACTTTTCTTTTAGTATCTTTGCTCATATAAGAAGAAATAGCTGTATTGATAATAAATTTTTAGCCCAATTAACTACAAAACATGGACTTTGTCCTTATGATCTTAGAAGATTCAGTTTGGGAAACTGTAGTTGTAGATGTTTTAATGATTATGATGATATTCCAAACTACCTTTTCCATTGCTCTACTATCCTTCTTTTGAGAAAATTTATTAAACTTCTACAAAATATTCCTAAATTCGATCAAACAAAAAAAATGTCTTTAGTATCTCAAGGTATCTTGAATTCCCTACATCACGATGGTTTGCCTCTCTGGACTAGAATTGAAGAATAATTTATCCTTGTTCGCCTCCCTAGATTAGTATTTCTTATTACGGGCTATACCCTCGGTGGAGCCATACGTTGTTTTACTAAAAAGAAAAAAAAAGAATTTTGGTTGATTATAATTTGTGATATAGCAATTCTGCATTCTTCTTAGTACTTCAAGTCTTAATGCCTTTTAAATAGTTGTGAACTTTAAATGGGACTCTACCATTGTCCGATCCCTTCAAAGTAGGCATGGGGAAAATCAAGTACTGTTAAAGGTGGACAGTACCTTGTGATTATAAGAAGGGGATGCAAAAGGAACCCTTTATCTAGCCATCTGCTCTTTATTATTGACTCTACCTTAGATTGAGTCAATGTAATCATTTATTTTTCTATTTATTATTTAGTTATTTGTTTATATTTTTATCTTTTCTTTGAAATTGTTTAATTTTCTTTTTACTTTTCAGTTTTCAAAGCTTAAACTGCCTATTTTTGTTGAGTTTTATTATTTACTAGCCGCATTTGGTGACCAGCTGGTTCGCCATGAGTAATGCGTTCTAAAATTTCCAGTTAAATCATATATTTTTTAGTCAAAATTTAAGAAATAGTTTAAGTTAAAAGATTCAGTTATTAGTAGTTAAAGAGTCGGTAACTTTATTCGGAAAAACTTTTTGAGTTTAATGCTCTGATAATTTATCATTTATGCTTCCAAAATATTAAAAAGGTTTTTTTCGGTGATGTTGCCAAAATGTTATATATGTTTTTTAAAGAAAGAGAAAAAGGGAAAAAAATTACTGAATTAATGATACAGATATTGCAAACGATTATAGAAATATGCCATTAAGTCGGAATTTGAATGCATATCCTGTCTAAATTCAATCAGGTTTACTGTAAATAAAGATAATTTATGGAATTAATGACATAAATATTGCAAACGATTTCTTAGAATCCTTTGCCTTGCATTTATTTTTATAGAAGATATCACATTTTATATTTATGTTATTTTATCCAGTCACGTGCTAAAAGTTGTATTTCTTTAGATTTGATTTGCGATGATAGTTGTTGTTTTTTCTTTTGAATTTCCGGCATTGTTTTATTTTATTTTATCCAGTCACGTGCTAAAAAAACATGGTTAAAATATTTCTTTAAAATTTCGTTAAAAATAGAAGCTTGAGTTATACATTAAAACACTGATACCATTAGAAAGCTAATTATTTTATCTTTAAATTGATGTTAAAATGATGTTTGTCCGATAATAAGTTCGGAAGTTATAGCGAAAAAAAAGTCGAAATTTCGCTTAAATTTTAATTGATTCAAGTTCTAATTAAAAATTTAAAAAAGGGGCTCCGAGGTGCACATTCCCGACATCCAAGGTATACATGTACCAAATTTGGTAGCTGTAGGTCCAACGGTCTGGCCTGTAGAGCGCCAACACACACATACACACACACGCACACACACACATTGAGCTTTATTATAAGTATAGATTAATTATGTTTTAATGATTCTGTTATTGGGGAAAATGACGTAGGCTATCTAGAAGTGATGACAGAGTACCCACCCAAGTTGGGCAACCTCCGGTCCTTGTTGATGTTACAGGAACGCTGCAGGAACTGGTCTGACTTGAGCTGTTCCATCCTCCTGCAAAAAACTACCTGACATCCATTTCTTCTTTTTATGCCTGTTCCTTTATTTTTTATTTTCTTTGGCTGTATTTAGCTTCGTTTACATCTACTACACATGAGTTTGAAAGGATTTTTTGAATGACCAGTCTTTTCAAAGCTAATTCTTTTTTTTTTTTTACTTTAACTATGAGCTTTTTACCAGTGTAACGCTACTTTTGGCACACACATAATTAACATCAGAATACTATATAAAAAGAAAATAATTGCCTTTTATATTTAATATACATACTGGAAAAACTTAGGGAATTATTTTCCCCCAATTTCAGTGGCAACCGTGTGGACAATTAAAGAAGTCTCTCAATAGTTACTCTAAAATTTAAAAAAAAATTCTAATTTCTGCTAAGTTTTAAAGTTCAAGCTTGGTGAGAAAAAAAAAATGCCGCTATTTTTCTCCTTTTATCTAGAAAACTGGTACCGACCTAGAAGTCCGATATTAGAGCAGACATGATGATTAAAAAAGTGTACAAAGCTATTTTGTTAGAATTGAAATTATTTTTGGGTCAAATATGCATTTGTCCGAAGAACAAACTTATTTGTATATATCAAGAAAAAATAAAATAATTAATCAATAAAATATTGGTTTTAGATGTTTTCACAATAACTGATAAATATGTTTGCATTTCCTTTTTGATAATGACAGTATAAAATAAAATCATTTTAAACATACATCGATTGCCTCTTAGTTTTTGAAGAGTTAGTTTGTTACCTCTTAGTTTGTTAAATTTATTTTTATTTCCATTTCTATTTCATCTATATTATATTTACTATAAAATGTGAAGTGTTTCTTAAAAATTAATCAAAGTGCTTCATTCAAAAAAGACAAATTTGATTTTCTTCACGAACGTTTTAAACATTTATCTTTGTTCATAAAAGTCTGAATTAGCATCACGCTAAATGTTTTTATATCCCTTTTGGTAGCAAAAGTTTTAAAAGACTTTAAGTCAATTAAGTATTTCTAATTGTTTCAGTACATTTCACTGAATCCGCTTTTATTTCTTTTAATAATGAATTTACAAAATTCTAAGTATTTCTGAATGTTTTTCCGAAATAATTGAATGAATGTTCGTTCGCCAAAAAGGGCTTTAATTATTCTCTTGAATTTAAGAATTGAAAAAAGTTTAATCATACACCTTTTGAAATCGTTGCACAATTTTTGCCCAGCAATCCGTTATTCCGAATACTAACGATTTTGGAACATCTTGAAAAAATCGCCGAATGTAGCGGATCGGGTTCGAAGTAAAACATGGTTGAAAGTATCCAGCACTGTGTAATTCGGAAGAACGCAGGAAAATAGATGCATTTGTGGAGAAATTGATACAGTTTACCTCTATTTAATGGAATGTATGGAGATCTCCGAGTTAAGGAAGGAGCTGAAGATTGTCAATAATGATTTAAGTACAGTACTGATGGTACCAGGTCATCTCATAACCCTGGAGGATATGATGTTAAAGATTGATAGTTTTATTCCAACTGTTTGAGAGAGTGCAGATAGTGAGAAAGACAGCTATTGACTACCCCGAAAGGAATGTTAGTTTCACTGTTCGGTCAATGTAAGGTTGGACAAAACTTATTCTGCAGTCGACCACAACAAATCCTGTCGATGCTGCTACGTTCAGTGGTGGCGGGGTGGTCGGCTGTATGCAAGAACAAGAAGTATTCAGCAATGCTTTAGGGCTTTTTTTTCTTTTTCTAATAGATGATTGGAGCAATATTTTTGTATTTTCAGATGACATAGAGAATAAAATCTAATAAATTTTATAAATATGTTTAAGACATTAATTTTTTAATATTTGAAAAAACTTGAAATTTCTTACACTAAATTTACACTTTTTCAAAGTTGCTGGATTTTTAACAAATGATCAGAATATTATAACCTTAAATGTGTATAAATCATTTAAATATTAGCTAAGCGTATGTATGGATATATATAAAAATATTTGCAAATTATATGTTTTTTAATAGTCGGATTTCTCAAATTTCATGAGGCTGAGGTGGACGATCAATCATGCGTATCTGAAAATATTAATGCGTAGTTACCAAATAAATAAATTTCTAAAAAAATCAACTTCTACGTGTAATAAAATATTAGTATAATGTCAATACTTTGTTAACTAAAATTGATCAGGTTCCTGTATGTTTCCTTACATTTACTTGGTTACCACAATATTTATAAAGATTTAAATATGATTATGAGCAAATTTTGATATATGCCGCATAATCACGAGCCATGATAAATAATTGAAAACATATATATTTTCACAAAATCGCTAAAGTAAAGCAATTAATCCATGATTTTTCTTAAGCTGTAAATAAGTAGTAATGCGAGGCTTAATTCACCAGTTTATTAAAAGAAGTGGCCTCATAATCCTCATTGCCTAGGGCCCCAAAACACTTAAATCTGCCACTGCGAGCATGTCACTAGCATGATTATCGTCGCCTGATTATGATACAAAATTACATTTCGAGTTTGAAATGCAATGATATTTGAGGTCATGTGAACTTATACTATATGTACTGCTCCCGAACTTTCAATATCATCTATCAAATGAAACTATCTTGTTTTAGATGCTTTATGAAATTTTTAAATAATGTATAAAATGAATTTATTAATTTGTCACTTATCAAAAGATAGTGTATGGTAAATATTTTAAGAATACCTGATTTATACTACGATTATTTTTCCATGTTTCTTAGCTGTCATGCTTCATTAATTCTTAATTTCCCAATTATCTAAATGGTATGGTTACGTTGCACAAGGTTTGTCACTAGAGACCCAACTCAACACGCCTTTTAAATTCTATTTTAGCTGGTCAGTTTCTGTTTTAAACAAGTGAAGAAGCGTGTAGAACGAATTATTCCCAAGTATATTTTTGTTTTACATCTGGTGTGAAACAGAAAATCACTAGACAGGACAGAATTTTCATTGCCATGTGGGCCGATTCATTAATGAGAGAACTAATGTCATAGAAGGTTTTTTTTAATAAAGCATAAATGTAGTTTAAATATGATCTAAAATTCACTGCGATTCATATTTTCCCATTTGATTGCTTAGAAAGTCGACTTTCATTTAAATTCTAAAAAGCCCGACTTTCTCCTAGCTTGGCCATAAATTGCTTGGTTACATCTAATAGCAGGGAAATAGCAGAGAAAATATTGATTGTCATTTATTGAGAAAATACTTGTGGAACTATATTTTGAAAATGTTTTATGGATAATGCATTTAACCAGCAGGAAATTATGAATAATCTTGCTCCAATATTTCAACGAGCAAATTATTTCCAGTTTTTCGTACCTGGATAAAGTTCTCCATGAAATTTAATGTATTTATATATTATTTTTTTAATATAATTGGTTCAATTTTCTTTCAATCTTCGATTCTTCATCATTAATGTCATGATTTAAATATTTTATATATATATCAGCTTATTCTGTTGCAAATAAAATTACATTAACAAATTTCAGTTTCAGTAAAGATGCCATGTGTGTCAGGTGATACGTTTCAGGAAACGAAAAGAGTTTTAAATTAGAAACTCAATTTCACTAAAAATCCTCTTTTATATCCACTACTGGTATAGTTCACGGTCATTCGAAAGTCAAGGATTAAATGACCAACATGATGTCCCACGTAATCATGGTTAATTAACTAATTTCTAAATTTTTATGTATACCATATACATCCACTCGAAAATGCTATAAATAACGTAAATAATATATGATTTTTACATTATGTTCTTTTTTCTATCTTACGTCTGTTCTTGGAATCAAAATACGTAAGATGAAAATATTATGAAATTTAATTTTATGCAGCTCTTCGACCCTATTAGCAAATATTGAACAAGATATTTTTAACAAACTTAAAAATGTACGCTCCTTTTCGACTAAAGCTGATTCATTTTTGAAGCTTTAAACTGCTTTATTTTAGACCCTCACAGAAGCACTATTTACGAATTGAAAGATGTACTACTAAATGGACACTGGAACGATCTAAAATAATGATGTCCAAAGTTTCAGCTTTCCATCAGTTTTGGTCGCAGAAATGGGGAACCTTGGAACTTTTTTTATGCACAATGCAATTAAATTAACTGCGTACAGAAAATATTTATGGTGATAAAGCAATTTATCATTAAAATTGACATTTTTTTACTTCATTTTACGGGAATTAAATTTTTATTTTCCCGTTTATGAACTATCACTGTTATCAATTAGTAATTTGACTCTGCGAATTTACTGAAAGTTCATGGTTGAGATTTTCTTAAAGTATATATATATATATATATATATATATACTGGGTAAAAAAAGTAGAAAGACAGTCTTTTTTTTTGTAAATTTTCTTTTATATTTTTATCCAGGATAATCGATTCTTATGTAGATTTTATTTAATAATGTTTTATTTATTTTGATGTAAAGATGAAATAGCTACGGCTATTTAAAATAAAATAAATGAGAATATATGATTTACAGTATGAAAAAAAGTCCAAAGAAGTATTTATACTGCAGAACCAATGGTTAAAATTTATTTAAAAATTCATAACACACACATCTAGTGATTTATCAAATATTAGAAAGAAACAATAAAATATGGATGATTCGTCAAAAATAGCAGCTATCCAGTAATATAAATAAACTTTCTTCTAATACGAAAATTTTCTTAATACTTTATATTTTTTATACCAACTGATTACTTTATGTAAAAATCGACTGATTTTTACATAGCAAGAATCAACAAAAATCAGAAAAATCAACTGATCCAATGATGATTTGTAACAATAGTTGAAACTCAAATATCACGATGTGTAGATCAGTAGAAACAATTTTAAACAATATGCAGTCCTTCAACAAATGGCTTTGTCCAGGCAGTTCCATTCTACAATAAAAAAATTTGCAGTTTTCGTAGATAGTTCAAAAACTATTATAAGCATGCAAATAATTCCATGGATTTCGATATTATTAGGTTGTTCGGAAAGTAATTTCGTTTTTTCCTGACAAAGGATTTAATTGCATTTTTCGCACCCAATTTCATACTTAAACCGCAAAATCATTTTATGTTTTAAGAGCTGATATAGCAAGGCTTGAGTGTGAAAAAGTGCAGCTGATTCTTCGCAATAGTTTTTGGATGGTGCTCTTTTAAATATGGAGAGCAATAAACAGCATTTTCGTCATTTTTTTCTTTTTTGCTATAAAAGGTAAAAATGCTGTTCAAGCCAGAAATAAATTAGCCAATATGTGTGGAGCAGATGTGTTAACAGTACATCAGTACCAGAACTGATTTGCAAATTTTTTCCTTCAAATGAGAAGGCCAAAAACCACCTCGATCAGTTTTTTTTTACAGCAAAGACCAAAACTTTTATGAGCGTGTAATCATGTTACTACCAAAAATATGGCAAAAGGTATTAGACCAGAATGACAATTTTATAATTTAATAAATAATTTATTCATTAAACGAAAATTTCTTTTCATTTTGACAAAAAAATACGAAATGACTTTCCGAACAACCCAATATAATATCCCATTTTTGCTGTAGGAATTTTATGATATCACAACTCACTTTTCAAAATCACATTCGTGTTTAAGAATTTCTAATAAAATATTATTTTTTCCTCACAATTATTATTATTTAAAATTTATTTCATTCTTTTGTGCTGTAAAATTTTATTTTTAAATGAATAAAAATACTGAGCAATACATTTTTAGTTTCTAATTGCCTCCAAAAGATTTAATGATTCATTTAACATTGGGTGCGCCATTTTTCAAAACTTTATAATTCTTGAAAATTTTTATCAGATGCTTGCAAAGTTTTTTATCACTATTTTCACGAAGAAGAGTTTATTGAGCGAAAAAAATTGATAAGTGCAATAGGAAAAAACCTAGATGCTAAGTAATTAAATACATTAATTTGCCAATTAATCAAATTATCTATCTAAATAAACCTGTAACCTAGAGCTATTTCCATCAAAACCAGTTTTTAGGAGATGCTATAAGTAACAAAGTTTAGAGATGTGCCCCATATTCTTCTTGTTGATGATCGTACAGTAAAATCTCGTTTCGTTCGGTAGATAGGATCGCAAAAAGCATATGCAATATATTCATAAATAACTAGAACAATAAACTTTTACACTTATTAAAAAGACGAATTTTTGCATTTTCAATGGATTTAGAAAATCCATCGAAAATTTAAGAAACAATGAGAAAGTACTTTCCAAATAAAATAAATAATTAAACTACATGTGAAGATATTTTTTAATTAAAATTTCTCATTTTAAGCATGGTGAAATTTTCAAAATACATAGAATTCAATACTACTCGTCGTAATCCAAAACGCTCATCTTCTTTTGATGAATTGGTTCAAAATCGCTTTCGTCACTTGAATATATTAGAAATCCTTTATTTTTGGAACATATTATTTGTTTTATCTCGTAACGTTAAAATTTTTTAACACAATATGCGCATGCATTGTTTACTATACACATTATATTAATGTATTAAAGTACATTAATAGAAAACATTACAACGATATGCGGTACATCAAATACATTTGGCATTCATATATCTCATAAAAGAATCTCACAGAAAATGACTGCATATTAATAGGTTTGACTGTTTAGAGAATACATGCAACAGCACCATCTATAAACAGTTTTAATCAACTCATTTAGGGTATGGATAATTAAATAGAAGATAATATTTATAATTAATAAAAGAGCATGAACATGCGTCACTTGACAATAAATCTTTAGATGGGATTATGGTAAGTCAAGATTCAATTCAAGAAATTTTGTTTTTTCCCACACACACACAAAAAAAAACTGATGTTTTTTAAACATTTTTGATAGGAAAAGCAAAATATTTCAAGCAGATGAAATGTTTATTATCTATGTTATATTTCTAGTACATATTATTATTGTACATTAGAAAATGCTAGTAATTTCTTCTCTTTGTTTTCTTGACTGTAATCGTCAAAAAAATTCATTGAAGAGATTTTAATAGTGCTGATTTTTAGATCTCTAAGGATCAAATAAGCTATTTTAGACCTATAAGTGCATTTATTAGTTGAAAAATACCAAAACCTACTTAGAAGAATATTCGCATTTGGGCTTTGAATCAAAACGGCAGGTATCTATCAAATTTTGAAAGAAATCTGACAAAGCTAAATCCTTACATCTGTCCTTTTATATATACCAACCACAATTTTAAAATTCAAAAGAATTAGAGGAATGCAATTTAAAAGGTGATCGTTTTACAGTTGTAGATCAGAATTTAATTTTGAATCAAATACAATAGAAAATAGATTTTTCATCTGTTTATCTGCACCAGTGTTTGTGAACCTCATATTGAAAAAAAAACGATTAAAAATACAAATACGTACGTGGTATTAAAAGGGCCAGCCTTCTCTGTGAAGGGGCAAGAGTGCAAGAAACCATTTGGGGTCCTAAATTTTTAGCAAAGTAGAAAAAACAAAAATGAACATTTGCATATTTATTAAATGTGGGATTTTGCTTTTGGTATTAATTATTCCAGGGAAATTATAATTTTTCCAATTTCTTTTCCGATACTTTGTATAACAGGAGCATTTAAACATTAATAGAAAACTTCACAACCATATGCGGTATTTGAGTACCAAATACATTTGGCATACATATACCTCATAAAAGAATTGCATAGAAAATGACTGAATATAAACAGGTGTGACTATTTTGAGAGTACATGCAATAACACCAGCTATAAACAGTTTTAATCACCACATTTAGGGTATGAATAATCATATAAAAATAATATTTATAAATAATAAAAGAGCAGGAACATGCGTCACTTGGCAATCCATAATTTCCTTAGATAAGATTATGATAAGTCAAGATTCAATTCAAAAAATTTTACTTTTTTCTACAAAAAAAGGATACTAGATAAAGAAAAAAAGACCAAAGATAATCCTTTCTTAGTTTTACTTTGCTAAAGGAGGATTCAGCCTTTATTATAGAGAAAAGAAAAAATGTAACAGAGTTAATACATTTTGAAATAAATCATTATAATTATTAATTATTATACATTGCAATATGTGTTGAGCGTTATTTACATCCTTCTCATTCAAAATCAAATCCCGTCGTGAAGTAATTAGTTTCATTTACATCGTTATCATTACATGCTTGTTACAAAGTTTTTGGAACAATTTTCCAAATGTTTTGTGTCAGTGATTAATTTGAAATATGTTTAAATCTGTTTTCTATCTGTACAACACCAGTATCCGTTACAGAATTAAAAAATTACATCTAAATTCCTCATCCAAGTTTTCAACAATTTCATCTTCTGCTGTTTCGAAATATATATATATTTTTTCTTTTCCGAATTCGCTTTTCAAGAAAAGATTCAGAAAGATTCACTGTAGTTGGAAGTTTCCGCATTAGATGGGAAAATTTCGTCAGGAAGTGCTTGAATTTCTCGATCATGAACAAAAAAGAATGGGGTAAACCCCGTGGTGTCTTGCTTTGCTGAATTGTAGGCAAAAGTCGCAAAGCGCAAAATGGAATCTGAATTTCTTCACTCAACGTATACGTACATAGATAGCATGTCTAACAATATCCTGTTGAATCTTTCTGTCAACCCATTAGCCCATGGATGGTAGGCTTGTGGTTAGGGTTGATAGTTCTAGTGGTTCGTGCATTCTAAAATATTCGACGTCTCCTTCGGCAGTTTCTTGGCACATGCCCTGGACATCCGTAATGATAGCAGAGGGGCACATTATTATCAGTTCTCTATAAGTCTGTTCTACGTTAATGAGTGGGTCTGTTAGTTGTTCCACACTTTGGCTTGGCCTGGTTGGAACCGAACGTCGGGGAGTGGTTTCGCCATTCCTTGAACCTGTAAGTGATGCTAGAGCCTCCATGGCCTCTTCCTAGACCACAGATGCAGTATCAAGTTTTGGTTCAGTTTCGTTGTCTATATAGTCCTATACTTCTGGCAGGACCTTTTGGAGATTCTCCCAGAAGATGGTGCGTACCATTAATCTGAGATCATCAGCATCTGTTTCGGCCGACACCGCGGAGACATTAAGTAGCCTCTGAAATCGTGGTCGAACGACACATCTTCGTCGAAGGCTCTATATGTGACGATATAGTTTTGCGAAAGCGACTATAGTCTTCTGACGGTATTCCTGAGACGACAGAATCTGGAACAAGTCCTCTGCAATGCCCTTCATGAGACGGGCCACTTTCTCGTCTTCAGTCATAGAGGGGTTAACTTCCGGTAAAGTATGAATGTAAGATTCAAATGTCTCATCAATTAGCTGCACACCGATGAGTAGCAGGCTTTTAGCCTGGCGTTTTATATCAGCTGCACAGCAAAATGTGTTTTTCAGGGAATTCTGAAAAACAGTCTAGTCAGTGAAAGTGTCTTCATTGTTATCGAACCATTTTCGAGCTGTTCTAGTGAGGAAAAACATGAGATTCGATAGACTCATTGGGTCGTCCCAGTGATTATAGTTCGCTACTCTATCAAAATCCTTGAAATATCGGTTAGCATCTTCCTGGTGTCTCCAGAGAATATACAAGGGCTTCTGAGGAAGTTGTAGGTCAAAATTGGAACTGGTGCAATGTTACTCTTAGCAGAACTGGCCCCAGCTGAGAGCTTCTGATCTGTTCCTCATCCTCCGATCTTTTTCATTAATTGTCGAGTTGAATCCGGTTGGAGACCAAATTCAGGATTGAGTTCCTGAAAACATCGGTTTCGGCGTAATTCTTCTGCTTCAGTTGTATAAACTGGAGCTTCCACCAAACTGTCGCATAGATGAGATGAATGTAGTACGGCCAATGGAAATGAACGCTCTCAAGATACTATTAATCTCTAACTGATCGAGTAACTACTTTTATACATTTAAGGAACATTCCTGACTTTAAAGGCTCACAGAAAACTGGGAAATTTAATTTACATAATTAACATAAATTGGCATAAGGCAAATTGAAAAGAAATCAATTTTTTTGGCAACTTGTCTCATTTGCGTTCGAACCCGCGTCCTCTTGTTTACTAGAACTCTGTTTTGCCAACTGAGCTATGATGTGCTTGGACAGGAGGAACAATTTTTGCGACGATTTCAATATTTTCAAATTATTCCAAATTATTTTGCCATCCATTTAAATCAAAAGGATTTTATAGAATCATTTTAAGAATAAGAAAAGTACCAATTGCTAATATGTGAGATGTATTGACAAAAAGATTCTAATTCAGAAACAACAACGTTATCGAAAGGAATCAATACATTCAGTCAAAACTGCATCCAGATACTCCCTACTGGTCATAACTATCAAAAATATATTGAGGAGAGATATGATATCCAACATGAAAATATGACCTTTTTATTATTATGAAAACTGTATTCATATAACCATCTATTAATATTTACACTTCTTCATATTTTTATGCAAATCGAGGTCTTCCATCTTTTAAATAAATTTAGCAATGTTTTTAGCACCAGTTAATCTAATTTTTATGGAAAATTCTGTTTTATTGTTTTTTTCTTTGTATCTTGGAAATCCAATAAACTATTTCTGCAACACTTTCTTTTTTTTTTTCAACTTTTTTATTAAAATGTAATTAACTTTAAATGTAAATAGAGTAGAGCATTTGTGTGTCACTAGCTGATACCCGGTTCGTTGCTGCCACCGAAAGAAATAATATTAAGTGAAATTGATCAATAATTTTGCAATGTTTTGTGCAAATAGTATGAACTATATGACAATATATAAAATACGAACAAACAAATTATATATTAGATTTGTGTATTCTTTTAGAATTTTAAAACTTGGTGTTTTTTCAGAATGACAATGGAAGAAACTATTTATTGTATCTGGTGACTCGTTTATTATAGGTTCAGAATTCTCAAATTTAATTTTAGAAAATGTTATTAATTTTTTTAAAAAAAAAATTGATTAAACTTAGAAAACATATTTATACAATAATATCGTTAATATAGTGGAAACGATGATTTTTGAAAATTAAGATGGTGTAAAATTATTTCTACTACAATATTTTTGGTGTTACTGCGAAAAACGCTAAAATTTAATTAAAATATAAAACCCCCAATGTTGGTCTCCCTGAAACTTTCTCGCATAATCTGCAATAAAGTTGTTACCTCTGAGAATCACTTGCATGGCAATTGCGTATTGTAG
Organism: Argiope trifasciata; assembly: GCA_026543055.1. Classification (NCBI taxonomy): domain Eukaryota; kingdom Metazoa; phylum Arthropoda; class Arachnida; order Araneae; family Araneidae; genus Argiope; species Argiope trifasciata. The sequence goes on from JAPMOQ010050000.1 coordinate 71,470, forward strand.
CTACAAAATATTAAACTATAAATTTAGCATTTCTATAGAGTCTATTGTCTCCTCGGTGAGTTATTTAGCGATTAATCCTTGGTAAATAGATGCGTTTGAGATTCATTTTTTTTCTTTTAATTTTAGATAATTACACTATCCCTGTGACCATCCCGTAAGAGTAAACAATAAGCTGACCAAGTTTCATAGCAATCGGATGAACGGTTTAGGAAGGCATAAGAGACTTACAGACAAACGTTCATTTTTTTTTTAAATATAGATTTCAATCTTATATGAGTGCTTCCCCAAAAACTTTCTCGCATATTCTCTAATAAGGTTGTTACCTTAGAGAACGACTAACATAGCATTTACGTACAATAGCTACGAAATATTAACCTGTATCTTGAATTTAACACCTTTACTGAATCTGTTGTGTCTCCTTGGCGAGTTAATTTGACAATAATCCTTGGTCAATCGATAAATTGATTAATAGATTGATAGGTTAATAGTAAATAGATCCAAAAATAATGTTTAGATATTACATAATTTTACTATACCTATAAGCATCTCGTAAGTGTTCAAAGTTTTATTGCCGTTCCGATGAGCGATACGACAGCGCATAAAAGACATACAGACAAACATTCATTTTTATTTATATAGATTATTTCTCTAAATGTTACATTTTTTATTAAATAAAGAAGAAAATATTTTAAACAAAAAAGCAGAGTCGAAGGGTGGACTGTGGTGTCAGTTTTATTAATTTTTCTAAAATCTTGCCAGCTAATGATTTTGTGGAATTGAGCTGCACTCGGCAAAGAGATTTAAAATAAAGCTTTTGTGAACCATTTGTTATTAATAGATGGTTTTAAAAATTATTTGACAAAAATGAATAGGTTTTGTAACAATGGCGTTTCAAATCCTGATTTTTCGACTGGTATTCAGATGTTTTAGTGTTGCTCTACGAAACTTTCTAAAGATACATTTAGGCATTAAGGCTGTTCAAAAGTATAATTTCTTTTAATTAAAAGTATATAAGATTTTTCTTTTTAATTAAAGCAAAATAGAAATTATTGTCGAAAATCTTACATTTTAAAAAAATATGTTTAAAACTCGTAATTCTCATTTATTAAATAATTCTGAATTTTATTTCTTTCTAATATATCAAGTGTATCTGCAAAATTACAAATACTTAATCAAGGTATTTTAATACAGGGAAATTTACTGCATGCATTCGAAATTACCTATTACCAAATGAAAAATTCGTTTTAAATAAATCTAAATATCTGCCTACAGCTCCATACGGGAACAATATGCTGTCCACTTATAGAGGATATATTTTTATATGTACTTTCATATATATTTTCATTCTTCGCGACGGGAAATTGGGAGGTTTCTGATTTTTTAGCGTGTTCTTAAGCTATTATGCAGGATATTTTTCTTGGATTTGTTTTTTAACTAACCAGCGGGTGACCGAGCTCCGCTCGGAGAAAACAGGTATCGAAGCTAACTCGAAGATTTAAATTTTCAATTGTGATTTATCAAAACAATGCATGCCATAAGAAAATTTGTGAAACCATTGGTGAAAAGATAACCGGAACGTTGCCGCTTGAAACCTATTAGGCAATAGACAAAGCAAATTTAAGTGCTGCCATCTATAGCCATTATGGCGAACTAATAAAGTTTGAAAATATCCTATCTGTAACTCCGAACTGCGCGACCGTAGCGCTTCAAAACCGGCGCCAATCGATTCCTCGTGGCCAAAAACCCCAGACCCCCAAGTTTACCGGAGTTTATTAATTCTGGGGCGATTTTCGTCTTGGCAACCATTCCTCGTATTATAGTATAAGATATATTATTGATAATGTATTCGTAGAATTTTATTAACATATAAAGCATTTGGTTATCTTCCTTCAAGTATTTAAAGCCATTTTTAAATTAAATTTGTAATTAAAATGTCGGATTTATTTTTTCTATTGATTAAACCTAAATAAGGTCGTAAACTATTTTATGTGCAAAATTGTTTTTAGAATACTTGGGGAATATAAAGAGCTCATTTGGATGTATCAAATGATTCTTTGTCATTGAAGAATTGAAGCGGCGAATAAAGCAAATATAGTTAATAGAACAATTGTCTGTCGTATATTATTTATTCCAAAATTGTTTGTTATGAGAAAATTTTATTTTCTCATATGGATTTAAATTTTTGGTATAACAAATAGTTTAGTGTTTCAAACTCATTTAGATCTATCACTGTTTTTCTTTATTCTATTTTAATTCTATTTGATCAATAATACAGCAATGTCGGAACTAAGGGGATTTCAGGCCAGAAAATAATAAAGTTAGGTAGGCAGGTATTTTGGGATTTAAAGGCGCAAGAGTCAAATATGGCTAACTGCGCCAAACAAACGGTATTAAAAATTATCACGTACAATTCAGTGATGCAATTTAAAATTTTCGTGATAAAAGGAAAGACATCCAATAATTAATAGTATCAGCGGTTTTTAAAATGTAAATTACATCTCAGAAAGAAATTTTTTACAGAAATATTAAAAGATTAATATACCAATAAAATAGAAAAGGTGAAAATGCAACTCTCGTAACATCAAAACAAGTACAATAAGTAACGATTGTTTTAAGATAATGTTTTAATAAACAAGTGCATCAAAACAAGTTCAAAAGTAAAAGAAAATCATTTTAATCTTTAGATTCGATATTTCTTTAAGTATTTATTATGAAGAGGGGTACTTAAAGATTCACTGTGAAATTTTTTAAGATCAACCCATTTAACTTGACCTTCTAGGGGCTTGTTTAAAAGCAGTTTCATCAACTATGGTGGAATCGATTGGAGGTTCCGTAGCATATAGTCTTTCATCAGTTGTTTCATAGGGAATGTATTCTATTGCATTATCCGATTCTATTTCACTGTTGGTGTTATGATTGGACTTATTTGTGATACTGGTTTTATCATCTTTAGGGTTGGGGTCTTTCTTAAATTTTTTCCTGTTAGTAACGGTTTTGAAACTTACTAAGTTTTGTGAAGTAGCCACAACTTTACACTGTGGGTATCTTGAGAATTGTCTTCCATAGCAATAATAAGGGGGCAAAATGATAAAAGAGCAGCCAATGTGTTATTGCTTTTCCTTATTTCAACCACTTTTTTCTAATTATGGTTGGTCACTTTTTTTATAATTGGACATTTTTTCTTTTTAATCAAAGGAAGAATTTTCGAAAAATATCTCATTGATATTATGTGTTATTTTTCAATTCTTGTTTAACCCTTTTGAGTCATAAAGAATATTATATTCGTGTCTGTTTGACGTCAAATACACTGCTTGACAATTGCTATGGAGCAACTACGTTTTTCAGAATAATTAAGTATAGACAATGATTGAAGAAACGAAACTAAGTACATATTTAGAAGGGAGGATGGGAATTTGTTATACTTCAAAATGGTGCAGATATCGACACATCAAAGAATTTAAAACTTAAAAATAAAAAAGATGCTCCTCGGGTGATTTCCAAACAGCTCCAGAATAATTTATCTTCGGGTCAGAATGATGCAGACATGAGTATCTTAGGGATATGTGATGACCATGGACACAGATCACTAAGGTTGTGATCCGTGATCTGGATGCACATTTGTATCGATAACATTTTGTATCTGTTCTCCATGCTCTCCACTAAACTATTGAGGAATTCTTGGAGGATATTTTCCCACTTCCTTCTCAAGGTGATTTTGAGCTCTTGCACTGTTCGGCGAGAGATGGTTCTTTGTTTAACACGTCTGGCAAGAGCATCCCAGGCTTATTCAATGCGATTTAAGTCTGAAGAGTAAGCAGGCCATTGCATATGAATAATATTTTCACTTTACAATGTGTCAACGCCTCTGTGATCCTGATCTGAAGCGGTGTTCTGCAAATGTGCATGATGCCTGCCCACACCATAACGCCTGGGCCAAACCGATCACGTTCATTAACAAACTGTTGTGCATAACATGTTCCGAGCTCTATCCAGAGTAATTGGTGGCCAAAATCGCTCGTTATATTAAAAATAGATTCGTTGAGAATATCACTCTATACCAACTTTGGATATCCCAACCAACACATTCCTTACACTAGCGTAATCTCTCACGACGATGGCCTGGTTGAAGTGGAATGCAACGAACATGTTTCCATGTATACAAAACAATTTGATTTAATCGCCATGAGAGGGTTCTTCTAGAAACATACGTACCGGTAGCTGTTGCAGGGTTTGTAGCCATCTGGCCAGGAGATACATTTCTGTTCCTTTTGTAACGAGGGCTACATAGCGATCCACTGAAGGTGTGGTGTTCCTACCACAAGTCTCGGAAAGCTTTTGCAAAGTATTTTCCACTTTCAAAGGTCTCCTTTAATTGTGAGATGACACTCTTTGACACGCACTTTGTAGCAGCTACTGTGGTGAAATTTTGGCTTGCTTCCGGTCGTCCAACTGCTCGTCTACGATCCTAGGCACTCAAATGATGTCTTGCTGACATTTTTCTTTTAATTATTGCAAGAACCAAACAGAATTTCAGAGAAAAATCTTTTATAATATCCTACACCATTTTGGGTGAAACATCAACAACATGAATTTTTGTATGAATCATGTGCTTGTGTGCAGTGTCTTACATATAGATGACGTCCTGGTTTACCGCGCCCTATCAACTTGAATATACTTTTATTTGTCAGCTGTAAGAAATGCAATTTTGCATAAATCACTTGTTCCTTAGCAATTGTGAAGCGGTGTAGATAGTAGCAAAAAACGTGTGAAGTTAAAATAAAAACTTTAATGACAATTTATTCAATTTATGTTTAATTTTACATTTGGATTACAAAAATTTCTATTTTTTGTTTACCAAGCAAGTAAAAGTCTTAATTAATTTACCAAGACTAATATTAACTTTTGTCCATCTGTTCTGAACTGTCTGATAAATAAAGTGGCTCACTAGCAGCTTTTAATTTGCCTTCCCCTCTGTGTTCATAAGCAATATGAGCATCGTCAGGGTTTATGGGTCTTTCATGACGCGTTTAAAATATGTTTCAAATCTTTCTTTTCTTATTAGGCCTTTGATCAGGTGTTTTTAGAAAGCAAACATTATTTGAAATACAAAATATAAATGCAGTTTTTTAATATCGTAATCAAATTATTTTTATTCCATTTTTGCTTTTTAGGAAGTAATCTTTAAGGTAGACACTAAACACAGTCGAGTTTTTCAATAGCATAACCAGCGCTCCTTTATTTTTAATCCAAACCTATTTGTAACACAGGTGTTGGGAAAAGGCCCCACTTTGAAGAAATCTAAGAAAAAGATAATTAGTTAACGGCCCGTCGATTGCTTTGATATTCAACTATAACTGTACTTTTCATATCTGTGCCTCCGATTGTAATAGGGAAGACATTATATTTGATAATGCTCTTACTTTCTACACATAAGAAAGGAATATATCTTCTTCATCAACAGAGCTTAATCTAGTTTAATTTTCGCCTAAGAGTTCTTCTAATAATTGTTTTGCTTCATCTAAACATTTATCTGTCGCATCTACATTTTAGTTAGGAGTATCTTCATTCTAAAATTAGAAAAATTTTATTAGAAAATGTTATTTAGTGCAAGTGTGTTAATCAATAAACTATCTATTTAAGTTTGTCAAATTAAAGGTTAAAAAATGTATATTGTTAAAATATACTGTTACTGATGTAATAATTATTTATTTAGAAATCTTATGTATTATTGATAAAAAAAACATTAAAAAGCTAAAATTAATATTTTCATATATTTTTCTGCCTCTTTAATCTAAGATAGATTATTTTTATATAAGTTCGTTATTATTATGGGAAGCATACAGAATTTATTTGTATTATTACAATTCGTCATTTTTATGGGAAAATTAAATCAGGAAATGAAACAAAGAAAGAAAGAGCGTGTAAGAAACATTTCATATTGGAGGAAATTTATTAGGAAACATTACACATGTTAAGCCCCATAATATAAATAAACTATTCGTATGTAATGCAATTTCAATTGCTATTAATGAGCATAAAATCTTTTGGTCCTATCACGAGTTTTGTGATTTAAGATGGTAAGTAAGGTGAAGAATTTCTTCAAAATAAAACTCTCAAAATAATTTAAATTTTGAAGTCTGATGTCAGTATTAGCAGTAAAAAAAGGAAAATTAACTACTAAATCTTATTTTACGTGAAAATTATTATTATTTCAAGCAAATTATTTATTTATTATGTAATCCATGAATTCCTGTGAATTAAGAATGACATAAATATCAAAACATTTTAACATGGTGATTATTCAGCAAATTAAAACCAAATAATAAAAATATTTGTTTTATGCGTTTTAAATTAGCTTGCATATTATTGGAAAATTATAAAGATATACTATAAATTACATATGAATATTTCACAAATTAATTTGAATTCTCATATTTCTAATGATTATGTTTTATAGTTACCTGTTTATAGTTATGTTATGTTTTATAGTTATGTGTTATAATTACCTGTGCTGCAAAAAATGTAAAAAAATTATTCTCCAAATTTAAATAATGACACGTAACGAGCCTAACCTTTAATTCTAATAGTTTTCTTGTGTATCTAGAGCAGCGTGAACATTTTCTCGATGAATAATTTTTTGGTATTAACTAAAGACCGACCCGATTAGATATTAAATATAATCTATGAATTAAATGGTGCATCAAGGAATCGCGCTAATTCTTGCACAACAGCCAATTTATAGGGATGAAATGGAAGATCTTGATGGGGAGAGAGATTGAGGAAGGTCTCGTGATGTCAGAAATTCCCAGAGCATCCGTTTTTGCTAGCAGAACGCAGAAATGACTGCCTCAATCTTTCGACATTTTCCGTTCTGGTGGTCCGTTGACGCCCATTTCTGGGTTTAGCTACACTCCCGAAATGAATTAACCAACGACAGAATCGAATTACGGCCAGAAACGTGTCTGTGAGGAGGAATTTCAAAGCCATCGCAGAAGGCCCCTTGCGTAGCAACAAGTGAGCGACCATTAGAAAAAAAGCTCTTGACGGCGAAGGCCCGCTGTTCTCTAGACCAGAGTATGATGGCAACTGACTAGAGAGAAAAACAAACACGGTGGCTTTTCCCTCCAGTAGCAATACCTATCACCCCTCTACCCACCCAATTCACCGCTCTGGAGTTTTTTCAAATAAGTAAGTTTCTCTGGCGTACTCTCTATATATATTTATATGGATACAGAGGATATCAAGATTTCATTCTATTTTTTTAAAATTTTTTAAATTTAAATTCTTGTTTGAAATTTTAACTGAAAACTATTGTGTATTTACAAAATATTATGTTGATATAGATTCTTTGACTCGTATAGCCGATGCCATCAAGTTCGGAGAAAAATGCAGTACTTCTCACGAAGCGAGAAAAGAAAGGGCCTAGGTGTCATACACTTGGTCCCTTTCTTTTCTTTCTTTGAGTGAAGCTTTATTCAACTCGTTAAGTCCAAAGTTCCTAACATTTTAATTGTTAGATGGATCTGGAAAGTGAAAGACAATTGCCTGGGTAAATATCATTATAAACACAATGGTGTTTTTCTCTCTAACTCTGAGTGAAGAAATATTATACTCATATATATATCGTTCTACTGATTTTGATTATTGTATTATCAAGCATACTATAATTTTTTACTTAAAAAGAATTTTTGTTTAGAAAATATTATGTTGCTCATGATTCTTGTACTAACATACAGGATTTTTTTCAGTTCGTAGAAAAGTGAGATTCTCCCGAAGAAGTGAGGAAGACAAGAAATTGGATGAATGTCAGTAGAAAATTCCAGGAATTTGCCTTCATTGCTATGATTGAAGATTTATTCAACAATTTATGCTGGCAAGTCCAATACATATTTTTATTGTATTATTAGATCCTTACTGAAACACTCACTATTTTTAATCATAAATTGCAGCTTTTATAGGAATAAAATAGATGATTTTAGCAATTTGGAGAAATTATATTCAGCTTCCTTCCAAGTGATATAGACAGAGAATTAGGTGAAATATCATAAACGTCTAATTAGTATGATATCCTCTGGGCATATTTTCTTTAATGTTACATTGCATGTATTTTCTTATATTCATTTTTTATTCTTCGAAATCCTTACTTTTTTCCCATTTATTTGAAAAGTCTTTATTGAAATCGATATTTTTATGTTTTTTATGTAACTAACCCCATTAAAAGTGATATATACCCCCCCCCACACACACACGCACAAAGACAAACTTTTTTTATAATAGTTTGTTAAGACTTTGGAGAATATAAAGAATTCATTTGTAACTATCTAATCCTTCCTTGTTATGGAAGAATTAGAAAGGGTAAATGAAACAAAAAGAAAATAAAATAAGAAAACTTATCATGTTGCTGAAATTTTTATTACTTATTTATAAATTGTATGCATATTAGATAATAGACATTCTTTAACTAAAATTGGTATTTTTCATTCTTTTTTTCTGGGAATTTACCACCATTGGCAAGATAAATTATTTTAATCATAGTTTTTTATGATTGTGGAAAGCATAAAAAATTTTTTTATTATTATTAAAATTCTTATTTTAGATGGGACAATTAAATTATTCAAATGAAACAAAAAGAAGAAAAAAATAATGTAAGAAATATTTCATATTGTAGGCAATTTATTTGGAAACTGTTTGCTTGTTAAGCATCATTATGTATTTAAACTATTCGTCAGCAAAGCAATTTCAATAGCCAATAAAAATTATAAAATCTTTGGCTCCTATTGCAGTTTTTGTGTACTTTAAAAAATTTAGAAATAATAATGCATGCATTATGACAAAAAGTTAGTGAAATATTGTATTTTGTAAGTGAAAGGATGTACTGTTTCATTACAGTCTGCTTAGACCATTGTGCAACATAAAAAATTTCGTGTAATTTGATTCAATACCTCAAATGACAAGAATTGTGTTCTTATGTGAATCAAACAAGGAAAAATTAGCTGAAAAAATAATTCAAAATGATGATAGCCTTCTTTTTGTTTTATATAGCTTATTTATTAATCCCTATTGACAAGTTAAACAATTTAAATAAAAGTTTGTTTATTGCTTTGTGGGACATAAAAACAATCATTTCATTTGTTCAAATGACAAGAATTGTGTCCTTATGTGACTCAATAACGGAAAAATTAACCGCAAAATAATTCACAATAAATGGTATATTTAGGAAATCGCATTTATTCAGCACGAAATAGAATGCAATTTATGTTTAAATGCAGTTATTCATCAAATTCTTGATAAGATCTTTGGTTTTATAGAATGCAATTTATGTTTAAATGCAGTTATTCATCAAATTCTTGATAAGATCTTTGGTTTTATAGAATGTCTGCAAGTAACTTGTAAATATTATAACGTGTTTTTCGACTAATCATGATGTGTTCAATTCTTTGTTGAATTAGTTTTGACAATCGGTAGTTTATATAAGCAATTTTATTGCTTTTATATGTGTAATAACTTACATTAACAAGGAGTTTTGGTTTATTAATCCCTTTTTATGACTTAAATTCATGTCGATTCATTGAATTTTAATAATTAAGCTCAACGAATAACTCAAAAAGTAGAAACCAAGTTGACATCTGTTTCACGATGGCGTCACATTTTGTATTTTACTTTATATGAATACCAAACTGATTCCTGTTCTTTCAGTGCCAATTTTTTTCCTTGGTTGGAGGAATTATAACTTTTTTTAAGTTTGCAGTAAAATATTTTGATCTTTTTAGAAATTCATTTTGCCTATATTTCCCGTTGCATTACCTGAAATTTCTTTTTTTTTTTTAATTTTTACTGTTTTATTCTTACTTTAATTAAATTTGTATATTGAACAGTTTATATTATTATATTGTATATTATCAGTTTATTGAGTATGCTGTTTTTCAAATTATCAAGTTCTATTCATTAAATGAGGCTCCATGGAGAGAAAGAGTTTTTTCTAATCAAACGTGAAGTTTCCTCATATTCTTATAAAAAAGAATGAAATTAATTCATATGCTTCTATCAGTCTCAATTTTTACAAGAAAATATTCTTACGTTACATGAAAATAATTAATAAGAATTTCGTCTTGTTTTGCTACCAAATACTTGTTTCTCACATTTTGTATTATTTTGATTCTTCCGTTCTGAAACACCGTTGGCCATGATCTTGTGGCTCTTTTTACTACCTAAATAAATGGCTCGGAATTAGTTTAGAATAAAATTCACGGAATTGTCTTTTTTTGCTAAAAAATTAAATGACAGTAAAAGAGAGTTATCAATTTAATTAATTCTTTAAAAAAAATTCTTTTAAGAACAAACCTACTCTATTTTCTATGCTCGCAATATATGATTACACTATTTTAAATTATTAACGCCTTTAAGTATTGTAATTTATATTAAAATTATTGTTCTTGATTATTTGCAACCTCGGGTTATGATTAGGTGTAGATATCAATAGGATTTTGAAGTACATTTATGATTTGAAATTAAATAAATGATCCGAAAGTATTTCATGAGGAAAATTAAAATATGGGTTTGATGAAATAAAGTAAAAATGACAAGACTTCCAAAATCCCCTGGAAAACTTTTTTTTGTGTTTATCAAGCTTAAAAAAACAAACCTCTATATTGAATAGAAAATTTGAATGATATTTGCTCAAGTTAAAAAAAATTTACTCACTAAATAGAAGGTAACAGACAAAGTAGTTAATCACCATACTTGGAAAGAGTCTGTTTAAGATGTAATCATGATTCCTTTCTCTTCCTCTTTTTCATCCATGGAGCACGACACATAAATTTTTTCCGTAAATTTTTGTCTTTACTTTTTTTCTCTTAAATTTTGAATCTCAATATTAATTATAACTTTTACTCGAATACTTACTACCTCCAATATTCATTTACTGTTTTCAGTTAAAAAAAGAAAAATTCTTCTCTCAATTTGGTCTTCATTATTTTAAGCCTTTTACTCAGATCTTACTATCGTGAATACTTAGGGTTCCTTCACCCTAGAATTTTTTTAAATTTTAGCAGCGAAGATTTTCAATTCAACCGTGTTCAATCATTAATAAAATTCATACTTTATACCATCCTATTTTAGGTATTCGATTCATTTTTACTAAAAGCTATATCATTTGCTATTTTGCCACACATTTTATTCGGACAGTTTCCTAGTTGAATCTTAAACATCATTTATACTATTCTTTTAAAATCAATTATATACTTTCTGCATTGAAAATTTATTGCGTTTCTTGATATTAATCAGATGTTGTGCAAAATTGTCTCTTTAAGTTTTCGTTGTTTTCGGAATTTTTACTCTTTGGCTTCTTGAACCACTCGTCCATTGTGCTTCGAGAGGGCCTCTTTGAAAAGTAGACTATTTAAAATTTTAAATATCCGAGGTACTATGGAGTTCTAGTTTGATAGCTAAAATTTATCTCTATTCGACAAAAAATATCAGATTCACACGAGAGAGAATACGTTTAAAGAAGAAAAGAGCATTTTTCACTCCTCTTCCTGACCAGCTGCGGGGTTCAATTATCAAAATGGGGATATTGGATTCTCATCTATATGGCATCATACCATACTGAATGACTACTTCTTTTCCGCATTCACCACTCCCTTAATTTTTCTCCTATTAGCAATTTTTAGTTGCAAACTAAACTATAATTCAAATTCCTTTTGGGGAAACCTATCACATTTGAAAAAGGCAAAAATATTTTCCATTAGAGATCTTAATTTTTCAAACAAAAACTTTTAAGATTTTAAGATTTAGATATGAATATATATGCTCTTTTATATGTTTTAACGTATCGAATGTTTATTCAAAACTTTAAAATCTTATATTTATTTATTCAAGATACGTTATTCCATTATTAATATCCTATATAGATTCGAAATTGGTTATTATTAATGGAAAATTCAGAGTCAAATCTGAGTATGAAGACACCTGTGCCTCCATACATCGAAAATATTTTATACACTTACAGAAAATATACTTTTACAGCTATTGTCATAAACTATTTTATTATTTGCTTTAGAAACTTAAGAAGTTTTTTTCAGAGAGATTTTTTTCCTTCATAGAATGTACATAAGAGATTAAGAATAATATTTTATCTAATTGTTGAAACTCATATATTATTGATAGTCTATTATTTTTTTTTTAACTGTATGCTTTTGGCTTCTTTTCTCTTAGTATGAAGGCGCGATCCATCTACTGAATGAACTTCATTCATAATGTGTTCGAATATTTTTTTATTAATCTGTAATTGTATAAAGCATCTGATTATCTATTTTAATGTACGTACAGCCAAAATTAAATTAACTTTGTCATTAAGATGTTTAGTTTTTTTCTACTATGAGAATTGGCAAACTTTTTTCATATAAAATTGCTGGTCGGTCATATGTGGGATAAAAAAAAATTCATTATAATTAAACACATTTTTTTTCAATGTTCCAAAAAATGAAAAAAAAATATTTCATGTCATCTATTATTTGTTTAAGCGTTTTATTTAAGCTTATTCTCGCATAGAAAACGTATTTATTGGTATTAGAATGTTTTGGTATATCAAAGACACTTAGAGTGATCACTGTTTCTCTTTATCCTGCTAGAATTTTAACTGATAAGTAATAGAACAAGACTGCAGCTAAAGGTTTGAGAGACCCCACACTAAGAGATGATGGAAATACGACTTGTGGTTTATTGCTCCTTTTGATTTAAACTTTTTTTTTCATTTATCGATAGTTACTTTCTTTGTATTAATAGATCTTTGTTTATTTTAATCGAATGATGACTTCCATAAATACCTCTCTGGTGTGTGCTATTATGTGTTACTTTTTTTAATTCCTGCTTATGCCTCATAAATCATAAATAATGTTAAATCTGACGTTAATTCTTGTGATATAGAAAGTTGTATAAAACGCATACAATAAAATCAAAATTAAATACTCAATGGCAATCATTCAGAATGTTTTGTTTCCTTTATAAAGCTGTCTATTTTCTATCTGATCAGCAAGAAAAAGGTTTTAAAACTTTTTTAAAGAATATATTTTTGGCTGCTAATTTCAATTTTACAAAAGCCAAACTGCCTTACTTTTCTGATCCCATTTTAGTTCGCTTGTAAATTTTTATTGTCCTTGTCCTTTTTGCATAAGCAATATCAGCACAGTCACGGATGATGGATCTTTCGGGATATGTTTTGCCAAAATATGCTTCAAAAAGATGTTATAAGTTAAGAAATTGCTACCATCTTATATGGCAACTTTTACAGAAATCAGCAATAAGTAAATGAGCAGAAACTTTCTCTATTTTACCGCCACTCTACATGAATTGATTTTTTATTTCATAGATTTAAATTCACTGATCGTTGTCCGGTCCCTGCAGAGGTTCACTTTTATTCTTATCGTTCGTCTTTCCTTCTGAAGTATGAATGTTTCAGGTGTCATCACATTATTTCAAAATCTGTCCGTCGTTTTGAAGCTTTTTAGCTTGACTCGTTATGAATGTGTTGCAATATAAAGTATTACATATCCAAGAAATAGGCTGCTAGTGAACATTATTCTACTAAGTAGTTGCTGCAAACCACACAGGTAAGCTGCTAGCTATTTATAATCGTTGAAATGACATAGAAGATAAAAGGTGCAGGGTAACCTCCTTATTTGATAAGAAAACATATTGACTTCATATTCTTATATTCTATTTATAGTACCTATTGTTATTTTGGATCATCCGATTGGAGAGAGGGAGATTTTGTAGAAATTTGCATGTTTTTTATAGTTTTTAATCTGTATCTTTCAAATGAGACGTTTCCAGGTATATTTTTTTCGATATAATAAAAAGAAGTTGTTTTACTTCTTTTTTATGTATGTTACCCACATCTGCAAAACGAACTGCTTTTGTTTAAAAAAATGTGGTAGTAGATTGGTAAAGATAAAATTGTCATTTGAGTAAATCTAATTCTTTATTATCATTGCAGAATTAGGATAAACGAATGACAAAAAACAAGAAAATAAAATGAAAAGAGCTTTGCATATGGATTAAAACTTACTATTTATTTAAAAATTGCATGTATTTTTGATATAAGGCAATGAAGTAAAGGACTGTTCTAAACCCTTTTCTGTAGTCTAATATTTTCGCACATCATTATGGATCATTTAGACAAATTTAGAAGGCGCTATCATTGATTATTGAAAGTATTTTATTTATTGAGTTTGCTTTAAAATTAAGGAATGTCTAGTGAAACCCTGTTTGTTTGTAGACAATATTGTCTAAAGCAAATAGTTTTAGGCTTTTAGTCTTCCTTGCTTTGATTGAAGTTTTATTCAACTAGCTAAGCCTTTCATTCAATGCATTTTGTTTTTTAAATGTTTCTAATGTTTCTAATATATTACTAAATTTCAAATCAATATTAGTTTTCTTTTGGACTGTACTATGTTGCAGCAGATCATTGCATCAATGTATCCCTTTTTATCAAAGTCGGAGACGAATGGGATACGGAGAAGAGCTAAGAGTGAAGATTTATTGAACTCTTTTTACCAGAGAGCTCAATATATTTTACTTATTAAATCCTTACTTGAAATTAGATTATTTTAGACCTGAAATGCAGCTTTCTTCCAGAAATAAATACTCTATTTTAGCAAATTGGATGGTCCTCGTAATTTTGAACCACGGTCAGATGACGATGATGACACCTGAGCTGGAACTTCTTATCTTCAAACTTCCACAATACACAAGTATTATGGAAGTACATTTGGCCCAGACCGATTTAACGTGCACCAGACACGGTTACACCAAAATATTGTAGTGGAACCAGGTCTTGAATCTGGAACTCTCTACTTCCGGAGTCAAACTGACAACAGGAATATAATAGATTATTTTAGTGAGTCGCTTTCTCCGAAGTAGTTAAAGAAAGTAGATACTTTCTCCGAAGTAGTTACCGTTTTGTAGGAATGATCCTAGACATTTAACCAGTTCCCTTTCCTTCTTCTAAGCTAATGCAGAGCACTTAAGTATTATGCATTTTGTTTAATATTTTCTGTAATAATTTAATATCATATTTTAACATAAAATGAGTTTTTGGAAATGCTTCTCCAGAAGCGAGATGCCAAGTCACTTGATGAAATTTTTATAAACACTCAAAACTCATATTTCTTATGTCGAGATCCAATATTTCTCATAAGTTATGTCGAAAACTCATATGCCTTTTTTTTTTCTTTATTTATCTATTGTGTTACAAAATTTCAACTGAAAACGACTGCATATTTACAAAATATTTTTTATAACAGATTCCTTGTCTGATATAGAAGATATGAAATTCAGAGAAATTGGGATGCTTCTCTTAGAGCGAAGAAGAGGAAGAGAAAGACTGAATGTGACACAAACACCTGTTTTCTTCTTCATCTCCCTTTTCAGCTCGTTATGTGCGTTGTGCGTAGATTCGATTGTTAGATGTATGGATGAAGGAAATGGATCGGAAAATTGAAAGACAATTGACAGGGTGATTATAATTTGGTTTTTCTATCTCTCTATGAGGGAAGCTTTATTAAATTTTTTATTATTAAATTATTTCATTTTATACAGCACTATTATAAATTTACCCCAAATTATTTTTTATAACAGAATATTATGACATTGTTGATATTTCTACTATTCGATTGCATTTGTCATGTTAATAGATAGTGGAATATAAACATTATAAAGTATTTTAATATAATGGGATATAAATTATTTTATTAGATTACTACATCCTCTCCGATTGTCTTATTATTATAAAGCATCTATTGCGACTGTTCTCAGGAATATAATAGATTATTTTAACAGATTGCAGTAAACATATGTTTTATTTTCGAAGCAGTAGTTAAAGAAACGTTTGGTGGGAATGATTATAAAACAATTTTTAGTTGCCTTTCTTGCTTAAAATAAATCATGATCCATTCTGAGACGCATGTAAGTAAAACGTAATTTGTTTATTTTCTTCTAAAAGAAAAGGAGTTTCTTGGAAGGCTTCTCCAGAAACGAGGATGCAAAGTCACGTGATGAAAATTTTATAAACTCTCAGACCTCCTATTTCTTTTGTAGAAATTAAATATTTCTCATAATTTATGCCGGAAACATACACGCATTTTTTTTTCTTTATTTATCTATTCTGTTACGAAATTACAATTGAAAA
>JAPMOQ010050000.1:104016-130173 GCA_026543055.1 Argiope trifasciata
TTGATATAGTTATCTTGTTCAATTAAGAATGATATTTATTTTCTTTTCTACAGTGAATACATTCATTGAAATTGAAGGATATATAAAGAAGAAACATAAATAGTATTTTTTCTATTTTTTTATTCTATTCTACAAACAAATATTCATTTTTATGTATTAGATTTGTATATTCTTTTAGAATTTCAAAGCTTAGTGTTCTTTCAGAATGGTAATGAAAGGAATTATTTATTGTATCTCGTGATTCGTTTAATATTCGTTTAGAATTCTCCGGTATAATGTTAAAAAATGTGATTAAAATATTTTATTTTAAAATTGACTTAACATATAAAATATATTTATACCATAAAATTTTTAACATAGTTGAAAAGATAATTTTTTGAAAACTAAGATGGTGCATAATGATTTGTACTATGATATTTTCGGAAGTTACTGCAAAAAACGCCTAGCTTAAATTTAGCCTCTTTACTGAATCTGTTGTCTCCTTGGCGAGTTATTTGGTGGTTAATCCATGATTAATAGATGCGGTAAATAGATCTTAATCCATGGTTAATAGATACGGTAAATTGATCTGAAAACATTTTTTATAGTTTAGATGTTTGTATTATGCCTATAACCATCATGTAAGTGTGAGCAATATGTTGTCCAAGTTTTATCGGAATCAGATGAGCAGTACGGCAGCGCAAAAGATGCATACAAACAAACATTCATTTTTATTTATATAGAAGATTAGCATTCATCTTCAAAATAGTTTAACTTTCCCAACAATTGCGAAAGGATAAAAAGTATTCTTGTGTCATTATATTGTGTCTTGGGTAGAACTATACCAATTCATAAAACGATATTATAGATAACAGATTAAGGTTGCCGATTGGCCATCAAGTAGCCCATATCTAAAGTTAATTAAAAATCTTAAGACCATTCATAATCTCATGCAATATCTGTATGAATAACCATTAAATAAATTTTCTGAATCGACTTAATTTCGCTTAAAGTGAAATACCCTCTTAATAAAAATTTGCAAACTTGGTTCTTATATATGCTTAAAGTGTGCCTTATCGCCAGTTGCAAAATTTAACTATCCCTATAACTAGTATAAAAATCGGGAACAAAAGTTACACTTTTTTCATGGTCAAGCTAGAAAAAAAAACATATAGCACCCAAATAAAATGTCGCTTTGTAATTCCAATTAAAGTAAGCGAATTACTATTTAAAACTCTGCTTAAACTTTCTTTTCTTTTTTTTTTTTCATGAACAGTGTCAACTAAAAAGTATTTACTCTCCGGTGATATTCGATCGACATTTTATAAGAGCAGCATTTTTCCCACTTAACCATTTGCATCATCACTTCATTTTTTTTTTTTTTGAACAGCCGAAAAGAAGAAAAAAAATCGTTTCCCGTTAAAAGTAACGAAAGAATCCTTAAACAAGATAGTATCTCAGCAATGATCTATAATTCCCTTCAATCCCTCAATGGTTCAAAGTTCAACAGAATCTGGTAGATCTCAAAATGTATACATTCTTAATCATACGTCTGATAGAGTTTGTAGACCAACTTCAGTCGATCCCACGTGTGGATTTTTTTTTTTTTTCAATTTTATAAAAAAAGCTTTAATGCCATCTTGAATTTCAGGTAAGTGCTGACTTTAATTAATTTTATTAATTTTTACGACATGACGATTATTTTACTTCACAGTTAGTTGAAGTTTCTATTTATTTCAGTCACCACAATGATAATTTTTGTCAACTGATTTCAAATAATTTAATGATTAACAAATTAATTAGCAATATATATATCTAGAAGAAAAAAAGTATATTAAATAAAGAAAATTTAATTAATCAATACATATTTGTTTAATAAATGTTATAAACTCAATAAATGTTATAAAAAATTAAATTTATAATTAATTTTCTTAATTATTTTTCTGCATTTCTCACAGTTATTTATTTATTTTACACAATTTCTACAAAAAAGTTTTAAAAAATGAGCAAGTTCTTGGTCATTTTTAAATGAGATATGAAATTTATATTTTATTAAATGCTCTCTTCTATTTACACACTGTATGTGATTTTATTAGATCTTGTATTTCATAAAATGTTTTCAAATAACATCCAACGTAGGATCTAATATTCAACCGGCGATTTAATTTTAATCTTTAACTAGAAATAATGAGAGATTTTATTGTTACAATTTCAGTGTTTTACTTGATAACATACACATGATCATCGATTTTTTAACATTTATTTTTATTTAGTGTGATATAATCTTATCAACTAGAGCTTCAAAATAATGTTAACAGTCTAAACATTTTGCTTGGCAGCTTATGCGGATGCTATTTATTTTTTTAACATTTCCTCTTACTTGAAAGTGTGGTGTTGTATCAAATAGAACTTCCGAATAATGTTAACATATTTTAAAAATATTAGCACTTCAAGTCAAATGTTAATTAAAATTCCACTTTAAAATTTATCCAATTTCCTCTTAATTTTTAAAATATGCAAGATTTTTTTGTAATTGTTTTGCACTGAATCTCCTAAAGTTTTCATTATTGTAAATAAACTAATTTCCAAAAGTTAGACTTCAAAATAAAAAAATCCCGATATATCTACTTAAAGTAGTTCGAAATCTTTGAAATTTGGATTTATTATAAATAGAAACAAAATGCGTAGACTAAAAAAATTGCAAATCGCGTACAGCTGCCATCATTTTTCGTAAATATTATACAGCTTAAAACCAATCGCTTAGGAGGAAACGGCAATTTTATAAACAACAGTATCTCTACCAATAATAAAGATCAATGCACGTGTTTGCATAGAAACTCGTCAGATCAGACTGTTTCATCTACAGTTTCTGGATTTAGCATATGTATAAATTGCACGGCGAAAAAATGCACTAATTAGCAATTCGTTTGAAATTTTAACTAACGGAAAAATTATTAACAAAAATGCATTTTACACCATCACAAAAAATTTTTGAATGTATCTTTTTTAATTATATCAACTTAATAGTCATATGAATTTTTCCCTAAATTCTGGTAATTTTTGTTTAAATATTTTCTTGCTTAATTTTCAAGGATAGATCACAGTGTCATCCTGAAATTCAAACTGTTTTCACTGTTTCGTCAAATATTTTATCTCGGAATCTTCTTCGTTGCTGTAAGCTATGGAAGAACAAATCTGCTTAATATCTTAATCTGCTTAATATCTTAATCTGCTTAATATCTGTGTTGTTTTTAAAAGGAATAAAAAAAGTGAAAATACAATACTTCAAAATTTAGAAGATAAATGAATCGGGCATTTACGCTTCCAACAGCGATATAACACTATTGACTGATCTCCATTAGAAAGGTTCATAACCTCAATAAATAAAACATATGCAAAATAATGAAAATAAATGACTTCAAGATTTGGACTTGGAATTAATCATAAGGAAATTAAACGAATCCTGGACTTGGAACTTGTATCTCAAGGAAGGAATTGAAATTAAATTTAACCGATATTGACAGTGAGTCATCCGGTAGCAAAAGCGAAAAGTCCTAAATAATATGAAGGTGAAATTAACCAGTATAATTGCTTATAGAGTCATAGTCTGACTAGAAGCATATCATAAATAGACTGGCGTTACAAGATGGCTAAATGTCGACCATTCTGTAGAGAGCCGTCTGTTAATAAAATTTCTAACTATTGGTTCAACTTCTTGAAAACCTATTCGCGGCAGGCCAAGCGTTTCCACCTCTTCTGATAACAAGTATATTCGACTTAATGTATGTCGCAACAGGACTGTAATTCCATCTCATTTTAAATGAAAAGAGCAGCCACGTATATTCATTTTTATCCATTCGACGGAAAAATAATATTACTAATAAAATGAAAGCAGGAGTCGTTATTAAAATTTTTCGTTATTTTCCATGCGCATATTACGTATTTGCATACTAAAAAAGCTTTTAATATAACAATGCGCTAAGACAAATTAAATTGATAAGTTAGATGCTTCCTGTTTAAAAAACTTTTCGGGGATGCATCCTACCAAATAACAATTGATAAAAATATGTATGATTTTCAAACGGGACATAATTAGCAAATATTTCTTCTTATTCTTACAGAAACATATTTAAGAAACATTTTCACTACTGTAAGTAAAGCATAACATTATGAATGTTTTCAGCCAAATATTAATCATTGGAATCTGTTCGTATGCTACTGTAAAATAAATAAAAATCTGCGCATTGCAGTCATTTGATTAATGATTTTCTTTTGTAATTTATCACAAGTAAAAAAGTAATTATTATATTTATTATATAAAGTACAAATCAAACTACTGGCATGTAATTATTTTTGTCATAGAGAATAAACAAAGAAAAATTAATCTTAAATTGTTGATAAGAATCTAATAGATTCTATTTATGTTGAAATGTTTCTATATTTAAAAGATAAACATATTTGAAATTATGTTTGTTTCGTGAATTATTTAACGATAGGACAAACTAATAAAAGCCATCTCACGTTTACAGATCATTGGCAGCTTACCAAAATACGGATGTGATTGATTTTAAGTGGATAGTTATTGTATTTCGAGCATTCATGAATTTGCTTTAATACTTTGATTACCCACTTAAAAACAAGTTCACACTAAAACATCAAGAAGAACAAGAACTAGGAAAGATAAAATCAGAAGTGCACCTATCTGGTAATTATGTCTTTGGACTCTATTAATTATGAAACTGAGCTTACAAACGAGACAGGATAATAAGTCTGCTCTAATTATATGAATTAGAGAAAGGATTTTAATTTTGTTGAAATATTTTCATTGCCATCCATAACATTCTCTGATCAGACATTAATTTTGATAACAACTTCTATAACATATTAGTTGCTTAAGCAGAATAATTAAGAAATTATTTCATATAATTTTAATTTCTTTTACTCGGATTTCATTATATTTAACAAATTATTGAGTTCATGTAATTCTGATTTCCATTACTCGAATTTCCTGTAATAGATAGTATTGCATCAAAATAAACAAATCAAATTTCTGTTTTATAAATAAAAAAAAGTAAACATCAAAAATTTTACTCTTTATCTATTTTATAATAAACTCCAGATAGGATAACAAATGCTCCTCTTTTTCTATCAAAAAGAATCCTTTGCAAATGTCCAACGTATATTATCTCCTATGCTAAATTATTTTTCCCGTCAGTTTTTGAAGAACGAGTATTGTAATATTTTGTTCGAATTTCCGATTATCGTGATTAAATTCATCCTACTTTTCTATAAGCTCTAAATGGTAATCGAGAGCAAATTAGTAAAATATAAGGTAATAACAATTTTATGATAGAAGGGCTATTGTATAATGAACTATGAATATTAATCTAATTTTCTGTATAGGTTTTAATAGTTGAGGCATTCCACATTGTGTTTCCTTTCCCATTACTTAAATGAATACAATTATTTTGCAGTTTTGTTGAACGGTCTCTAATGCAAAACTATATAAAAATGAAAATATAGGAAAGGTTTTAGATTTATTAGAATATTGTCGTACAGGATTTTTCGTTCTAACCATAACCCAAAATCTACTTTCTAAACCGTTGGAAATAGGCATAAACTTTCACATGAAAATAAGACGTTGTAAAACCTAAATTCTTATACAGTCCTTCAGTTTTGTTCGATATATTGTTCAATATTCTTGTCACTCAAACAAAAACGTACCATCGTTCGCGGCTAAAACTGATCGAGCTATGAAGCTTCGAATTTCCGCATTTTCAGACAATCAATAACCACTTCGAGCCGGTACAGCCAGTTAGTTGGCTGGAATTCTCAAAACACTATGGAAATAGTCTAAAACAGTTCAAAATTGTCATTTTCTAAGCTTTGAGGCAGTTGATATTAATGGGACTTTCTTTTCTAAAATTTTAATTTGTCAAAAATATATTATTGAATATTACTAAAAGAACCGGAAGAATGCACAACTATTAAGATTTCGTAATCTTTTCAACAATTCTGTTTGACTTAAACATCAAAACATATTAAAGTTCTTTATATCAATTAAGGCTTTTCCAATTGATGTCTACTGGTTTTGAAATAAGCTATTAGACTACAATTAGATATTGTGTATATAGAAAGGTAAAACGGATATGGTGAGTTCCGAAACTTTATCAATTATGATCTGAGATCATTAGATAGCACACTCTTATTTAATTTTATACGATTAAGTATAAAATTAAATCTTATTTAAGCTTTTTTAAGATTTAATAAGGTATTTAAGATTTAATTTAAGTTGTATTAATACGAGATTTCTTTTATGCTGTCAGTTTCGAAGCCGCTTTTTTCTAATGACCTTAAATATAACAAATTGTCTTAAATTCGAGGTTTATAATAAAATACCTGCTCTGTTATTTTCAACAACAGTGAAGAGGATTTTTTTTGTGCTGTTAATTTGTACTGATATAATTTTGAAACTTTTTAATACATTTTTTTCAAAGTTGTAAATTATGTAAATTTTCATTTACTTTCTATATGAATTAAAATACGTCACAAGCGTGAAAAATAATTTCAATTGAAATGGAATGTGTACTTTATTTTTAAAAAAAACCAGGGTAAATTTATTCTATGGTAATTTTAGGCTTTAAATCAAATCTGTATCATCAAAAATAGTAAGAAAACTTGCGTATCATCAGGATTCTGATTACCATACTTAAGTCTTAATGAGGAAAGTGCGCTTATGTAAAATACCATCATTTAGCATTAATTTGCATTGAAACATTCAATCAAATAAAAACAATGCTATATCAACTGACTGTGCTGTTAATAAGCCTGCTTTCTTTACTCATGACAGTATTATTATATTCTGTTGATTCTACAAAAGAGTTCTTTATTTTTTTGTTGAGTGATCATGTGGATAAAAGAGCGATTATCTGGGTTATCTTCAAGTACAGCTCGATGAACTTTTAAGATACGGATGATCTAAAATTCCCAGAGAATATATCAAAATATTCACTTTGTTTTTAAGTGCTTCAGTTCAAAAGGTCAGGTTACTTGCTTAAAAAGCTGTTTTCTTCATAAAACTGAGCTTTCTTATCATTTCCTTTCAATTGCTTGTATTACTAGAAGCAGATTTATCTTCAAGTTTATTGTAAATAAAAATAAACTTAGATAAGGAAAATATCTACAATTAGGTAGACTCAAGAATTATATTCTGTTTCTATGAAACCATGTCTGATTCATCTATGAAATGTATGGCGAAGAGCAGTATGAAAAGGAAAAATTCTTGTTAGTTTCACTTTATTCACAATTCAAAACTCAGTTTGTGAGATAAAAAGAAATTAGATACTTTT
The DNA here is from genome assembly GCA_026543055.1 of Argiope trifasciata. Classification (NCBI taxonomy): domain Eukaryota; kingdom Metazoa; phylum Arthropoda; class Arachnida; order Araneae; family Araneidae; genus Argiope; species Argiope trifasciata. The sequence goes on from JAPMOQ010050000.1 coordinate 111,345, forward strand.
CTAATTTTTATTTATGATAGTTGTAAAAAATTTGCTTAGTGGGAAAAATTAAGGTATTTTCTCCCATTTATGATTAACTAGATATGACTCTGTTTGCGTGGAAATTTTGAAACAAATGTATGAAAAACAATCAAATCATAGCAAATCAAAAAAAATTAATCCTACCCTGAAAACGATACATTTAAAAGTATAAGTATATACGAAAAATATATAACATAAATACAGTTTATTAACAAAAACACACAACCAACGTAAAAACTATTTGTTTACATTGTATACCCAAAAATAAAAAAATAAAACAAATCAAGTACGGTCAAATCCATTTTATTTATAGATCGAGATATCTACAATAATATTATACACATCACTTTTAAACTTTTAATTGAAATGAAAACACGGTTGTCAATAATCACTCGCGAATTTTCAACGCTAGTTGGCGTAACGCACATGTCTAATTTTCCTACGCCAGTTGGGGTAACGCAATGCAAATTAGAAATTTTTCATTTCCTTTATTCTGTTTTCTTTTAATTTAAAGCTACTTCAGAATGAATCCGAAAGATCGATTCATTAACAACATTTGATTTTAAATACATCAAAACAAGGAAAATAAACATAATCGTTTGAAATAATCGGTTGAAATTCTGCTAAGCCTAACCTCATTTCTGTTGGGGGAAAAAACTACAGCTGTACTTATTTTTGGTGGAATTTGGCCTCTGCTTTTTGGCACGAGAGTTAGTTTTTAATTAATAAAAAAATAACCACTCAATTAATCGGAATAAAAAAATCGTCTATCTATCTTTGTACCAAATTTTATCCAATTCTGTTCAGTCGTTCTGGCGTGATTGAGTAACGTCTATCGAAACTTTCACATTTATGATATTAGTATAGATGTTAATCAAATATGGGAAACGGCTGAAAAGGCCACTTTGTAACAAAATATCTGTCTTATTGGGAGAAATTTTATGAGTCATCTCTGTATTGACAACCTGAACAGTGGCATGAAATAATAGATACTCTAATCTTTATCAAATATAAGGTTATTCTAAATGTAGTGAATATATCTAGAGGCAGCGAGAGAGATTTATGAACAGAAAAAAGGCTAATAATTGTTTAATGTCGGAATCTTTGCAACATATTAGAATGTATGTAAATATTTAATTAAAATATACAATGAAAAAGATTCGGGTCTGAAATATTGTGCTCACAAACTATTACAAAATTCACTCCATGTTTGAGGTTACTGAACAGTACAAAAAAATACTCCTGTTCTCATTTTGAAAAACATTTGGGAATTTGAAACAGAATAAAATTCAAGATCAGGGGATGATTTGAACCAGCGATCTTTCAGTAATAAACCAAAAAAATCATTGAGATCATTTTTGACACCAAAAAAATAATCCCTTTCCTATTTGATGTGAATATGGTGGGTATTAGGAGCTTATTTTCTTTAAATGAATGCAACCTTCAGATTCAAGAATTTCAAAACGTTATTACAATAATCAGATGTAAAGACCAGGACAAGTTGACGATTAGGACAAGATAAAGAATGATTGTTTATATTCATGTTATTCAAACTTCGCCACCTTACAAATACAGCGGGCGCTTTATTTGCGCGATGCTAAAAATTTGCACAGTGAAGCCACTACAGCTGTTTCGTTTTTTGTTAGATGATGTTCATAGATTTTGACTAACATGCTGTAATTTTTAAGGTCAGCAAAATAAGTTCTAGCAAGGAATGACTGGTTATTCCTTCTTATATATGATTACTTTTGATATTTTTGTGATCAATATTTCTCTCTTGTTAATTCTGCCCAAAAAAATTAAAAAATTTAACGTTTTCAATCGGTGTAAGTTGACATCCTTGTCGTTTTGCTTTACGTGCATCTTGTTAATTTCTACTTGGCATTTATATGCAGTTATTTCTTATTTTAAGCGATTTTCTTCATCAACATAATTCACAAACTGTTTCAAACCATACCTTTAATCGCAGAGGCTTCAGATAACAATTTAGAAATCTCACCTTTGGAAGATATTCTAATTGCAGAAATTATCTAGATGGATAATGGAAGGTAGAAATTATTTCAAACTTAAACATTAATTTTTGACATTTTTTTTTTTTCAAATTATTGTTGAGGATTCATGAAACCATATTTTACTGAAAAGAATTATAGTTGCAATCTTTGGAATGAATATATAGAACTTCATTTATTTTTTCCATCGCTCATTCTAAATATATGTAAATACATATGATAGTAGTTTCTATTGTTTTTAACCATGAAAGTACTCTTGGTAAAATCTACCTGATTTACGTATACAGAAACATAAAAACAATAGACTGAACCAGCAAAATCAGTACACAAACAATCTCAATCCAATTTTTCGACATGTCATTTGTTGGCATTTCTGTTCTGAAAGTACGAATTGTTATCTGTCTCAAAGTTTATCTCCTCCAGCTTAATCAGAGGTCAGAAAATAGTGGGGCCTTTTTAAGGAGGTAGGCATCTATCAACTTCTTCAAAGGTAGAGAAGTTCATCGGTGAAAAATGAAGACTCTTGGGTAAGATCTCTTCGAAATGAAGATTCGAGGGATAGCTCGCATAAACCTTCGACTTCCATGTTGGGAGCAACTTTGGTAAGTGTAAGTAATTTCAATAATAATGTCACTTATATTGAAATGTTGGTTCGTCTGAAATGAAGTGTTTAAAATTATTCTTATTTCTAAAAAGTCATTTTTATTCTCATTCTTTTTATTATTTTTTTCCGAAAAATCTTTAGTTGACCATTTTCTGATCTCACAAATTATTTGAGTTTCGTTTTCCCCAAAACAATTAAAGTCGTTTTGCTGCTAATCTTTTTAGTCTTTGACCATTGAAGCTGTTGTCTGTCGAAGGGTATAAGAAAAGAAATTACGAAATTAAATATGTAATACGAAAACGAAAAAGAATCATCTAACATAGAAAAGTATTAAACGAAGCAATTAGTTGATTTTAGTAGGAATCATATTTAAAATCATGTCGAAATTTGTAAAATTATTTGATTACAATAATGGAAATCCCCTCCCCCCCCCCTACACACACTAATTGTATTTGCTGCTTTTTTTTTTCTTTTTTTTGCATTCATTGTCCAGTTATTGTTGTTGAATCCATTCGTTTTCTTGAACTTTAATTTTTTCAATCACTCGGCAACTCAAATTTAATATTTGACCTTCACTCTCCTATTTAGATGGAGGTTAAGGTTTATGTAATCAAATAAAAGTCATATATTATTCTGGAGTTATGCGATTAAAATTTAGTGTCATTTCACATTGGGAAAACGAGTGAAGAGGATGAATTGAACTGTTATATTCATCAGTTAAATGTTGGTTGTTATCGAAAGATGGCCCTATAGTTGCACATATAATAACCAATAATTTTCTTTTTTTTTTTAATTCTCTTTATTTTTCGAAGAAGTTGGATTCAGTTACTGTTACTACCGTTTTTTATTCCAAAAGAATTTTTTATGCACCCTCTATATTATAGATCTATTCTTTTTCTTGTATTTATGTTTTTATAGAAACATGATAATTTCCAGGATGGCATTTCTTTCAACATGGCACAATTGAAACCAAAATTATGTGAAGGAACTAGAATAATTATTTCGACAGCATCATCTTGCGTTAGTTCTAATACAAGATGCAATTTGTAAATACCTTCAAAACAGCAATAATAACTAAAATAAGCACAAGAAATTAAGAAAAAAAGTTATTTAAAAACTTTATAATATCTTTTGATGCAATACATTTAATGATTTCCTATTTATTATTTGGAATTTTCAAACATATTTCATGTTATGTATAAAACATTTTTACTGATTGACTGGTTGATAGAAAAGTATTTGACGTATTGGTATTACTTAAGAGAGGATTTAGAAAAGATTTTTGAAATTAAGAGAAGAAAGGAGAACTTTATGTTTTCAATTTTCAAAGTGATTAGATTTTTTGAGAAAAGAAGTTCCTTCTGCAGTATTTGAAGTCAAATTAACGTGTGATTAGAAACTATTTTCTAGAAAATTCAGTCGCCCTTTTATTAAATAAGTAGCAAGGTAATTATCCGTCTCAAGAAGCAAGATGTTAAGAAAATGGCATCCATAATGTTAGTGCCAATCATTAAAAATTTATTATTTACAATGCTGTAAAAGTCTTGAAAAGAATAATAATTTTTCCCCAATTACACAAGTGATATAATAAGAAATGCATCAAAAATATTCAATTTAAAGGGTTAGCTAGATTCATTTATTAAATGCTGAAACGTTTAGTTTTTTTTCATAACAATTGTTTTCGTCTTCAAAATGTTTACAATAGCTAATTTCTAAACTGTTAAAGAAAAGCTTTTACTTTCAGTTGGGAAAAATGCTATAAATGTATTTTACGTTGTTTGAGTCTATAAATGCCTATGGAAAAATTACGAAATCTGAGTTTTCATACAATCATCGGTCCTATTAGCCGTATTTTGTAAAATATTATTCGCTCATTAACACTTTAAACAAAAATATTCCACTCACCTGGGACTAAAGCTGACCTTGATGTGAAGATTAGAACATCCCTATTTTAGAACAATTTAGACCAATTCAGTAGTTGTCTGGAAGATTATTTATCAACAAATGGCTCAATTTCGAAACTATTGTTGATTGGTTTAAAATTATAAAATTCAAAATTTCCCAACACGTTCAGTTTTATTCTCAAAAAAGTGAAAACACTTTTAAATGTCAGTGTATCAAGAATATTCATTAAATATAAATAAGACAAAAGAACTGCATTAATTAAAAAACATCAATATAATTTCTAATTAAATAACTAGTTTTACTCAAAAGATGGCGCTCCTAAAGTTCTTTTGATGACGTTATATATGACCGAACAAGATAGGCGTTTTTAACTTTTAACGCGGGTAAAATATTCTAGTATTAGGATATACAATTACAGATATGGGATTTCAATTCTTCATACGTTCGCTTTCCTTCTCAACTGTTATATGAAGGTGCTTTTTCAGTTTGGTGAGTGTTTTGTTTCTACCTTTTAATTTTTCTGAATTTGATTTTATATTCTTGTGTTTATCAGTTTACGGTGATTTTTATTGGATTTTAGTTTGACTTATTTTACTAAGTCTAATTTACAATATATGTTATGTGAAATTTCAATTATATTGACGAATCTGATTTATTGATTTCATGTTTTTTCTGGTTTGCTGTGTTTTTGACTTACCATTGTTCAAAATTTGATGTCTTTTCTTTTGTGACACTAATTTATCTCCAAAACCTCAATATTCTGGGATTTTCGGGTCACGAAGGGTCAATTGCTTGACGAAAGTCAGACCCTTTACAGAAAAAATCCCTGGTTTGAATCCCTGTCTGAGAGTGACCCTTGAGAAAGTCCTTAGACCGGATTCCTTTTTTAATTGTTTAATTTTGATTCCTAGGCAATAATTGTTTCATTCGTACTAACATTTATTCTAAAGTTATTGCTAAATAATATATTTCTTGTATCCGAAGCATATAATGGTTATGAGTATTGACTTAATTTTCTCTTTTCGAACTTTCTCCTGAGAAACAGGATAGTGTTCCTAAATTAGCCCTAGTATTAGGTTGTTCGGAAAGTAATTTCGTTTTTTCCTGACAAAGGATTTAATTGCATTTTTCGCACCCAATTTCATACTTAAACCGCAAAATCATTTTATGTTTTAAGAGCTGATATAGCAAGGCTTGAGTGTGAAAAAGTGCAGCTGATTCTTCGCAGTAGTTTTTGGATGGTGCCCTTTTAAATATGGAGAGCAATAAACAGCATTTTCGTCATTTTTTTCTTTTTTGCTATAAAAGGTAAAAATGCTGTTCAAGCCAGAAATAAATTAGCCAATATGTGTGGAGAAGATGTGTTAACAGTACATCAGTACCAGAACTGATTTGCAAATTTTTTCCTTCAAATGAGGAGGCCAAAAACCACCTCGATCAGTTTTTTTTTACAGCAAAGACCAAAACTTTTTTGAGCGTGTAATCATGTTACTACCAAAAATATGGCAAAAGGTATTAGACCAGAATGGCAATTTTATAATTTAATAAATAATTTATTCATTGAACGAAAATTTCTTTTCATTTTGACACAAAAATACGAAATGACTTTCCGAACAACCCAATAATTTCCATCATGGGATATTTAGCAACAGGCTTTTATAGTAAAATAAACCTCGAATTTTCATGCATGTTGGGTAATTTAGTATATTATAGGAACTGATACTAAATCTCGAAATGCAGTAGTATCCAACCGAACAGTAATATTTTACTATTCTATACCAAATTAACAACAGATAATTGTAGAGAAATCTGTATATTTTAATCAATCGTATTGAAGATACCAGAATGAATGATCACTATTTATTTTTCTGAGGGAGTGATGAAGTTTATGGTGGTCATGTTTGAAAAGAACCAGTTTGACTAAATCAAAATTTGGTTTGGTGACTAATGACAGCTTACGAGTGCAGAGAGTAAGATCAAAGTTATACTACCAGATCTTACTTCTGATTAAATTTTTTCAGGCAACTTAAATAATCATAGAAAAATTTATTGAATTGAAGATTGAACTCCCCATTTGAATTGGTAGCACTCTTTTCTACAACTAATTGAACTTAAACTATTCAATTTAAGGTAAGTTTCTAATCTTATATATTTCCTACTCGACCAGACATTTCTCTTTTATAAAAGTTCATTTTCTGACTTTTTTTGACAAAATTAGGGATAGACTACTTATAAATTACTCCAAATTGAAAGTATTAAATAGTTAGGGAAGGTTATATTCGATTTCTTATGAAATATAATCAACTTTTATTGGAAAAACACTAAAAAAATATATTGTAAGGTATTGAGGAGTACCAGTGAAATAAATTCTAAGGCAATTAGTACTTTCTTATAAATATTAATAAACAAATATTTCTTTTTAAATCAGTTTGCTACGTTAACAAGAAGACAAAATAAGTCCCAACTGTCCCATATGTTCAGGGATAATTGGAAACATACAAGAGATGTTATTATAAGTATAACTGTAACTGATTCATTCATAAATTAATTTCGAAAAAAAGCATTGTTTAACAATCTCTCCAGAATGTAGTAATGCACTTACATAAATCATAGACTTACAAGAGTATTAAAAGAGACTCATGAGAGTAATTTAAATCGAAGAAAATGACAACTTCTACAAAATTTATTCACAATTACCCTAACTGATCATATACATGTTTTTAAAAGTTTAGCAGTTTGGAAGAGCTCAAAAATTCGTAATAGCAAGTTTACACAAAATAAGTTCTTATGAACGGAATCACAGTTTCTAGCATTTGTATTATAGGTATTATTTAAATAAAATAACAACTGCAAACAATCTATAGTTCTGAAATGGAAATGAAATATGCTCGGTATATGATAGTAGATACATAAGAAAATTTAATTCTTATACTACCATCTAATACAAAAAATAGATTATAATGATAAAATTAAATATACGATTGATAATATTCACATGAAATAAAATATTTATCAAATTTTGAAAATAAGAAAAAACTTCAAATGGATTAAATTGTAACAATATATTTGAATGATAATGGATTAAATTTGAATAATATATTTGAATGGTAATGGATTAAATTTGAATAATATTTAGAATCACAATAACAATTCTAAAATAAAATAAAAAAATCTTTGAAATCGTCTTAGATAGAAATCCAGATATATCTATTAATTCCCATTAACACCTTTTTCACTGTAATACTTATTGACAAAAAAAAAATTCTATATAGATCAATGATTCTCAACCTGTGGGGCACGCCCCCCTACTGGGGCGCGAGCCTATCCAAGAGAAAATGTTATTTTAAAAAATGATTAAGTGACTGAAAGGAAAGAACAGACACACACATACAAAACAAAATACATTTCGACATATTTAATAATTAACTTATTAAAATAAAACAACTTACTAAATTAAAAACAAATTTAATAATTATTAGGGACTTCCTTGGGCCTGTCTTGCAGTGAAAAGATTTTCGAATTAGGGTTTAATATTAGAAATAGAAAATCTCAGTTCTTTTTCTATATTTAGCTGATATCTATATTTTGTCTTCAAAGAAGGTACCGTAGAAAATCCAGTTTCACAAAGGTAAGATGTTGATAATGGTAGTAGAATGCGAAATGCCCTTGTTTTTAGGGCAGAAAACTCATCATCCACTCCTGCCCAAAATTCAAAGAGTGATTTATTACTAAATTGTCTTTTGGTTTCTCCGCTTACCGTGAAGTCTATGATGGTTTCTTCCTCTTCAATTGAGAGTCCTTCGGGAGTATTTTGAAATGGATCCCTCACCCACTTGTAACTTGATATCAGTTTGTCGTAAGCAAGAGAGTATTTTTTAAATTTTTTTGCTAGCATTGCTAAATGATTTTCAATGGTTACAAAAACGACTTTTACATGTTGTTCTTGACCCTTGTAAGTTTTAATACAATCATTCAAATTTGCAAACATTGTTAAATTTTCTTGCTTTAAACTTCTGCTCCACAATTCCAATTTCCTACAAAATGCATTAACTGTATCACACGTATCCAATATATGTGTATTTGTTCCTTGCAGCTGAAGATTCAAGTTATTTAATTTCTCGAATATGTCGACAAGGTAGTTCAATTTCATCACAAAAAAGCTATCGCGAAAATTCTCAGCTTCCGCTCTGTTTTCCTCCTCTTGGAGAACGGCGATTTCTTCTCTTAATTTATAAACACGTTGCAAAAATTTCCCTCGTGATAACCATCCTGCCTCGCAATAAAATAGTAAAGCTGAATGTACTGCACCCATGTCTTTACAAAGTGAGGAAAAGATTCTTGATTTCAGGTGTCTCATTTTTATATAATTTCCTACGGTTACAACCGTAGTTAACACAATAATCAAACCAGGACTCATTTCTTTGGAAGCCAAAGCTTCTCTGTGGATCCTGCAATGTGTCCAGACGCACTGTGGCGATTTTTGTTTCACAAGTACTTGAATATTTTGGAATCTTCCGGACATTAAACGAGCACCATCGGGGCATATTCCGATGCAATTTTTCCATTCTATGTTTGCCTCGTTCATAAAATCATTTAAGATAGCAAATAATGCGAATGCTGTTGCTTTGAGTTCTATTGGTTTGCAGAAAAGTAATTCTTCTACCGACAAATCATCACAAAATCTGACATAGGCAATGAAATGAGCATCTTTATTACTATCTGTAGCCTTATCGAGTTGTATTGAAAACAATTTGTCACGTAACTTCGACAAAAACTGACATCTTCAGCTATATCAGCAATTCGACGGGCAACAGTATCATTTGGAAGAGGTATAGACTGCAATTGTTTTGCAAAATTATCTCCAAACATAAATTCTACAATCTCAATTGCGGCTGGCGAAATAAGCTCTTCCCCAATGTTGTGGGACTTTTTACATCTGGCTATTTTATATGAAACTTTGTAAGAAGCAATTAAAGCTTTTTCCTTCACATACAAAGTTTTTTTTAACAATTATTTTTGCTTTTCATATGATTTTAATTTTAATTCGAAGAATTCTCTGGGTTTGTTTACGTACTCACTATGAAGAGTTTCAAAAGATCGTTTAAGCTTATTAGGTTTCATGCTGTCTGCCGCCACCATTTTTGAGCAAATGATACACTGGGGCGTTTCTTCTTCGTTTACTTCAGTACTAGTGAATCCAAAATTTAAGTATTCTTGAGAATATTTTATTGGTTTTATTTTCGGAACCACGCTCGTCTGTGTACTTGTTGATGATTGTCTATCGTCTAATGCTCGCTTACGCCCGCTTAAAAATTTATCCATGATTCTGCATAAGTCTGCTGCCTGAATATTTAAAACTGTGAATTGCAATTACACGAAAATATATATAACATATACGTTCAGAATAGATACAATAGCGATAGAAGGATCGACTCGAATGAGATTGTCTGGAATTGAAATTGGCGTCATAGAACTTTCTCCTTCTCCCTATGAGAAAACATTTCTTCACATCTGTGCACGCTCCTAACTTAACTTTTAAGCTGACCAGACAAATCGAAATTTCTCGCGAAACCGTGGGAATGCCTGACATGGCGGGACGCAAAAGCAATAAAAAGGCATAAGATTCTTGTTTTTTCAATGCCGAGAATCGGTGTTGCAAATGTCAATAAATTTCCATATTCTTGGTAATTTGTAAATTTTAAAATTAAGGTTGTAGTGTAGGTTTAGCTCCAAAATACTCAAAATGCATATTGTATACATTTTATTGTATGTTGTGGGAGGGGGGGGTGCGATGAAAATTATGATTGAAAATTGAGCCGTGAATACTAAAAGGTTGAGAAACACTGATATAGATGATTCCCTTTGTTGAATAAATGTGACATGCATAATTGATTGATAAGCTCATTATCAATTTAATAACCTTTTGTCTTTTGAATTTAAAAAATTTATTTCCATCTATCCAAACAGGAAGATATTGAATGACATTGAAAACGCTGCTTTCAGTGATTTATTGTAATGCAACCCTCAATTAAATGAGAGATGGAAGTTAATTTTTTAAAAGAACAGCAGAATATGTCATTTAGGGAATAAAAATCTTTAATAAGCAATCCACGCATATTTGCTTCAAACGAAATGAGTTTACATTACAAATAATGTCATTTTTATTACAGGTATCTTTCACAGATACTCGAAGAATAAAAACATTGACTCCGCATCGTCGCTAAATGGAACAGCTTACGCTTTGACTAGGTTTTCTTATCTGTCTGTTTGAGATATGCTGAAGGTCTTACTTTCAAAATTTTATCTATGTTCTTCTCGAATTTGAGAATGATGATTTTTCATATTTCAAAAATAGTTAATCAGTCATTTAACAGTCAGTCAGTCATTTTTATAAGTCTAAGCAAATTTTTTATTATTTGCTTAGACTTATAAAAATGACCTGGATTTAACATAATTTTCAATGAATTATAAGAAATTATCTAGACTTTTACTTATAAGTAATAGTTCTAATTTAATTTTTTAAATTAGTTCCACAAGCATTTTCTTTCCGCCTTGGCACATCGATATGTTCTCCGTTCTAGTAAATAATAACGTTAAGTTCCCTTGAATATTGTCATGTTCAGTTATATGTAATTTATTGTTGTGCTTAGACTTCCATTTTCATTAATTTCAGAGGTAAAGTCACCAGTAAGCGCCCCAAAAGAGTCAGGGCAACTCAGATTTATGACTTTTTGACACAATTAATCCTTTTCACCTTCCTCCATTTATCACAGCATTCCAGTTTAAGATTTAATTTCTTAAATTTCGTATTCAATATTTTATAATATTTATTTTGCAGTAAAAACTTTTATGGAAAAATATAAGGTAAATTTTATATTGTTTATAATTAATCTGTTTTATAGATAAGCAGTCTCGGCTGTGTTTGACTTTGGGAGAGACACCTTGAGACTCCAAATCTGCTAAAGAATTTGGAGCGTTGCCTGCTATATAATAAATAGATGTGTGTAAAGACTTGTACGGGTACGTTCTTGATTTTCTAACTTCCACTGATTATTTCCCAAGCAGTGTATAGAAGACGATAATTTCTAAATGGACAGGTTAAAGCTGTAGTGGTATAAGGCAGAATACCTTTGTTATACAGAATTTGATATAACGCAAAAAAGTAGCGTAATAAATTGGAGATCAAAAACATTGAAATGATAACATTTTAAGGAAGACCATCTACAATCGTATTCAATATAGGAGTCTGAATTAGATACCATCCACTTATAATCCAAATAATTCCTAGACATGGGAGATTTCCTGCATATTTCCAAAAATTTGGAAAAGCGCAGGAAAAAAATGCATTTGTGGAGAAATTGGTAGGGTTTACCACTATTTAATGGAATGTATGGAGATCTCAGAGTTAAGGAAAAACCTGAAGATTGTAAATAATGATTTAAGTACTGTTGGTACCAGGTCATCTCAAAACCCTGAGGGATATGATGTTAAAGATGGATAGTTTCATTGCAACTGTTTGAGAGTGTGCAGATGGGAAGAAAGACAGCTATTTACTACCCCGAAAGGAATATTAGTTTGACTGTTTGGTCAATATAAGATTGTACAATACTTATTCAGCAGTCGACCACAACAAATCCTGTCGATACTGCTACGTTCAGTGGTGGTGGGGTGGTCGGCTGTATGCAAGAAGAAGAAAGGGTCTGAATTAAACTGAATTCACTCAGTGAATTCACAAACTTCAGTCGCAATTCTGAATCCTCTTATGATGAATTTTTGGTGGTTCGGATGGCGAATAGATTCGAAACGTATCACCAAGGTCCGCTGCAGGTGAAAGCATTCACATCATCTGTAACCGTCCTTGATGGTATGTGCTGGATCTTAGATAACATCGCATTGGCTTAGAAGAGAGGTTCCCAACCGTTATTGAACTAACGCCCCCTTTTCTAATGAATATTTCAATATCGCTCCCCCTTCCCACTCCAGATAAATGAGGTGCAAAATAGACTTCTGCAGCCAAAATTCTTGGTAGCCATTCTTGAATTTAATTTTTAGATCCTCATTTGTCGTCAGTTCTATTAGTTCTTCTAACTGAGGTGATCCTGCTGTGTTGACATTTTAAAAATGATCCAAAACCCAGTCTGGTATGTCCATGCTTAAAATGTCCTGGAATCGCTCTTTGAAGTTATTGCACACCATATTTGGATAATCCTCTAACGTCCCTTCGTGCCATATCAACGCCCTCTAATTTTCTATGTGTTTTTCACCTCCCCCCCCTGAAAGTTTCAAACCCCCACAAGGGGGCGTTATCACCCATGTTGGGAACCTATGGCTTTGAATATTAATCTACTGATGGTTGCCAGCCTACGACTTCGTTCCGACTCAGTAACATCCAGAATTTCGAAAGCTTGATTTTGCTTAAACAGTAAAGAATTATGAACGGCCTTTAATTACTGTCGAAAGTCTGTTAAATTGAAAAGGTAAGTATGAACAGGTTGTCTGTTAAATTGAAAATTCACTAGACATTAATAATTTTTTTATTTATTTGATGTTATTTACTCTTAGATAGACTTTTAATTTCTATGTTTTGTAAAACATATCAACAATTATTTTTTTATTCTATTAAATAAAATTTTAAAATATTTTTATCCATGATTTTTATATTAAAACTAGCTGGTACCCGGCGCGTTGCTGCCGCAGCAGAAATAATGTTAGAAATATCGTATGGAATTCGAAATATTTATCTTATTTAATTAAGAATGATAGGAAGAATGAATTTTTTTTGTCCGCATTGAATGCATTCATTGAAATTGGAGGATATATACAGGAGAAGCATAAACAGTATTTATTATATTTATATTATTTTATTCTACAAACAAATATTCATTTTTATGTATTCTATTAGAGTTGTATAACTTGACGTTCTTTCAGAATGGTAATGAAAGAAACTATTTATTGTATTTCGTGATTCGTTTAATATTCGTTTAGAATTCTCAAGTTTAATATTAGAAAATGTGATTAAAATATTTTCTTTTAAAACTTATTCAACATAGAAAATATATTTATGCTATAAAATTTTCAATATAGTTGTAAAGATAATTTTTTGAAAACTAAGATGGTGCAAAATTATTTGTCATGTAATATTTTCGGAAGTTACTGCGAACAACGCTAAAATTTCATTAAATTTTTAGTTAAAATTTCAAACCTATAGGATTGGTTCCCCTAAAACTTTCTCGCACACTCTCTAATAAAACTATTACCTCAGAAAAAGACTTACATTGCATTTACTTACAATAGCTACGAAATATTAACGTCAAGCTTGAATTTAGCATCTTTGATATGTCTCCTTGGCGAGTTATTTGAAGGTTAATCCTTGGTTAATAGATGCGGTAAATAGATCCGAAAATATTTTTAATACTTTAGATTATTGTGTTATGGCTATAACCTTCGTGTAAGTGCAAATAATATGTTGTCGAAGTTTTAACCGAATCGGAGGAGCGGTACAGCAGTGCATAAGATACATATAGACAAGCATTCATTTTTATTTAAACAGATTTACTTCGCAAGCCAAATATTGAGTATTATATTTCTTTATGTGTTGGCTTTCTAATCTGAATCGTTCTGATGATGAATTTTTGGCAGTTCGGTTTACGAATAGATTCTAAACGTATGACCAGGGTCAGCTGCAGGTGAAAGCATTCACATCATCTGTAACCGTCCTTGTGCTGGATCTGAGATAACATCGCAGGTCTAGGTTGCCAGCCTAGGATAACATCACATTGGTTTAGAATGTTAATCTACTGATGGTTGCCAACCTAGGACTTCGTTCAGATTCAGTAACATCCAGAATTTTGAAAGCCTGATTTCACTTGAACAGTAAAGAATTATGAACGGCCTTTAATTACTGCCGGAACTTTGTTTAATTGAAAAGGTAAGTATGGATAAGTTGTCTATGAAATTGAAAAATCACTTGACATGAATACATTTTTTATTTATTTGAAGTGGTATTTTATAGACTTTTAATTTAATATGTTTTGTAAAAAATATATACAATTATTTTTTTATTCAATAAATAAAATTTTAAAATATTTTTATCAGTGATTTTTATATTAAAACTAACTAATACCCATCGCGTTGCTGCCGCAGAATTAGTAAAAAAAATTAATAATATTAAACTTTTTCCTGAAAAGTCTTTAAAAGTGCTACCCAAATAGTCATTTCGGTAGTAGATTAACTTCCTGAAACTAATAATAAATAAATATATTATATGTACTTTCTACTCAGAAAATAAGATACTTATTATTTTCCTCAAACTAATATCATTATTTAGAATATTAGAAAAAAGACTGCATATGTGTTTCGCTTCAATCATTAATAATTCGTCAGAATTCGTGTTTTCTGAAAAACGCAGACTTCGCAACACAATTTTTGCAAAGCGAACTGCTTTAACTCTCTGCGAAAATATGTGTTGTGTAATTTCCATGTCTGTATATTTTGAGTCTGATACAACGTTTGTCCAAATTAAGACTTCCTAGGAATTGGAGGATCTGACCTGTTATGTCTGTGACTTAAGTTTCCTACCATCAATTTTTATATTTTTTCGAACAGAATGCATTACAAAATTTGCTTACTGTTTTCACAAAACATGATATGCATGATTGCTTCACCGCGGATAAAACATGAACTAGTTGATGTTTTTTTTAATGCATTTATGATGCTTTTTTAATGTATTTTTTTAATCAAGAAATAATCTTTCACTAAACATGATATGAATAATTGCGTCACCGTGGATAAAACATGAACTAGTTGACGTTTTTTTAATGCATTTAATGACGTTTTTTTAATGTATTTTTTAATGCAAGAAATAATCTTGGAAATATTGTTTGGAATCTGAAATAATTATCTTGTTTATAACTATTTCAAATTCCAAACGATTAAGAATGATAAGACGAAGGATATTAATTTTCTTATCTACAGTGAATACATTAATGGAAATTGGAGGATATATAGAAGAGAAGCATAAATAGTATTTATTCTATTTTTGTTATTTTATTCTACAAACATTATTTCTTTAATTGTCATGTGGTATTATATTCATTTGATAAATTTATGTACTCGAAACCCTTTTTAAAATGCTGTGTTAAGTATTTCCTGAATGCTGGAAGATTACAAAAATGTATGAAAGCAATGATAGATTATTATATTTAATTCTACGTAATTTATTTAGATTCATGAATTTTTTTCATCAGAAATGAATTAAATGTAAGTAAGGAATTTTATGCTATCTAATAATTTACTCTAATAATTTTCAATACTATTTTTACAAAATAAAATTCTGAAATATAATTATGAATGTTGAATCTGAATTCTGTACTGCATAATGATAATTTTTTTTTATTTCAAAAAGAGAAAATTATATCCATTGATTCGTAATCTTCCGGCCTTATACTCTTTGAAATCAGTTCAAGTTCAATGAAAGACCATAAGAAGTTTAATTCATAATTTCATGAGTAATTAAGTTTGACGTGTGACTGTGACATCATATGAACATAACTCCATTTCTAACCATTTCTGTTTGCTGTAAATAGAAAAATACTCATTACGTATTTTATTACATTTTCAGTTTTTTAGTAATTCATTTATGTAATAGAAATTACAAATTCATCATCTAAATACAAAATTAACAAAATAAATAAATAAATTCAGAAGCCATTAAATAGAGAATTATTAATTTAAATCATTCCGTGCAATTAATTGTACGTTATAGTGCACGATGAGACATCTTCACTTTTGTATTCCCATGTAAAGGGGCCGCGGTGGCCTGGTGGAAAGGTCTCGGATACGGAACCGAAGAGTTGCAGGCTCAAGACCCTCTGAAGAACCGTCGGGTAAGATCTCTTGCACGTTAAATCTGTCAGGTCAAATTTCATCCCACTGGTGTGGTGTGGCGTGGCATGGAGAGGAGGGTGCCAGCTCAGGTGTTGTCATCGTCATCAGTCCGTGGTTCAAAATGACGAGGTCCGTCCCAAAATAGCCCAAGTGTTGCTTTACAACGGGGCATTAATATAACTAAACAAAATCCCATGTAAAGTGCGCGGATAAAATGCAGAATCCTCTTTCCTTAGTTTTCAATCAAACGGTGGTACGATTTGCATTCCAATGATTAAAATCATTGTTATAAACTAAAGAGAAAGTCATTTTTAAAAAGTCGTCCAACTGTGGAAGAATTGGCCAACAGAAGAAGTGCTGTATTTCATCAGTATAACACCAGGTCACACACGTCCGTAGTGGCTTACCAGAAACTCCAGGAATTTGGTTGGAAAGTTTCGATGCATCCAACATATAGGGTGCGCCAGAGAAACTTGCTTATTAGAAAAAAACTCCCAAGCGGTGAGTTGGGTGGGTAGAGGGCTGATAGGTAGTTCTACTGGAAGGGAAAGTGTCCATGTTTGTTCCTCCCTCTAGTCAGTTGCCATCATGCTCTGGTCTAGAGCATAGCGGGCCTACGCCGTCGAGAGCTTCTTTTCTAAGGTCGCTCACTTCTTCCGCGCTCGCTTTGAAATTCCTCCTCACAAACCCGTTCCTGGCCATAATTCGATTGTGTTGTGAGTTAACTCATTTCAGGAGTGTCGCTAAACGCAGAAATGGACATCAACGGACCACCAGAACTCCGGAAAATGTCGAAAGAGTGTAGCAGTTAGTTCTGCGTTCGGCTCGCAAACATGCAGTTGTTCTGGGAATTTATGATACCACGAGACCTTCCATTTCACCGCAATAAATTGGTTGTTGGGCCAGAATTGACGCGACTTTGTTGCCCGTCAAAATGCATGTGAAATGCTGCTTGACAACCTGCCTGAAATAGTTTACTAAATATGATCGATAGAACCGAGAAACTATGTAAAAAGTTGGATTTCAGGGGTTTTTTTTTTTTTTTTTGAGAAATATATTTATTGGTTCTAAAAACATAAAATATAATATTTGCTGTTATTTAAAGCATTTTTCAACTGTAACCATATGCATATGTCTAACGATTTAGCAGTTAGCAGTTCGGCCATGTTAAAAGTGGACATCCTGTAGCATTCGTGTGTGTGTGTTCCCTTCAAACCAGGAATAATTTTCATAAAAACTGGATTAAAATAAAAGACTAAATTTTAACTCTTCCAGTACTATCTGAATGTTTACATGAATAAGAATTCCAATGTAGACTTTTTTAATAAACCATCTGAGTAGAAACATTGTCTTTATAAAAATTCTACATTATTTATATTTTCCATTTAACCCATTCAGGAATTCTTTTTCTAGACTTACAATCCTGAATTTATGGGACCCTATTCAAACAATAGCAGACAGACTGAAGCATCTAGATCATGGCGCATAGGTTATTACCAGTGAAATACGAACACTTCCTGGAACAACCTATGCTGCCTGGTTCTGGGTTCTAAAACGTCTAATGATATGCAAAGAATGCATACGAGTGGAACCTACATTTTTTTAATCTGAAAGGTGTTCTACAATTTTGAATGCCTCGTAAAATGCAGTTAAATCACAAGTGCGGAATGTTGTAGCCCTTTGTAAAAGTATTGCAGTTTGTATAAAAGTCCACTTTTAAGTTATAATGACGGTAAGTTTCTTACCTTCTTTTTCTATTAGCAATAATTTCTCTTTCAATTCTTACTCTACATTTATAACATTGCTCAGCAAAACAATTAAGTGTAATATAAGAATACTTAATAGCACGCTTTTGTCTAGTGATTAATTCGTCTAATTTAAAAGCATTCAGTTGCTATTATTTAGCAAGCTAACTTAGTCGAACGTTAGAAAATTGATTAAGAAATTGAAATAATCTTCCCAACAGCGAATTTTAAAAATTGGCTCAAACATCCATTCTCAGACTTTCCCCTGAAGATCAGAATTTTTTGGAATTAGTGCATTTCGGAAAAATATTGCAAAGTATCTGCTATATAATCGGTGAAATTAACAGCAAAATGCTTTCAAAACATTGAATGCCTGAGAAAAAAGGGTATCTATTTTGATTACTATTAGAGCTAGCATTTGATTTTATGTTTAAAGTATTACCTTTTTTTCGAACTAACAAATTCAAAAACATTCAATACAAGTAAACGAAACGAGTTCATTGGTATAAACTACATGGTTTGAGAATTTTCAATCGGAGTTTTAAATCATTTTTGAATGTCTACGATTGTTTTTGCTTATTTGGTGAGACAACTTTAAAATTTAATGTTGGAAATAAGTCAAAATTCTCCTATTTATATCGGCAGCATCCGCAATCGGG
>JAPMOQ010050000.1:130183-151591 GCA_026543055.1 Argiope trifasciata
AATGTTAGGTAATAAGATCGACTGAACTTTTTGAGATGTTGTTTTGTTGTCGTTGTGTGCGTGTCAAGCAGCTGTGCGTCATACGATAAGTATGTTTTTTTTTACTTTTCGTTTTGGTTACAAGATGTAACCACGTTTAAAAATAAATTCCAAGTTATTTTCTAATCGTCATTGCGTGGTTCTTTTTCGTAATAGATAAATTGCATTTACTAATTAGGCCTAATTTATCTCAAAGATTTAAAACGAAAAATGTTTGCTTTTCTGAGCAATTCAATTTCAAACGATTCATATACAAAATTATTTCTCGAACATTTCTCATTTTTTCACCATTAAAATAAAAATGTAATTTTTATTAAACATTGTTTTTCATTTCGAACAATTCAAAAAATTAAGCAGATTATAAAGCAGGCTGATAATCCCAAAAGTAAATCCCCTGCAGAGCAATATTCAAAAACTGGTGGCAAAAAAGACAAAAACTGCAGGATTTCTAACGAACAAATTAAAATCTTTTCTAAGCTACTACTGAGATGACATTGTCTGTATTCAGGTACTGAACCTTAAATGACTTTGCTCATCCAGGAGGAGTTCATGTCATTTACAAGAAATCAATATTTTTGTATTTTGTATCATCAATATGTTTGTTAAAATAAACCCCCTTTTTCTTTATCCTAAATGTTGATCTTTCCTAGATAAAAACGAATGTAATAAGATCTCATAATGAGTTTTGTGGATTTTGAGAAGAGAGTAGACAAGAACCTCTCTTTAAAGTCCATGAAGTCAGTTCTGGTTTCTAACACATCTAATAATTATTTCATCACCAATGGACAAATATTGTATTGATTACTGGGAAATTTTTATTCAAGAACAGCTGGTACCCGGCGAGTGGATGCCGCCGAAAATAATAATATTAAGTGAAATCAATCAATAATTTGGCAACGTTTTATCGAAATAGGATGAACGGCTCGACAGTATATAAAACAAAAACAAACAAATATTCAGTTTTATACATTAGATTTGTGTATTCCTTTAGAATTATAAAACTTGGTGTTCTTTCAGAATGGTAATGAAAGAAACTATTTATTGTATCTCGTGACTCGTTTAATATTCGTTCAGAATTCTCAAATTTAATTTTAGAAAATATGATTAAAATATTTTCTTTCAAAATTAATTAAACATAGATAACATGTTTATATCATAAAATCGTTAATGTAGTTCAAACGATAATTTTTGAAAATTAAGATGATGCAAAATTATTTGGACTACAATATTTTTGGTGGTTACTGATAAAAAAACGCTAAAGTTTAATTAAAATATAAAACCGGCAATGTTGGTCGCCCCAAAACCTTCTCGCAAAATCTGTAATAAAGTTGTTGCCTTAAAGTTGTTACTGAGAATAACTTGTATGACCTGAGTACTATAGCTACAAAATATTAGCCTTTAAATCTGATTTAGCATTTAGACAGAATCTATTGTCTCCTCGGCGATTTATTTTAAAATTAATCCTTGGTAAATAGATGTGGTTGAGATTCAAGATTTTTTTTTTTAGATAATTATACTATTCTTATAATCATCCCGTAGGTGTAAACAATAAGCTGACTAAGTTTCATCGCAATCGAATGAACTGTTTAGGAAGGCATACACAGACAAACATTCATTTTTATTAACATCGATTAGAGAAAAACATCAAAACCTCTCGAAGAGTGAAAACTAAAAGCTATGTTTCATATCTGTCTTGGATTGTCCATATGAATGTAGTTTCCATGCAGATATTATTGTATAACCTAATACTTGTAAATCATCAATGACTATGAATGGTAAGAAAAAATTCCTTAATATATATGTTTAAATAATCGTTTTTCTAGATCAGTGATCCTGCTTGTTTATCTTACCACTAATGGTATTTTAGCGGAGATGGCAAGAGTGAGAACTTAGATCTGGTCTTATGGACTTTTGCTAGGCAGTTGAATAGAAACCCTCGTAAAAGTTCATGAGGCCCAGATCTGGTTTCTGAAACATCCAGGAATTCTTCATATCACAATACATAAAAATTATATTTAAAATTGATCCTGCGCTGCAAAAAGGTTTGATTTTCAAGAACTTTCAAGATGCGGATTAAAATAAACATTTAAAAAAGAAATAACTAAATGAATTCCTTTCAGAAATGTTGGAAGTGGCATGAAACTCATGCACATTACTATGTGGTATAGGTAAGGTATTTGTGCGCTTACTTTTATCGTCTATTTTAACACGTTGAATACCACGGCAATTTTCAGAAATCTGACCTAAAATGACACTAATTCGAAATAATTTTTATAATTATATTTTTTGTTCGTTTTTAAATAAATTTTCTGTTCCTGAAAGCCATCTATTGATATTAGCACTGATATACTAAAGAGTTTATTCGTAGCTGCACAAAAACACACTTTCTATGAGAAAAAATAAACCGAATAGGTTAAACAAAAGAATAAAATTTTTTTAATAGTTTTCATTTCAGAGGATTCTGAAGTCCAGATGGATGAGCAGGCACACAACCTGCATTCAAAACTGCATGAGGCCCATCCTCAAATAGTACTTATGCAGCTTCAAAATAATATCTCGAACAAAATGAGCCAAACATGGCCATAAAAAATGTAACAGCATAACAGAAATAAGAAATTTCCTTAGCTATGGTAATTATCACATGAACATAAAATTAAAATGATTTAAAACTTAAGACTTTCCTGTCAGAAATTGAGACATTTATGCAAATGTATACAAATGTGTGGTGATTTCTTAATAAGCCAGCAACAGCCACTAAACATTAGTGATCACTATTTTATAGAGGATGTGTAACGCGGCTGCAAATCATAAGGTCGCGAGCTAGATTCTTGGCAGAATTCAATCTCCGCATAGGCGCAACACCACAATACAACCGCCACATTGATGACTTCGGAAAATGAACACGCTCTTCGCTCGCCATAACGCTTAGTGCTATCGAAACACTCTCTCCACTCGCCATAACGCTTGACGCTATCGAAACACTCTGAGCTTGCCATAACGCTTGGCGCTATAAAATCGTACGTCTCTCCGACGACTCACTGGTAGGGGAGTATTGTGGTGATATCTTAATAAGCCAGTCACTAAACATTAGTGATCACTTTTGTATGGGTGATATGTTACGCGTCTGCAAATCGTAAGGTCGTGCGCTCGATCATTGGCGGAATTCAATCTCCGCACTGGCGCGACTCCACAATACAACCCGCCACAAATGACCCTCTTTTTTCCCTCTCTCTAGATCTGCGGGTATGAAGGCAAGGAGTTAAAACCCAAGCCTTCCAAACTAATGCGTGATACCTGATCATTCTAGCAGACAGCCACCAGACAAAACATGTCTAATCAGCATCTGATGAAAAAGAGATCCCTCATAAAAATGAAATTTTAACTCCAATTCAAAATTTAAATAGTACTTTTTTATTCAATATAGTTAAGAGGTAATTCTGTTCTCTATTAATTGTACTTTTTATCAATATTTTTCAGTAGAATAATGTTAAATTTGATACGAGCCTCCAACAATCTCAGTACATTCTTCCTCAATGATACTGACAATAAATGCTTTCACAGAAAAAAATATGATATATAAAATAATTACAATCTCGAACAAACCATTATTTACTAATACAAGGTCAGCATAATTTATGTGTGACTAGATATTATCCGCGACTCTGTTAGCTTGGAGATTTTGATGTATATGTACGAAAACTATCAAATAATAGCAAATCAAAAAAAAAATTAATCCTACCCTGAAAACGATACATTTAAAAGTATAAGCATATACGAAAAATGTATAACATAAATACAATTTAATAACAAAAACACACACCTAATGAAAAAACAATTTATTTACACCAAATACACCCAAAATAAAACAAAACAGCAAATTAAGTCTGGTCAAATCCATTTTATTTATTGATCGAGATTGAGACAGCTACAACTGTATACGCATAATTTTAAACTTTTAATTTAAATGAAAACACAGCTGTCAACAATCGCGCACGAACTTTCAACGCCAGTTGGCGTAGCGCACATGTCTGACTTTCCTACACCAGTTGGGGTAAAGCAATACAGATTAGAAATTTTGTATTTCCTATATTCTGTTTCCTTTCCATGAATCCGAAAGATTACTTCAGAATGAATCCGAAAGATCGATTAATCAACAAAATTTGATTTTAAATACATCAAATACAAAGAAAATAGATTCGTTTGAAATAATCGGTCGCCATTCTGCTAAGCCTAACCTCATTTCTGTTGGGGAGAAAAAAACTGGAACGTTACTTAATTTTTTCGGGATCTGGCCTAGGCTATCTGGAGCGAAAGTTTTTAATTAATAAGAAATTAACCACTCAATGAACCGGAATAAAAAGTAGCCTATGTTCTATTCCTGCCTATAATCTAGCTTTGTTCTAAACTTCTGAGTAACAAACATCCATCCATCCAAACTTTCACATTTATATATTAGTATAGATATTAATCATTCCTTTAAAACATTAACGCAGCTTAATGGTCCAAACATTTTATAAAGCTTTGTTTCTTTTATGACCACCCTAGGCAATGACAGCAAGGTGGAGGTTCAAGACTGTCTAAATACACACACACACACACACACACACACACACACACAAAAGACATTAACTTTACTTGCAGTTTTAAAAAATAATTATTTTCAACCTAATTAAATTTAATTTTAAAAAACAATTCTTTCCTAATTGCACAAATTTCTCAAACTTCTTCGGTTATAATAGCTATAATTTTTTGTTAAACTACTGTCTTGGTAATTCCTTACTTTAATTCCAATTCCGAAACAGGAAACACTTCCTTTAATATTAAAAATTGTTTAAAATTAAAATTAATTTCCTTTTCTTTTTTTTTTCTTTGTTATTCTTTTTGGTGAAGTTTCATCGTGTTTCTCTCCAATTGTCATGGATAGCTAACAATAATATGTAAATACTGCATCCAATATTCTTCTTTACACTACTGTTCAAAAGTATTGCAAGTTTGAGGAATTCCACGTTTTTTTCAAGAATGAGCCCCCAAAAAGTAATATTTTTTTTTTCATTTAAAATTATATTTTGTATGTCAATATGCCAAATTAATCTAAATATAATTGGGTTATTAAACTAAAAAAATTATTTAATTTCAAAAAATATATATAATGCAAACAAAATGTACAGATTATCAGTATCAGAATCCATTTTGGATCCCCGGAATAAAATGAAGGAAAGAAAAAATTTCAAATTCTTTTTATCAGAAAAGATAATAAAAGAATTCAAGTTAACTAAAAAAAACATTTAATATTTGGTTGGGTGGCTGCAGGCTCCTTTCACAGCAGCCTCTCAGACATGGAATCCACAAGGTTTTGCAGCCCTTCTCTCAGTATTACATGGTGTCAAACTTTAATTATTGTTTCCTGAAGTTCTTGTTTTATTTTGGGAGGATTCTCAGTTATTTTCTTTCAACAAGTCTCCATGAGAAAAAAAACTGCTTATAATTAAGAAGAATAAAATAAGCTCGAATAAAAATACAGGTACATATTCTGATAGTAAAAACTTGGAAATATATTTTTAAAAATGATAATGTTACACAAAATTAATAACATAATTCACACTAATTATGTATGATTATTTATTGAGAAACGGCACACATATCAATAAGACAAAAAAAAGTTTTAAATAATATGTCAGAAATTCTGAAATTATCATTCATATGAAAATGAGTAAGTTTTGTTTACATTATGTAATACAAGGCTCCTACAGTGATGGGGTTTATTTGCTCATCATATTCAATGAATAGATATTTATGTGAGAAACAACTTTAAAAGTTATAAATAATTTTGGGGAGTTGAAAGCATTAATAGTAATAAAAAAACAAGAAAAAAATAGGAAAATAAAAAAAAATCAAATGTAAGAAATATATCAGAATTGCATACTGCAGTTGTTCTAACCAGATAACAGTTTCAGGAAGCTTGGTGTTGTAATTGCGTGCTTTATTGCAGTATATGTAGAAATACACAGGGTTAAAATACAAAGCATAAGTAATATATACAAGAAAAGATTCTGATTCAATGTTGAGAAATGTTTTACATGCTAACAATGTTATTTTGCATTACTAATTTTAAAAGTTGATAATAGATTTCTTAAGCCTATATATCAAAAATATTGAATAATTCATATTTATTCTTGTGCAATGAATTTTTGTATTTATCAAAAGTGCAATAAAAAATTTATCACTATGCAGATTTTAAAAAATAAAACTAATTCTTTGTTTCGGGAAAATTTTTCTATGAAAAAGAATTTCTACTCCATCATTGAAAGAGTAGTGCGATGATACCACTTTTATGTAAGGCATACATAAAATGTATATAAGGTACATAATTTTTTTAAAGCTCAGACACGTTTTATGTTCTAAACAAATCCCGAATTCATTTTTTTTTTTACTATGATTTGTAATGCTAAAAAAATAAAATTGTAGAGATCATGGAGCTACAAAACCAACCACACTGTAACTTCAATTTATATATGCACCTTCTTATTTTTTATCATTTTTCCCACAAGAAATTAGACCAAAAATATAAAATTGCTCAACAATTAATACAGTCTCATACTTTCATTTCATCTTAGATAAGCAATGAACAATAAACAATTTTATAAAGTATCTTCATTTTTAAATCAATAATTATTCTAGTAATTACAATGTATTGACTTGTAAAAACATGTTGAAACTTAAAAAATAGATTTCTTTATTCTATCTGAATTATAATTAATGAAAATAATCTTACATTAATAATCAGAGACATGACTACAAAATTTCAAATTTTGAGATGGGATAAAATGAAACTATGTAAACAAATCTTCATAAGAGCTTGTGATCAAACATTGCATATTTAGTCCACCAAATTTGAATGACAGAAAAAAGTAAATAATGCAAGCAATAGTGAAAAGGAGGAATTCTGCATAATCTCCAGAATGCAAACCTCATTTACAAATATTCAAGTGCACATGAGTTTCACTCAGAAGAATAAAAATACTGAAATGAAGCAATTTATAATAAAACCAATTTTCTGAATGCTTAGCTACTTTTTTATTAAAGATAATTAATGTTTAATAAATGACATTTCTCCTCAACTTAAAGATGCCAATAATATCTGAATGTGGGATATGAAACAATTAAAATACAGTTTTTTAAAAACTATGGTTCAACTAGATATTTGCTTGAAATCAATACTGCTAACAAGAATTACAAAAACTCTACCAGAATTAAATTTTTAGATTAGTTGCTTTGTATCCCAAGTATGTCACATAAAAATGATATTAAAACACATCCTAGAAGAATTTATTAATGTAAAACTATAAAATATTTATGAAATGCTGAAAACAGATTTATATATATAATTTTTATAATATGTTCAAAAAATCTTCACTCGTACTTAATAACAGATGTGTTGTAAAATATAATTTCAGTTCTCATAATCCTCTTAATAAGTGCATATATCAGATAATTAAAAAAAAGCACTAATCTTAGCAAACTAAAATCTGGCAATTTCTTTCTTAATTTTTACATCATGAATACTAATGCAAATATACACAAAATTATGAAATACCACATACAGCATTCCAAAATTTATTGCCCATTAAGAATTAATATACAATATTTCAGCTTTAAAAGAACATGAAAGAAAAATATTAATAAAAATAACATTGAAAGCTTTTATATAAGCTTGCAATCCTTATTTGTATTTCTATAGCATTGATTACAATAAGGTATTAATTGACTTGAAAAGAATATCAACAGAAGTTAAATGTGCTCTCGATCTCTAGGTATAATATAAATACCAAAACTTTTTAATCCTCATAAAGAGAATCCTATAAAAGTGAAATTTTTATTTGAACTTCAAAAATATATAGTTATTAGATTCTACTATTATTATTAAAGCACAAAAAAATTAAATTTGAATCAAATAAGAAACAAAAGATATTAGACATATTTGAAGATAACTAATTTGATATATTTTAAAATATAATTCACTAATTTCCTTCAAAGAGAGTACAAAAGAAATAATTTATATGTAACCTATAAAGTATCACAGAATGAAGAAATATATTTAAGAATTTAGATATAAATAATTGATATAAATTCTTTGGGATTTAATAAAATAAAGAGAAGCAGCACATTTGATGTAAGCTATCTTCTAAGCTTTTAGGCAAGATTTAATTCATTGTTTACCCCTGTTCCTAATTAAGAATGCATAAAAAATTTCTCAAGTAACAAAAGCATAATCTGAAATAAAAACATTCTATAACATATTTAGTTTCACAAATATAAAAATCAAAATTATACTTAGAAATATCAAAAGCCATTTCAGCAACTATGAAACAAAGGACATTGTGACACTCTTAGGCACAATGGAATAAAACTTGCTGATATTACAATTTTTTCAGGTTAAAAAAACTTAAATACTGTAATATGAATTTCAAAACTTCGCAAAAGGGTTATAAAGTATCTGCTAAAATACAAGAATAAAAATAGGAAACATAATGAAAGCTATCCTATTTCTTTCAAAATTTCTAGAATTTTAAAATTACTTTCCAAATGTAACTAAGATATATCTGACAGAGAAAGCAAATAGCATAATGAATCGGCTACTCAGAATAGACCTCATTTGGCTCAAATATATATAGTTTATGCATATATCTTGTAATTCCTATGGCAGAAACAACAAAGTCATGAATGCTCTATAACAAGGGTCAACAACCTTTTGAAACGGAAGAGCCAAAAGCAACAATTTACAAAAAATTTCAGTATTAAAAGAACCACAAAAAGTTTCAATTTAATATTACAGTATTTGCATACCTAAATTTGATTTTTTTTATTTAAAATAAACTGCTTTAAATACAGAATAATATTTATTCGTAAAAGCACACACATATTTAGATGTTACATCAAAGGGAGCATTGGCTTTGCATGTCTTTTGAAAATTGGATTCAATCTGGCTAATAGCTTGTTGTTTTAGGTTTCAACCACAATATGTTTTTACTTGTTAGTTGACTTTTAAATTTACTTTTTATTATATTCATGCAAGAGAATGCTTGGTCACACGAATATATTGACCCGAAGATCGTCAGCACTCCTCAGCATGTGCCTACTTCTTCACCTCACTGTAGCATTCTGGAAGACTATTCCATGCATCGAATATGAGGGCGTCAACTCGCAAAATTTATTTTAGTGCTGTACATTTGTGCTGTGCGATGTACATGCATTTTTGTACCTCCATCTGGCTCTTGAGTTTCATGAACTTGCTACCCCGTAAGTCTTTGGTTTTCAAAGACTTGTGGATAATTAATTTCATGAATTGTAGTAATTACATGAAGTGACCCAACATCAATTCCAAATGGCTCCATGTTGATCTCATTTGTATTTGTGTGGAGAGGATTTACCATGTACTTTTGTTTGTTTTGAATTGCTCATATATCTCTGTGAATCGATTGTTCAAGTTTTTTAAAGTTATGCTGAAGTAATTCGTGTCAATAGCTGCATTGATCTCATCACGATACTGATTCAGATTTTTTTTTTTAAAGGAATTTACCACTCTCGATGTCTTCTATAAAAAGAAGGGTTTTTTCTCCTTTTTTTTCCCACGAAACAAATTACTTCTTCAATTAAGGCTTCGGCTGTGTAGCCATTTCCTTGTAGTTAATAATAATTAATGATTGTTTTAATAGAAGCTGTTGAGAGATTAGGTACATCAAAATATATTTTCTTAATTTTTTAAGGGTTTGATAATAAATTAATAATATTTCGTATGGAACTGGATAGCCGCAACTTCAAATCAAATGAGCCACAGGTTGCTGACCCCTGCTCTATAACAATAACTCCAGTTCACATGCCCTAACTGATTACAAACTAACACTTAAGATGTCATATTCCAGCGCTTTCTCAATTTAATTATTCCCTTGATCCATTATCATAAAAATATTTTCCCAGGTGAAGAATCTGCTAATGAGTAAACAATTCTCAAATTCCAATAAATAAATAATAAAAAAAGATACCAAGTCTGTCAAGGAAGTTGCAAAAGAAGGATTGCAACCCTTCTTTACATCTTTATACGAACAATTCTGTAAGATATATATTTCTAAGAAGAAAGAAAAAATACACTATTTAAAATTTGACAAAATTTAAGACATCATCTTCAGAAATTAAAGGACTTTAATAAGATTTTTAAAATATATGCAATGGCTTTCTAAGTGAAGCACTCCCTCAAAATAAAAGCTAATTCCAACAAACTAAGCAGCAATGGTAAATTCTAATTCTTCTGTCAAAAATGTCAGCTGTAAATGTTTAGAGTGCGATTTTAGAACACCAGATTGGGAAAAGCCCTTTAATTAAACCCTTCAATAAAGCAATTCAATAGTGCTTTTTTAACTATTAGCATCATTATAAATTATTATGATTTATATAAAAATATAGAAAGGTAACTAATAGTTTATATATTTTACAGAGTCATAGATATGTGTTAAATCTATTGTTTCAGGAAAATGCAAGAGAGCAGTATTTGATGTAGCATCAAATTAAGCATGATAGTTTGTATGATATAATTTTATAATTATATAAGTCGATAGATAGGGAGAAACAGATTTTGGATTCAAGATCCTGTTGATATGTTTTAAACATACATAAAGGATTTTTGTTAATGTCTAATGTTATGCATGATTTCAAAGTTCTCAGTTAAGTAATATCAACAAAATTAAGCATATAAAAAAATTAATGAAATGCAACATAAAAATAAATCCTATGAATGATGGATATTTGTTGGATAAAATTATGTCTCAGGATGTTATAAAAATGTTGCTATAATACATTATAAATTTGAGATTTAGGTCAGCCCATTCTAGTTTGGCAATACATAAACATATTAATTTCAATAATAAAATTTATTCAAGAGAGAATCAATTTCATTTTTAAACATATCTCATGATTCATTTTTACCCATTCATTATATAAATATCTTCTCCAGTAAGTTTTCATGGTATATTGAAAACTAACAAGCAGTAAAAACTTCAGTGTCTTGCAGTATTATTTGTTTTTGCAAGATTGTCTTTAGAAAAACACAGCAAAAAATGCTTTAAAAAAAGACAAATATAGGTATTCAAACAAGTTGGTTAAAGTTACCAATATTAATTTCAATATCAATGAATTGAGTTTTACGATAATACACTTAATAAATTTTTCCGACATTGAATATGAACATTACTTCAATAGACAAAGTTAATCGCAAGCTGACTAAGTAAGACGAGAAAATTTTGCAGTATATAAAATATGCTCATTTAAAAAATGAAGTGGAAAATTAGTGGTATGTATTTAAAATTTAAGAAAATTCCAACTATTGAATGAGATTTTGTATGCCTCCCTGAAACCAAAGTATAAATAAGGTAATCTAAAATCGTTCTTTAATAAATAAACTCAATTACATTTTTGATAACTGAATAGAAAAATTTTCAAAACACAAAGTTTATAAAAATTTCTTATTTTGACAACTATAATTTTGAAATGTAATATCCAAGCGTGCTAACAAAGTTACTTCTGCAATTCATTAATTTCAGGCATCTTATTCAACAAAAAAAATTAAAATAGACAGTAAACGAAACACTTTAAATATTATTACTGTATAATAAAAATAATGATTTTGCTTCACGTTCCCCAAAATTTAAATGGTATCAATATATAGCTTTCATTTCCAAAAATTAGAATGCTTTCATTTAATTTCATTATAAGAAAAGAGAAAGTAGAGTTTTTTGTTATAACAATTTCAGATAAGATCAATGAAAAATTATAAAAATAGATTACAGCTATTTTTGCAATCAAAAACAAAAGAATTAAATACCAGTAAAATATAAAATATTTCAGAAAGTATGCAATGGAATTAATTTATTTTGCTATTACTAATACTAGAAGTTAAATGGAAACCAAAAAATACAACATGCAAAAGATAATTCCAAAAATCTTACTACTAGTAAATTTTTCATTCTCTTATCAACTTTAGAGAAAAGAATGGAAGAAAATGAAATTTTTCTTATTACACATTCATAGAAATAAAGTTAATGTGAACAATTTTTTTTGATAACAGAAATATAGAATAATGAAAATCAAACATAAAATAGGATTAAATTTTTTTACATCATTCAATATACAAAGTTCTATCAATAAATTTCAGATAAATTATAATATGTTACACAAAATTTTAAATTTGTAGAATGCAAGAACTATAGGAAGGTGAGAAACAAATATCAGAGCAAATAAGTAGAGAAACTTATACAAAATATAAAATTTTCTACTTTAAAATAAAAAAAAAACAGGAAGCCAATAACAGAAATGAAAATTTCAGCAAATTCAGCAGTTTACATTACAACATTACCTTTCTGCAGCCATTATTTAAATATGAATAAATCCTAAGAAATCAACACAAATAGTAGATTATATGTAAATCTAATTTTCTTTCCTGAAGAACTGTTCATTAGGAAAAAGAACAAAAAAAATATTGCAATTCATTTTTTTTAATTAATTCAATTTCAAATTCAAGAAATTATC
Source organism: Argiope trifasciata (assembly GCA_026543055.1). NCBI lineage: Eukaryota > Metazoa > Arthropoda > Arachnida > Araneae > Araneidae > Argiope > Argiope trifasciata. The sequence continues at coordinate 142,799 of JAPMOQ010050000.1, forward strand.
ATGCTCTAAAAGAATGAGGAAGGATCTAAACTAGGAAAGAGTATATGCAACATGTCAATTTTTAGTTGAACACGCTATGATGAAATTAGAATACTTAAAAAAAAATTTTTTTTTAACTTTTGAAACACTACTACTGCATAGTACTACAACAGATTCATAAAGCTTCATGCAGAAAATTTTCAAATATAAAATTCAACCTACTAATATAATTATTAAGAATTTTAAGGACGACTCATAAAAGCCTCTGGAGTAGGGGTCCGTACAGAATACAGGAATAAATTTTTAATTCAAATCTGTATAATTTCAAAGAAAAATCTGGATATAATTCAAGGCTCTATAAAACCAGTTTGAAATGGTGCATAATTAAGGCAGTTAAAACAAAAATCAAGAGAATCTCAAATGAAAGTTTTTGAGAATAGAAAGAATTGCCTAGATAAAGTTGCAAAATAACTAATTTTGAAATAAAATTCAAACATAAAAACCAGTTAAAACTTGTGTTTTGTAAAGTTCAAACAGAGCCCTTCTTTTTAAAATGTTGAGTCACGAGGAAAATTCATAGATTAGAAACAAATAGTATCAAAAGAAAAGTTGAGAACTCTGAATAGCAATGGGACAGTACTTGAGGTAAAACAATAGGATTATACAAGAGTTATTCAGTAATTTTATATTGCAATTTAATCGAGCTACAACACACCAAGAGATTACAGGAAATTCTTAGATTAAAAGGAAGGAAACTTTTGTCAATAAATATGCATAGTGGATTAAATATTTGTAAGAGATTAATGTATGATTTGAACGGAGTATCTACACTTTATCAGCATTATACAATAACTTATTAAAGAGTATGAATGAAATTAATGTGTTTATTTCATATTAATGTGAAAGGTATTGCTAGTGTAAACAGAAATAGAATGATATCTGATTTTAAAACCCTAATATACATATATATTAGATAAATATAAAGAGCAAGGTATAAAACAAATTTCATCACTAGAAAGGCAGTATAATCTGTACACCTATAAAGACCAGCAGTAATAATTTTGACAGCTCTCTTTAAATTATCTAAACCCACATATTTTTCAAAATTAGTTTGCTAAAACATGTTTTATATTATATTTAGCTATTCAATTTTATATTTCCACTGCTTTTTCTTTGTTATATCATTAGAGCTATGCTATCATGATTACAAATGTTGACTGAATGCAGTTTTTCTTTATTGAGCAAGAATGATATCAGCACTTATTTTCTAAGCTCCAAGTGTTTAAAAAAAATTCCTTTAATTTGCAGTCCTTTGATTAAAGAAAAAATGCAAGTTGTAATTTTTTTGTTAAATAATATGATACAGTTCTGCCAAATCACTAATGTTTCATGAAAGGATCTGCTTGATTTATTATTATTATAAAAAGCAAATCAACAAATATTTTGACAGAAAATTTAAATCGAGAATTCATGAAGGTTTTCTTGCATGTATTGCTTACCGATACTTGAACTGTTTGCTCATCTCCCATTATAATTTGCTTTTTTTTTAAATGAACAATTTTAAATAAGTGCATTTAAAATTCCTAATCTTAATATAGATTGATCAGTTCTAAGCACTTTAGACCTTGTTAACTTCGGTTCAAACAGTAAATATCTTAAAATTTCATACAATCTATAATGAATAATTATTTCATGAAAAACAATTTAAGTAATGCAGCAAAAAAAAAAATTACTGACATACTTTTAAGAAAAAAAAAAGCTTTTAATTCATCTAGAACACAAAGCTGCACATTATACAAGAGTCAACAAGCTTTTACATCCGCACAATATTATATGAAATGCAAAATGTTTTCATTTATGCAGAATATTCATGCACTATCAAAATTCCAAAAAGTTACATACCTAAATGCAGATGTATGCAGCTCAGGTATTTCTTTCCACATACTGTATTGTTGTAGTCTTTCTAAAGAATATCAGAAGGAAACTATTTAATATCAGAAGGAAGGAAACTAAAGAATATTTTTTGCAACTTTTTCACATCACCCATTTTGGTCATTTTGAGAGATAGTACCTCTGCTTTTGAACTCTTCACAGTCATGAATTAATTGATTAAAAATTAGATTTTTCATCTGACTAAGAATTGGTTCTGGATAATTTCTGCAATAACTAATAAATCACTGAATTAGACATTCATGGGTTTTGAAATGGTGAAGCATATGCATGACTGCAGTTAATGAAGTTCTACAATTTTTTGTTAATGTTTCATTGCTATGTATGCAATGCATATATAATATTCAATTAAATGTGTATTAATTCAAAAAATTAAATGCAACACATTTCTACCAAGTAATGAAACAGAACTGGAAAAAGGATTACTACTGAATCAAATAAGAAATTTTAAATAAACAATCCTCTACACTTACAGAAATTTTCTTCATAATGGAATTTAGAAATTTGCAAATAAAATATTTTAAGATTTTTTTTTTTTCAAAGAGAATCACACTGAATTTGTTGAAGAAATTTGTTGCCCTTTTTAATAAATTTTTAAAACGGTAGATATTAAATTCTTCATGCAAAAATAAATTGAATCATTAAGAAGTGTAGTCCATGAACTGATTATGTTATTTATGATATTTATTTAAAAAGAATTCTGCAATACAAAAACTAAATTTTTATATATTTTTTGAATACACACTTTAATTTTTAAATACAAAACTAAGTGGTGCTATATATGAGAAGAGAATGCTTTCATAGGATGCTAAATTAATTTCATAAAATAAGTGTACTTTAAAGATGCTAAACACAGGTATAAAAAACGGGAATCAAGTATCATAGAATATCTATATATTGGAAAATACAAAATGAGAGAGCTAAGCAAATAATTAATAATGTTGCAGAAAAATGTATAACTATTGAACAGTCATCAAAATAAAATAAATGCATACAAATCTACTCAATGGAACATAAATTACACAGACAAATATATCTTACAGTATATTAAAAGAAATTATATGTACTAGGATATGAACAATCGATACTGTGAAAAAGAGATGAATATACACAAAAAATTGAGCCTTGATTTTTAATACAGCATTCAACAAAATTTAGAATCATTCTTTACAATACATTATTCAAAAAAAAAATTAACAATAAGTTATATATTTCTTATTAAAACATATGAGTTTCTTTTTTGAAAAAAATTAACATTTATTTCAGTAGCAGTTTCACAACAATATGACAGAAAATATTTGGTAAACAAAATTTTACTTGGCTTTACTTAAAAAGCTTACTCAAGTAACTGTGAATTTCAATATTTGGAAGAAAGAATTTAAATAAATTATTCATCAAAATGCTCAATAGCATCAAACAAGGACAATGTGCAATTTTTAATAATACAAGTGATGCTTAAATTTAATATTTTTAAGCTAAGGTCAGAAGGAATTAATCGGCTATTATAACAAATCATTTTCTAATCATTTAAACAGCTCAATAACTATTAAACAATACAGTATATCATTTTTCTTTTGTTTTCTTGTCCAAGAATAAGATATAAGAGGGGAAACATTTTGATCCATAAATAATTCTGTAGTGTAACCAACCAATAGATACACTTAATGTTGTACATAAAAATATAACTAAATATAACTCCAAAAACTATGCTCCGAGGGAAAAAGAAGGGGAAAATCTTTCGAATATTGGGTGGAGAGATGGGGGTGCCTGTTCAGGTGTCGTCCTCGTCATCTGACCATTGTTCAAAATTACGAGGTCCGTCCTAAAAGAGCCCTCGTGTTGCTTTAAAATGGGATGTTAATATAACTAAACTTCTGAATATTGGCTTATTAAGCCTACGTTCAATGGTCGATATGGTTGAATCTGTAAATTTTTTGGCATTTAAAATACTTTCATTTATTAATAAATGCAATTATAGCGTGCATATGAAAAAGTCGTATCGTTCAATCATTTACGAATGTAATTATTTTATGAAATAATGTTTAATATGGATGTAAGAATGGCAAGCTATATGTTGTATTATCACAAGGTAATACTCTATAGCGCAGCCATACTCAACCTTTTTTTTATGGGGGCCACAAACACGTTTCAGTCACGGTAGCCCGGGCCGCAAGTAAAAAATAATTAGGTGTATAAATGAAAAAGTAATATCAACCTAATGAAATATTTAGTTTAATGTAAAAAAGAATTTAACAAAGATGCTTACTTACTTATATGTATATCTAATGAGACTTTTGGAACTGAGAGCATTTTTTTAAAACTTTATCAATATCTGGCTTGTCGTTGCATGCTACTCTTATTATATCATCCAAATGGGAATCTGTCAGTTTATTTCTATATACACTCTTTGTGTATTTCATTTTTGAAAAAGATGATTCGCACACATACGTTTACCCAAAAAAAAATTAGCATTATTTGGACACATCTTTGCACGCTTTTATATTTTTGGGGAACAATGCTCCAAAATTCCACATATTCCCTTTTTTCTTTGAAAATTACTTCCAGGTTGGTGTCATTTTTAAAATCAATAAATTCATGAAACAACTCCGAGTAATTACAATTTAAAACTGAAGCCAACTCAGAAATAGTTGGTGTCTTTAAATGCCATGGATTTTCTATAAGTAACAAACAATTTTTTATTTTTCTGAGATCTTGAAACCTTTTTTGAAATTCGTTTAATAGTGTAGTTATAAAATTTGAAATTATGGAGCAGTTTTCTTCTGAAATGTTAATGCCGTCCTCTCGGGTTTTTATAATAGTTGGAAAATTGTGCAGCTGTTTGTTCTGTATTTCATTATAATAAATAACTTTAGAATAAATGTTAGTACGATTGAAACAATTATTGCCTAGGAATCAAAATTAAACAATTAAAAAAAGAATCCGGTCTAAGGACTTTCTCAAGGGTCACCCTCAGACAGGGATTCAAACCAGGGATTTTTTCTGTAAAGGGTCTGACTTTCGTCAAACAATTGACCCTTCGTGACCCGAAAATCCCAGAATATTGAGGTTTTGGAGATAAATTAGTATCACAAAAGAAAAAACAAATTTTTAACCAATTGTAAGTCAAAAACACAGCAAACCAGAAAAAACATGAAATGAATAAATCAGATTCGTCAATATAATTGAAATTTCACACAACATATATTGTAAAATAGACTTAGTAAAATAAGTCAAACTAAAATCCAATAATAATCACCGTAAACTATCAAACACAAGAATATAAAATCAAATTCAGAAAAATAAAAAGGTAGAAACAAAACACTCACCAAACCGAAAAAGCACCTTCATACAGCAGTTGAGAAGGAAAGCGAAAGTATGAAGAATTGAGATCCCACTTTTGCAATTGCACATCCTAATACTAGAACATTTTACCCGCGTTAAAAGTTAAAAACGCCTATTTTGTTCGGTCATATATAACGTCATCAAAGAATTTTAGGAGCGCCCTCTTTAGAGTAAAACTAGTTATTTAATTTGAAATTATATAGATGTTTTTTAATTAATGATTCGATATTGCAAAAGTTTTTTGGAAATTCATTAGTGTTTAAGTTTTTTAGTAGATTATTAGTTGCTGTAATGTAAGAATTCTTATTGTTACAAATTTTTTTAATTCTGTTAAATTGTGAAAATATTAGGTTTTTGAAAATTTTAGAGTTTAAATTTGAATGGTAATTACTAAGTTTTATTATTTTAAAGTTAAAATCATCTCTTTTATCGTAAATGCCTATTAAAGTTTTTTCATTAAATACTTCTATATTTAAATCTAGATAGTTAGCTTTATTTTGGTCTTCATTTGTTTTAGTTAAAACTAAGTCTTTTGGGTAACAATTAATTACTACATTAGGATTATCTACGTTTATTAGAAGCAAATCATCTATATATCTCCAGCCTTTAATAGAGTTAAGTTTAATTAGATTTTTTTCATAGTGATGTAAGAAAATGTTAGCTAACGCACAAGAGAAAGCTGTTCCCATTGGTATTCCTTTTACTTGTTTATAGAAGTTAATACCATTAAAAACGTAATTTTCTTTGATGTTAAATTTACATAATTCTAGCCAATTATTTTTTGTGATAATATCTTTATCTAAAAATTCTTCATATATTAAGATGCATACATCCATTAATTTTTCGTGAGGAAGGTTAGTGTATAAATTTTCAAAATCAAAAGTATTAATTTTTTTAATATTGTTATCCTTTAAAAAGTCCAAGATATCTTTGTTACTATTAATTATAAAGTTATCTTCATTTTTAATTTTATTTAAGATAATTTTCAAGTATTTAAAAAAGTTTTTTCCCATGTAATAGTTATAACTACCTGTGCTACAAGTTACGAATCTAAATTTGATTGGGTTTTTATGAAATTTTACAGTTGGGAATAAATAAGGATAATTTAGGGAGCAAGTTTTAATTTTGGTTTTTTTAGCGAAAGCTAGCATCCTTTTATCTAATTCCTTTTTACTGGTACTAATTAAACTATAAGTCGAATTAGAGTTATATTCTTTAATTAGTAGTTCTTTATAATAAAATTTGCAGATTAGACAGAAATTATTTGCCGATTTATCTATTACAGTAATAATGAACCTCTCTTTTAAATTCTTTATTTCTTGTTTTAAAATTTTATTAAAATAAATTCCTCTTTCTTTGGTTCCCACCTTACCCGCATTAAATTTGGCTTTGGTGTCTTCTAAAATCTTTACTTTCCATTCTTGAAAACCTTCTGGAGGCCAATGGTATTTTCTAGATAATTTAGAGATAAAAATATCCAAATCTTGACTAATTGAAATTAATGTTTTCTTAATGTTTATTTTTTCTCTCATTCTAAATTTAGTACCTCTTTCCATTAGTTCTCTTAATAGGTTAGATTCTATGATTTTTAGGTTCCCCGTTATAATATACCCTTTGTCAGTATCTACATAATCTTTGTACATATCTTTGTTACAGTTACAGTCTATTTTGTCAATTTTATTTAAATTTTTGCTATAGTAATTATAATTACAAATTCTTTTTCTTAGAGTTGTTGTATAACTAAAAGCTATTGATGGAATTATACAGTCCTTTAAAGGAAAGAAATCCTTGTTATTATGCATGGTTTTTGGTAAATTTAGATTTTCGAAGCTTATATCTAGAAATCTCATTACACAGTATTCTTTATTTAAATTAATTTTCTTTTTAAATAATAAATCGTTTTTTCTAATTTTAAGTTTAAATTTGATTAAATCCAAAATTATGAATTTAGTAAAAGGATTTTTGAAAATTAAATCTTCAAATTTATTATTAATGAACCATTTAAGTTTATTTTTTCTAAAGCCAAAAAGATGTTTTTAATTTTAAGTATATTCTCATTATTATGTTCTAAATTTCAAAAGTTTTGAAAGTCCTCAAAAATGATATTGTAGTTACCACCTTTACCTTTACCTCTTTTAAATCTTTTGCTACAGTTATCTAGAAAATCTTTAAAAATGTTGAATTTGTTATAAATGCAGATGTTGTCCATATCCCCGTATCCTTCTCCATTTAATTTGCTATTGAGACCATAAGGGAATAGAGTTTTTAAATTACATATATAAATGTTTTCTAGATCTAATCTTTTATTTAAATCAGTGATGTTATCTTCCAATATATAAATATTAATTTTATCGAAATTATGACACTGGAAGTGTAGTAACTCGTAATCGTAGGATTCAGTTTTGATAAAGTTCTTAATGGCGGACCTGTGTCCATTAATTCTTTTATTTAGTTCTGTACATGTTTGTCCAATGTAATTTAAATTACATTCTTTACAGTTTAGTAAATAAATGAGATTTTTGTTTTTACAGAAAAAATCTAGTTTTGAAATTCCATTTTTTATCTGTTCTTTCCCAGCTAGTGGACACGTTTTACATTTTTTACTTCCACAAACTCGATATTTTTTAGTATTTTTTAATTTTTTTAAACAAAACATTTGTGTTAGTAACTTTTTATCCGTGAATGCTCCCAACACAAAGCTATCCACAGTGCCCCTTGTTAAAGCGCGGGACGGGCCATGCGCTATGAAAAATTCTTTTATTGACTTTTGCATATTTTATTTATTGGTACCTGAAAAGAAAGCAATCTCTTTACCTCAACAAACTAGAATCCTCGAATCAAATCCAAATATAAATTATTTTTATGTAAAAAGATGCATATAGTGGAAAAGCGCAACTGCAGCTTAATTCCAGCCAAATGCAGATATTATCAATCCAGGAACAAAGTAAATTAAGGAAATTATCTACGGAAATTTGTAAATGTTTAGAAAATATTTAGAAAAATATATACAATGTATTTAATGAGCGCTAATGCTGCTACTACTAAAACACAAATGAACTGAATAACTTTAGAATAAATGTTAGTACGATTGAAACAATTATTGCGTAGGAATGAAAATTAAACAATTAAAAAAAAGAATCCGGTCTAAGGACTTTCTCAAGGGTCACCCTCAGACAGGGATTCAAACCAGGGATTTTTTCTGTAAAGGGTCTGACTTTCGTCAAACAATTGACCCTTCGTGACCCGAAAATCCCAGAATATTGAGGTTTTGGAGATAAATTAGTATCACAAAAGAAAAAACAAATTTTTAACCAATTGTAAGTCAAAAACACAGCAAACCAGAAAAAACACACAAAAAATAATTATTATCACAAAAAATAATTGTCTAGAATTATGTAAATTTAACATCAAAGAAAATTACGTTTTTAATGGTATTAACTTCTATAAACAAGTAAAAGGAATACCAATGGGAACTGCTTTCTCTTGTGCGTTAGCTAACATTTTCTTACATCACTATGAAAA
>JAPMOQ010050012.1:0-21490 GCA_026543055.1 Argiope trifasciata
TTTTGAAAACTAAACTTTTTGAGATTTTTTTATCATCATTTTTCAATTTTTCAAACCAAGTTGACAAGGATAAATTCATGATTATTGCAGACAGTTAGCGTATTGGGTCTGCGGTTTTTTATGGGTATACTGGTAATAGTTATTCACAATTTTTATATACGTAGGTAACTCTAAAATATTACAAATCTTTCTCAGTCTTGCGTACCCATGCTATATATATTATTTATTTGATTTCAAATTATGAATATAGTTTGTGCACAGTAGTACACAAATCTTAAATAATTTATTTATGAATTATGTAGCGTAATTTTATGTACAATCCTTAGAATGTCATATGCATGTTTGAGATATTAATAAAGCATCAATTACGAAATCATTAAGTACGTATGATTCACAATAACGATGTAATTTGTAATTTTAAATTGATCATTATACTTAAATGGATTCTAAAATAAAAAAAAGATTAAAAAAAGTCTTGATAATGTTAAGTTTTTCATGCCGTCTAGTAATGGTATATGTATATCGCTACAAGAAATTATCTCAAGCATAAAACATTTTAATAACATATTTTCAAACCCCTTCTTCAGAATAAACTGCTATGACTCACTAATAAACTAGTAACTATTATTAAACAGTAGTTATTAAAAATAAACAGAAGTTTTTTCTTTACAATTTTTTTATTTTATTGTATATTCTTTTTAAATTTAAAATACTATACAATATAAAAATATCGCCAATATAAAAGCATGGGAAAAGCGTTAAAACATAAAGAGCCTTTTTTAAAACAAAATCGCAATTTAACTGTCAATTTTGAGGAGTTGCAAATTGCTCATACATTTCTTTCTTTTTTTCTTTATCGGAAAAAAGATGCAGACGTCACAAAATTTCTTTGGGAAAGTTAAGGAAAAAATATTCAAGATCACGTGAGTAATGATCTTTTAAGAGTAAAATGAACGAAAAAAAATTCTTTTTTACTTCCTTGTCATAGCTCTTCCATAAATTTTGAAAGTTTAGGCGTTTCCTTAAAGATGCGATGTTTTTTTCTTAAAGTAATACAATTTTTAAAGGAACATTTAAAACTACAAAGTAACATCTGAAGTTTAAATTAAAACAAAAGAATATAATTTAAAAAGAAAAATAAATATAAAGATATTGAACAGGCTATAATTTGAATAAAATCAGCAATTGAAAATTTTTATTTAGTTATGACAAGTAAATTGGAGCGGTAACCGCAAAAAATAATTCTATCGAAGTTTGACAATATTATTATAACTTGATTTCTAAATAATTCCTTCTACTGGATGCGGTGCATTCTTGAAGATCCAAATCAGTCCCATCAGATGAAATCGTTAGAAATGTTCATAAAAATATTACGATCACCAGTTGAAATCGATGGAGGTTGCTGAGTCTCCTGATATATCAAAAACAAAAACGGGCATATATTTTAATCAATAGTTTGGGTATGAGAAAGCTTTCAATAAGATGGATGTTACGTTTGCTGACTTTAGATCAAATACTGCAATGCATTATGATATCTGAACCTTTCAATTCAAATCTATCTGCATTTTTGAGATGTTTTATTTCTATGTACGATATAGGGATACATCAATATGTTTCAGAGATCAAACTGTAATCAAAAAGTAGACAGCGATTATCAAATCAGCACCAAAAAAAAGAGAGAGAGATAGATGAGATGAGAAACGTGTGCCTTCTTCTGGAAAGATTATAGCAATACTTTTTGGGACATTAAGGGAATTTATAATTGAGTTATTTAAAATATTATTCAGAACCATATGTATTGTATATTATGCTAATATTTTAAATAATATGTATTTCAAAATTAAAGAAAAATACCATGTTTAGCCTAGGAAAAGTCATGTTTCATTAGAACAAGGCTCCAGTCCACAAGACTGTCATGCTGTCAAAGTTGACTCTCCGACGTCAACAAAAGTTTTGAGCTTAATGTCCTTTCCTCAACGTGAGTACTTCAGTCTCTCACCATCTTCGCAATTAGTGAACTTCAGACTGCTAACTACCTTCTGTTATTCTTTTTTTTCTTATTCAACTGTGAATTCAATGTTTATGCATAGTATTTTGTGCTTGCTACTGGATCACTCAGTACTAGAACATTACAAACCTCATAGTTCAGAGATTTTGTATCAGGCTATTGAAGTTTCATCTTGAAGACAAATTAAAATTTCTCGTTCTTATTGCTGTACAAAGATACTGGGATAAGACCTCTCTAGGTAAATGGGGTAAGTGTTCTCTAAATATCTTGAATCTTCAGTGTGTGTCATGCAATATAGGTACATTTGTAAACTTAAATTATAAATCTTATGTAAGAAAGATAATTTTTACAAAATGTTCATGAATGTGTTTATATTGCCCATCACTCTTGCTTCAAAATTTATTTTCTTGTTACTAATCTTCTTCAACGACCATAAATCATACTGAAATTAATCATGTTAGAAGAGATTTAAAGTGTGTAAATTTAAAAAAAATATCAATGCATTTTTATTATGTCTTTGCTTATCTTTAAATAACTCCATTAAACATTGTATGTCTTCTATTCCAATAACTTTAGAATATATTTCGAAAAGGTGAATTTATGTCGTAATGACTTTTTTAATAAATATCTTATCCTTATAACTTTTACCTCGCATTTATTAGCAATAGATTTGTAATCAAGTAAAGTAAAACTCTATTCAATTACTTTATTAGGTGATTATCAATGGTTTTTTTTTTTTGTGTAATAAGTACCTACAATGAATATCTTCCTCATCCCAGATCGTACAGATGAATTTTCAAGATGGATGTTGTAATGAGTTCTGATCCCCTGTTTCGTTTCGTACAGAAGGTGTATGGTGTGAGATAAAACACAATCAGCATTCCTTAGTAAGAAATGCATTAGCGATGCTTATTTACAAAGACAAGACAGTGCAAAGACGGCAAATATGTACAGTGAAGACAAACACACAACAGTAGCACACATGTAGAAATCCAGTCGTAACAACGTTCACAGCACACAAATGACCATATAGGATTCAGCAAGAGAAGGATCCTCAGATCTTTGCTTTACTGTCTCTCCAAACTTTTAAACACCTCTGTCTCGTTTCGCTTTAGCTGCCCACTCACTACTTCACTGTATTCAATTCCGACTACGAGAAACCCATATAAATGGAGCATTCTGCAGTTGCTTCGGTATTTCCTCAGAAACTCCGACTACTGTTCACCATCAGTCATCCGTTAACGAAGGCATCTTGAAAGTGCCGACCTTTTATAATTTACGGAAGGCATGGCTATTATCTTCTGCGTTAATCAGGGCGTATCTAGACGCATCTCTATTCCTAATGAATGATCGACACAATTCGCAAAGTTTCGATAATTATCTGTTTGTCGCATGTATCTCTGGAATCTCTTATACGACCTACTGTCGCATCCAATACAGATGGCTGTAAGTCAGTTTCTCTTATGATGACGTTTTTCGGGAAGGAAAGCAAAATTACAGACTCGTAATTATATCCTGATAAACTCACTGTAGAAACAGATATAATCAGCACTTCCAACTTCTTTGCAAACTTAAGATCAACCGATTTTCCTTCCTCACTATGGGAGGGGAAAAGAAGGGGAGAAGAGAAAAAAAGGAAAGAAAATGGAAAGGGAAAATATGTCTTAAGTGCCATGCAAGTGTTATCTGGCTTACTTCTATTACTTTCAATGAGGGAATGGCGCTATGCTCTAAATGGCGCAGAGAACGTTACTGTGCTATTAACGACTTTCTTTTTGTTTGTTTGTTTCATATTTTTCAAAAAGAGGGAAAATGATTTCTCTCTATTATAAACTTCGGGTGGAAGAAAATACTGGTCGCGAATTCTTTTCTGTCTCCCATACACACGGCTCTCAAACACAACCTGTTCTTATTTTTTTAATTCCTTTTTTATATTTTAAACATGTATCTGATCAACGATCGTGTTATAGTAGTTATTTAATTGTTTACAAACGGATTCTTATAGCCCAAAAGATTTTTCGCACGCATGGTAGAAAACAGAAAGGAGAGGAGAGAGGAAATTAAGGGTGAGATATATAATAGGGGGAAAAGCAAAGTGGAAGAATGGAGAAATCCGGAAATGCTCTAGTCGAACTTATTTTGTTGTTATTATTACTAATTGTAGCAATAATTGTGCTTCTTTTCTCCTCCTCCCTTTCTTACAGCATATGCATTTCTGTCTCCTCCGTTTTAATAATTGTCGCTCTTCCCTTATTTTATTTTTATTCATTTTTTTTATTTTCCTAAACATTTTTAAACTAATTTCAAAATGTTATTAAAAATTATATGTGTTTTCAAATAAAAAAATTTACATAATCTAATTTCAGTTTTCTTATTACCAAAAGTTTTCCTTCTTAAAATGCATCATTATTATTCTTTAATATGATTTTTCATTTAATTTATTTCTTTTAAATCTATTGATCTTAAATTCCAGATATTTTGTATGTTTTTAGCCGTTAGATACTGTAAACTAATTATATTTAAATATTTCATGCAATTATTTCTCTCTTTCTTAATCCCTTTTCCCAATTTTAACCATTTCGTTGACTATATAAATTTAACTTGTATCCATCATCTATCTACGATTATAACATTGGTGGCGAGGAAAATGTTGAACATGCGCTCCTTCTATGTTTCAAGTTTGCCGGAGCGAAACAGAACATAAGACTTGTTCCCTAAGCCATTAATATAAAGTTACATCCAGATTTTCATCAGCTTGTTTCCACCAGAAGGGATTTTGAAAGTTTTTGTAAATTTATTATTGGCACCTGTTAAATTTTCGTATTTTCTTTTATTCTTATATCCGTATGCACTTGAATTTTATAAATATTTCAATTAAAAAAAACCTTTCCTTAATTTATGGATTTGTTGTACTACTGAGCACTTCCACCATATTGGAGTTTTCTCCAATATGGTGGAAGTAAATATGGTTCCATAAACTCCATAAAATTGGAGTTTTTAGTGAAATTTAAATTTATTCATATTTTACTTACTGTTTTACAAATTTTCTACGACGAATTTTATGGTATTAAATAGGAACACTCAATAAATGACTTGTTTTTTCGGCGCAGCATATCCTAGAAAAGGATCTTGCGCCAGAAAATTACCATATCCTATCCTATCCACCATATTGAAATTATTAAAATCAAAAGGGAGAGGGGAAACATGATATAATTCCGGTAGTAAAAGGGTTTTTTAGCCATGTTATGTTATGTCATGTTTATGAAAATACTTCAAGGATTTTAAATCCTTCTTCATGCACCTTGGTTTTCAGATGTAATGTCCTTGGACTACAAACTCTTTCCCCACATGAAAAAAATTCTGGCTCTTAAGAAATTTTGTTAATTCATCTCAGAGACGATATGCTTACTTTGAGGCTTTAGAAGAATTTTTTTTACAGAGAGGGGATCCAAACATTGCCACTCAGTTGGAGCAAGCAAGTCTTTGGAGGAAGATTACACTGAAAAATATATCAATCATTAAACTTCTTTTATTTCCCTTACGGACCGGAATCTTTTGAACCCACCCAAATACATTATAAACATTTATGAAAATAGCTTATTTTCTTTATATTCGTAACTTCAGTTTTATGCGTGTGTTTCAAATAATTCTGCCTTCTTTTTACTGTATTTCTTAGAATCAAGCTGTATTACAACGAAAGAGTCTCTTAAATTTTACTAACATTAAAAACAATAACATATCTCTTTACTTAGCATACCAATTACTAAGGCAGTTCTGAATCATTAAAATTTTTATATATATTTTAAGAACTTTGCTTTGGTTTTAAGAATTTGAGTCATAATATTTAAATGACGTTTATTCTTACAAAGATAGACAGCTGCTTCGAAGATTTAAAATCGCATCACTTTTTTGCTCATGAATGGAGACGTAACATTGAAAATGAAGCCTTAAAAGCTATAATCTTTTAAAATGTCTTAAGAGCAAATGTACATTCAATCATTTTATAATCCCGTAAACATAAGCCATAAGTTTCATTCCGTCCTTTTAAAATCCCTTTAAGGTTTGAAAGAGCCAAAGTAAACAGAGTTTAAAGCTCTTTTCCATAAAATAATATCTCTACTGTCCAATGGACTATTCACTTAAATGCATTAAAGTTAATACATATTTTGAAAATTAACTGAATGCCGTTTTTAATGAAAGTACAAAAATATTTCTTTAGTAAAAAAGCTTTTCCTATCAATTTTGAAAACAATTCTTTGTTCTTAAAGTTTTAACTTTACATAAAAATTATTGTATGTTTTCTTTTTCGAATAATTATGTTCAACTAAGTTTAAACTTATCAAACTAACAAATTAATTTTAATCACTCTTTAAATTTTTTCTTGATTTAGAATGAAGAAAGGAGAATTATTTTTTTTTTTTGCATAACTAAAAACATCATTTTTTTTCTTCATTTCAGTAATATATAATTATACATGTTTCCAACCATGTACACATTCCTCTAGAGTAAGATCAAAATTGAGAAAAATAATTCTTAAGGTACATGAATAATTTTAACTTTTAATAATAATTAAAAGATTTATTTAAAATTTTAATTATTATTATTTATTTATTATTTTATTAATTTTATTTAATTATTTTATTAATTTTATTTAATTATTTTTATTATTTTTATTAAAATAATTAAATAAAACCATTATTATTTTTCATTCTTGTTATTTTAATTAAAACATTTATAATTGATTGATTTCTTTATTACCACTGACAATCTGAGCAATCTCGTTTATAAAAATCATGAAATGAAAATGAGGAATTTTTCTGCTCGCAAAATTTCACAGTGAGAGCATAAATTCTTATCCTATGTCCACTAAAATACAACGAGCTTCCATATATATTTTATTATGTACTGTCTGCAAAAATATGCTGTTGGAAATAACAGAATTCAGCAATTTTATTTTGTCCATATATATCCTGGAGAAATCCATCATCCTAATAGAATATTTGCGGAATGTTGAATTAAGTCGAATTCACCTTTCATCAAATGCTAGGTCAATAAAATATCAACAACATTGAAGTTTCGAGAAAAATAGTATCTAACATTATACGTTTTTTAAAAAAAGAATTATGCATGGTCCATTAACATATTTATATATTACAAATAGTTATGCAGGATTATATATAGTTGTTTACTTTTGCTTAAATTGGGGGTTTTATTCTTTTATAATTTGTTTTCTTTTCTTTCCTGTAAAAATTGGTGTATCACGTAGGCCTTCATTTCGAGAGATTTTCAGGGTCATTAGAGGTTAATACTGTTTTTAATAAATGGCTCACAGAAAAATCCATTATTTTGAATACCTGCTTGATGATGTGATGGAAAAAGACTTCAAACCGGATTCTTATTTTACTTTATTTAATTTTTGATTACATTATTTTCCTTTTGACTTAATATTAATTTCTCTAGACCCATCGGTGTTTCAGTAATAACTCATTTGCGCTCATTAAATACAGTGATTTTTTTTGTTGGCTTACTTCCCAAATATTTTTAGTTTTAATTCCGATTTTATTTAGTTTCGTTTCCAAAACAATTTTAATTTTAGTTTGTTAGAGAAACGGGGATGAATTTCATCATGCTTTCTTTATTAATTTTTTAAAAATTTGATTCCGATATATAATTATTAGTTTCGATTCCGATATATTTTGGTTTTCTGAAAAATTTTTTAATTACGTTTCCGAAGTAATTTCATTATTAGACAGTTTAAGAAATAGGTTTGAATTTCAAAATGTTTATATTTTGATTACAAATACTTATAATGCATACAATATTTTATATTGGGATTGAATTTTGGATTTATTCCATGAGAACTCTATATTTGATTCCAAATATAATTCAGATAAATGGATCTAAAAATAAAACCTGCAAAAGATTCTTACCTATGTATGTTGATATTACTCAACTATTTAGCACGCCAGGTGTTTTGTTGAGCGCTGGGATAGCCTGGTTGCTAGGGTGTTGAATTCGCTTTGCTTGGGCTGTGAGTTCCAACTCAACCGGCAGAAGGCACCCAGTGCCGATGCGCTCATAAATCTATCATAGTTATAAGGCCCCTTTAAAATGCATCAAAATTATGTAAACATTGCGTCTCAGATCTGCAGCCAAAATAGATATGTTAATTTAAGGGCACTAGAAACCGAATGATAATATTGAAAGTGAAGGATGCTAGTAGACAAACTCCGAATAAATTTAACTTTATAATATTCTGTAATTATAAAGTTATAAATTTATAAATTCGGAAATTAAAGTTATAAATTCTACCTATTAAAATACAAAATTAATACGTTTTAAAGTAGCGGACTACGTTAAAAAATCGATTAATTTGTGTAATTACGAATTTTTCTTTATTTAATGTTTCTTAGTACTTAAACAGGTTTCTTTCTGAAGCTGTTAGATTTTTTTCTAAGTTTACATTTTGAGTAGTTACGTTATTTTCAGTATTAACACATATTTTAATGTTTTTTTTATTTTGGGAATTTTTATATTGGTAGGATTTTTAACAAAAGTATGAGAAATTATATTTGAATGCATATTTTTTAAATTCAGATTTGGTATAATGCATTCTAAACAAGAGGTGTAATTCCTAAACCGGAAAATATATAAGCTATTCAATTAGAAATATTTTATTGTTAGTTTAATGCTTAGCAATGTGAAAAAATTGAATATTTCGTGTTATTCATCAGTCGAATCAGTATCATTTATCAGAAACTGGATTAAAATAAGCTTATTGTTTTGTTCAGGAATTAGATAATGAATTTTTAAGATGTTTGTAAAAATATAAGTAAATCATTTGATAAATTTGAAAACTAGAAGAATTCTGCTTGTTACTTTTCTTTTAGAGGAAAAAAATCTCTATCTTCTACTTTTTATAATTATTTTGCAACTTAAAATGGTATATATGATTTAATAGATATTTTTGAATTTTCTCCGTGCAAATGTTTAAAAATATAGCTATATACAAATTCTTTTTAACAGTAGAAATTTCGGGATTTCAATTACTTTTAAAAGTCTACCCTTATAGTTTCGGGCCAGCGATTTAAAATATACTGATGGAAAAAAAATCCCAACACTAGGAAAGATCTGTGCTAGATAAATGAAATTTGGTAGGCGGGTTTATACATCTGAAAGATGATGTCGATTCAAATTTCGAGCTACGCGCGTAAGTGTGGCGCTAGTATGAGGTTTGCTTTAAATAAGCGCTGTAAGGTTCGTGATCGTTATTTTCAGTTGAGATTTGACGTAGTGGTTATGTTAGTCAAGGATGCCTCTGAGAAGACGAAGAAGCCATTATCAACAGCTCACTGAGTTTGAACGAGGTCGTGTTGTAGGGCTACGAGAAGGTGGGTTTTCTTTCTGCGATATTGCTGAAAGACTCGAAAGAAATGTATCCACTGTTCATGAGTATTGGAGGCAGTGGTCAAGAGAAGGTACTGCCTCAAGAAGACCAGGTTCCGGGCGGCCACGTGGTACTACTGAGAGGGAAGACCGTCGTATTCGGCGTATGGTTGTGGCTAATCGTACTGCGTCTACAGCTGAAATTCGAGCTGCATTTGGCACCACAGTGACACAACGAACTGTTACAAATCGGCTACTTCAAGGACAGCTCCGAGCCAGACGCCCTGTACAGTGCATTCCACTGACTCCAAACCACTGCCGTTTGCGACGTGAGTCGTGTCAAGCTAGAGCTCATTGGAGGACGGAGTGGAGATCTGTTGTGTTTTCTGATGAAAGCCGGTTCTGCCTTGGTCGCTGTGATAGCCGTTTGTTGGTTAGAAGGAGGCCAGGTGAACTCCAGCTAGTGACCTTTCTGCGGCCTAGCCACACAGGGCCTACTCCTGGAGTTATGGTTTGGGGAACAATTTCGTATGACAGCAGGAGCACTCTCGTGGTTATCCCACGCACCCTGACTGCAAATTTGTACGTCAGTCTAGTGATACAACCTGTTGTACTGCCATTTATGAACAGCATTAAAGGGGGTGTTTTCCAACAGGATAACGCTCGCCCTCATACCGTTGTTGTAACCCAGCATGCTCTACAGAGTGTCGATATGTTCCTTGACCTGCTAGATCACCAGATCTTTCTCCAATGGAGCACGTATGGAACATCATTGGACGACAACTCCAGCGTCATCCACAACCAGCATTAACCGTCCCTGCATTGACCTCCCAAGTGCAACAGGCATGGAACTCCATTTCACAAACTGATATCCGACACCTGTACGAGACAATGCATGCTCGTTTGCATGCTTGCATTCAAAATTCCGGCGGTTGCACCGGTTACTAATGTACCAACATTTCACATTTGAAATGTCTCTTCTCGCCAATGGCTCTACCTGTGATTTTGAAACTTTAAGCAATTATGTATGTTACCTAGACAAATGTATTACTAAAATTTTATTACTGTATAATAATTGTTTCTTGTTGTTGGGATTTTTTTCCCATCAGTGTATATAAACTAGTTGTAATAACGGAATAATTGCTGGATTACTATTAAGGAGGGTTAAGATTTAAGACTTTTTTAATATTATTTCATGTGATTATCATATATTTTGAACCTCTTTATTATAAAAATATGTAACAAACCAGATTAATTTCAAATTTCTTCATCAAATTCTTTGTGGTCACTCTCACGCAATTTTGGGACTTCATCGGAATCTAATTTAGAACAAGACAACTCGTCCCCATCGGATTCCTTCTAAGAAAGCTATCTCAACAATTTCATCAGATTTTAGACCTTTTCTACGAGCCATCGTTTCTCGTGTCTACTCTCACAAGATTCGAACATCGAATGAATTTTTTTAAATAAGAAGATAAGCAAAACACTTAGACACAACCTTTTTAAAATAATTAATTCATTTCCACTGTGTACTTAGCAACATCGCATTTAAGGTCAAATAATTGTGCGTTAGTACTTTCAGACATTTATTTTACATAGTGAACTATCATCTGGTGAACAACGATTATTTATAATGATAAACTGCATTCATGTCGAAATGGCACCAGTAGACGTTCTAGCTATATTATTTATAAGATCCCTCCTAATTAATCTAGAGCCACAAAAAGATTCTGTGTAATTAGCATGGAAAATTATTAGAAATTACGCAAAATTTTTCACATTTCCTGCCAAAATGCGGAAAGGAGACCAACTAAACTGGCTCTGGTTTCTAATCAGCATCGAATGACGTTCTAGTGTTAAAAAAAATCATTTCGAACGTATTCATAGGTCTTAATATTCTAATTATCATTTTGATTTGTGCACCAATCAGTCGCATCGCAACTCAATTAAGCAAATATTGTGCTGAAATGAAGTTTATTAGTTTTGCAACATCTCTATTGTTAGTTTTATTAAAATGATAGTCTTATGATGGAGATAAAAATTCAATAGTTCTCGTCTTTTTCCTATTTCCTATTAAAAAGTGATATATTCAACAAAAAAAAATCCAAATATATAAACAAAATTATGTTTTACAGTAACCTTTAAAAATGCCAGAAAAAATGAGGACAAACATATATGAAATGCTAATTTATTACTTATATCCAAACAGCAATGTCGAAAATTATTTAAATGTGAATCGGTTAAGAATAAAAGGGAGTGAAAAAGTAAGACTTAGTCAATAATTTAGAAATCTGAGCGGTTGTAATTGCGTGCCAAAAAGTGGGTTGCACTGATTGAACAGTTGTGATTGTTTATACAGATATTAATTTGGGTTTGCATTATTAAGATACCAAAGATAATTGCAATTCGCTGATGCATACTTCATTAATTTGTTTGATTAATGATAACATTAGAGGATTGCCTTTCTCTGAGAATTCGTGATTTAAATATTACCGAAACAATACAAATAAATGGAGTGGGTGAACTAATTTATTCAATTTATCATTTAACAAGCGTGAAACACAAATTTAAGGATTCTAAATCATTTGATTTCAAAAATGTAAAATGAATTCTTATGAAACAGGAATTAATGGAACGCTTTGAAAACAGAAATGATGTCTATTACGAAATATTGCTTAAATTAGAATAAGATATTTCACATACCTGCTTATAATAAAATAACGTGAGTGTGTCTTTATGCAAGTTACAGATTTGACCGATTGAATGCGAATTAATTAATATGCTATCAGAGTTTTCAGAATCAAAAACTTAAAATTTACTCGAAGGAAAGATTATATAAAATTATCGCATGGAAATATTTATCATATCTCTGTTTCTCATTTATAAAAAAAAGAAAAAAGAACTGTAAAATTTTATTTTTTGCTAATATATATATATATGCATTTCTTAAATAAAGGTGCATTTTTATAAAGAAAATAAGTAAGAATTTTACATAATACTTATCTTTGAAAATACTATTCATGAAATTTGTAATTTCATATTCTAGAACTTATTAGCTTTCCCATTTGAAATTACTTCTGTATAAAAAGAACTGTGCCGATGTTGAAAATGAGATTTATACGCATTCAAAAACAATAACAAATTTCTTTACAAAACATACGAAGCTTTATAGCCTGGTGATCACTTTTCTAAAATATATTGCCCAATCTCTCTCCTAAAATCAAATAATTCAGATAATCGATGGTAAAAACATCTTAGGAAAATGCAAGCGTTTTTGTTCAGACATGTAATTTGATACTTGATGAAACAGATAATAAATATTAATATACGTAGAATATCAGCTCTTTTATTAACATTTAGATCAAAATGGAGAACTGCGTGACAGGAAACTCTTGAATATCGTTATAGCTTTTCTTTTACTTTTCGATAAAGTGATTGATTATCGGAATCTGTCATTTCGAGTTTCAGTCTAAGAGGAATTGCTTATCTCCGGAAAGGATAATATTACATGAGTTAGCAAGATACATTTTTTTCATCATTTGTTTAACCAAAATATGGGATAACACTTGATTATTTTTCATCTGAGCCATTATAACTTGTCGATTTTTTTCAGAATTATTTTTGAATGAACGCCTTCAACTGAAGCTAAAGTTATAAATTTTGTACTTCCGAGATACCATTCTCTAACAAAAAATGAAGCAGTGTAAATAGAAGTATATTGCTTCTGCTCATTACGTGAATTTTTATTTTGAATTTAAACGTATAAACATATTAAGATAGACTTAAAATTACATGTTGTTAGACTATTTATATAGTTTTATTCTACAAACATTTTGAGATTTTTGTTGTTCTGCTGGCAGTCTTCAGCACTGAAGAAAGCGTTCTTTGGAATATTGGACCTCAATTCCTAAATTTCATTATTAGAATACCTAAAATTACAATTCAATTATTGGAATACTTAAAATTACAATTCAATTATTGGAATACTTAAAATTACAAGAAATACTTTATAATAGATTAGAATACTTGAATATTTAAAATTACAAGAAATACTTTATAATAGATTAAAATACATTAATACTTAACATTACAATAGAATTATTCTAATACTTAAAATTTCAATTTCATCATTCGAATACTTAAAATTACAAAAGTTGTTGGAATATATATAAATATATCTTTTTGTTTAACACATGTTTAGAGACATTTCTTTTTGTTCTGATGGCAGGCTTGAGCATTGAAGGAAGATGTCTTTGAAATATTGGTCCTTAGGTCCTAAATTTCATTAAAATTAGCAGATCACAGATTAATATGTATGAGGTATTTTCTATCTTGTGACCACTATTTAAGATCTATATATCATTTTGGCATTCACCAATAGAATTTTTGAAATTTTGAATGTGGGTATTTAAAGTAAAATGGCTTTTATTCAATGCTCTGTTTAGTAGATTGTCTTTTTGTTCCCGCATATGGATGTAATCACAAAACAATAAAAGAAATTGACAAATGCAAGTCAAAGTAAGTAGACTTTAAATTAATAATATATATTTATATTACAATTCCAAAAATTCTTCCTGAAAGTAAAGTATGTTTATCGAAGTGTGAGAAATTATTTACAAAATACAACAACTAGTATTTATTTCTAAAATATTCTGTTTATGAAGCTCAGTTTGACTAATTTCTAGATGTTGCGCTCTTTGATTACTTAATAAAGTGATGGGCGTTTGGGAACGTAATATTTGTAGAAGCAATCAACATTATATACAATTGTACAATTGAAATATTGATTATAGACTCACTTAATGAATAGCAAAATTAACGTTTGCAGTAAAGAATTTCCATAATTCTTATACGTAACTTACCTTGGGTGGCATCAATATTAATTTTATTTTCTAAATAATTTTATGATCTGTGGAAGTTTAAGCAATAGGTTGTATAAAGTTTCATCGTAATCGGTTAAAGAGTACAGCAGCGCATAGGATACAAACTAACCAAAAAAGTTATATCATAGATATGATAATTGTAGTTTGCTTATAACCTTTCCGCAAGTGCAAGCAATGAGTTGACCAAGTTGCTTAAAAATCGGTTGAATGGTACGGCAGAGCATAAGATGCGAACAAACAATTCGTTTTATATATAATAGTTTTATATATTCTCTTAGAATTGTAATGTATAGTATTCTTTAAGAATTGTAAAAAAAGAAACTATTTTTTGATTCGTTTAATATCCGTTCAGAATTCTCAAGATTAATTATAGAAAATGTGATTAAAGTATTTCCTTTTAAAATTTATGAAACACAGAAAATATATTTATGCCATAAATTTGTTGATATAGTTGAATTAATAGTTTTTTAAAAGTTGAGAAGTTTTTAAAAGTTGATTGAACTTCATTCCTATAGGACTGATTCACTTAAAACTGTCTCGCATACTCTCTAATAATGTTGTCACCTCAGAGAACGACTTACACAGTATTTACGTACAATAACTAAGAAATATTAAACTCCATCTCGAATTTAGCCTCTTTGCTGAATCATTTTACATCGTCATTTGTCTCCTTGGACATTTATTTTGCAAATAATCCTTGGTTAATAAATGCAGTAAATAGATACGAAAATAATTTGTATGAATTACATGATTTTACTATGCCTAAAACCATCCAGCTAGTGCAAGTAGTAAGTATTCAAAGTTTCATCGCTATCGAATGGCCAGCACGGCAACGCATAAGAGACATACAGACACACATTCATTTATATAATGTTTGTCTGTATGTCTCTTATGTCAGCAAATTCCATGGAGAATTAAGAAAAGTTAAAATGTTAGTTACAAATATTTCATTAGAAATATTTCAAAAAGGGCTATCCTTACACGAAAAAATAATAATATTGCCTTAAGAAAGAATATATTTTTCAAATGGATTCTATTTTGGTAAAATTGCTTTGGAAATTTTAAATTCCGTTGGAACGTAGACTTTTGTAACCACTCTAGAAAAGTTTTACTCTTCAAATCACTATATCTATCAATCATTCTACAGCATTATATCTCCATATGATCAAAAAAGAACTGCTACCTTGCAGATTCATGTTATAATATCCTTTCCTTAGCTAAGCAGCTCTTATTGGAAGAAAGTCTTGAACGATGCTCACCGATAATCCATCATTTTATCGGGAAGTAAGTGACTAGCCGTACAATATTTCTGAATCCCTCGACTCGAAATGCTCAGTTTTGCTCTTGAAGCTAATAAAAAGAATTACGTCCTTTGCAGAAAAGTTATTCTTAGAAGTTTACCGGGATCTTTATTATTTCTTTCATCCAGTAATGAATGACATGATTTAACCGAAATGATTGTCTGCTTCTAAGTTGTCTCTTTCTGTGTTTATCTGCAATATTTATTTTGTACCGAAAGTTATATAGTTATAATGCAGACCTTATTAACTATACAATTTTAACTACTTAGTATTAATACATATTCCCTCATAAAATCTATCAATCCATATATGTACCAATGCATTTTAACTCATAAAACTTTAATCTTATCTTAAAGCTTTAATCCAAACATATTTTATTACCATTTTTTATAGATAATTCAATCTTTTCGATGAATTCCCTGAGTACATAAATAATATCCCTTGCTGTGAAAGCTGAAAATAATATCTATCGATTGAATGGCTCACAATTTCTTCACAAGTGACAGATATTATATTTATTTGAATTGAGATATAGTTAAATTTTATTTTCTAAACATTATTACATGGCTCGAAATTTCTGAACACTGATAAATGAATAACTGGACATTAAATGAACAGCAGTTAAAATGTTAAGTTATTCAACAAAATTTCAAATATATTTGTCAATATCAGGCATCAATTTACTTGTACTCTCCATTAGTTTTTAGGTATTTTTTCTTTAATTTTATTTCAATTCCTTCTATTAGTTAGCACTCTCACTATACAGATCTTATTTAAATTTTTAATCTTTAATGAAACAATTTTCATCCATTCAATCAAGTTCAAATACATTTTTTAAAAAATTGTAATGAATGACACTTGATGTTAATACAGTCCTTTTTCCAAATATTAATTAATTAAATAAATTTAATTAATTTTTAATACTTTAAATAAAGTTTTCGCGGTTTTTTAAAGAAAACTTAAATCAACAAGAAGTAACTCAATCGGTAAAATGCAAGGGTTTCAATATTTTCTCGAAAAAGTGAAGAATGTGTATTCAATTTATGTGAAAACTAATAATTTTTTAATGCTTAACTAATCTTTGATACTTATTTGATAAAAAGTAACTAAAATGAAATGTTTTTGGTGACCTAAGTAGGAATTTAATTTTTTTTATATCACTTGTTTCTATATAGTTTTTAAAACGGAAAATATAGCTGTACAGGATATGTTTGAGTTAGGCTACTATGTGGAAATCTAGCTGACGACTTATGGTAAATAAATTATTCTTCATAACTTATTTTCCCTCTATATTGTGCTCCTTCAGCTAGTCAGGTAACTCAATTATAAGTACTAGAGCTGCAGGTAGACCTTATGTAATGAATTTTTGGTATAAAAAATGAAAGGTATTTCAGCTTTTTAAAAATTTTACTTTTCGCTTCTATTTCTAAAAAATGATATTATCAGCCCAATTATTGGAAGGAGCAAGAACTATGTTTCGTTTCCACATAGGGATCTGGCATTAAAGAAAATATGAAGGAATATTGAATAGGATTATTTGAAACACGAGGGTACTGTGACACTCAATGTTTTATATTGAAGCAGAGCATTTCTAAGAATGATGTAAAAAGAGAACGTTTTGAACGTTTTTTCAGACACGTGAGATTAATAAAGAATTAAAAGAGATGAACCATCAAATTACTGGACTTTAACTTTCAAAAATATCAATACCAATATTTCGCAAACAAATCATTCCAGGATTATAAAAATGACGCGAAAGATGTAATTAACTTAATGGTGTGAAAGATATAGTTCTGATTTTGCTACTCAGTCCTTCCAATTTTGAAGTAATCGAAATTATTTATTTCATTCTATTGTATCGAATGTTTTGTATGCTTTGAATTTCAAAATTTCAGACGGATATTCACTTGTATCCATTTTATTAATTTTGCATGACTATTTAATTATATTTGCAAACTATTTTTGATTAAAACGAAGGATATTTATAAACTTTATGTTGTGGCTTTGACCCGATGTCACATGTCAATGGTCTCTTTTTTTCTCCATCACATGTTCACACACTTGATTTGCTTATCCATTTTTTTTCTCTTCTGATATAGTATTTAACTTTAATTAGACATGTATACAAGACATATATGATGGAGGCAACTTTCGAACTTGGAACCTTCTGGTAACGAAGCCACAAAGCCATTATGGACATCATTAATGTTTTCTCCATTATAAAAGTGCTGAGTTTCAAAGAAATTTAATGAAAAAATAATTAAAATTATATTGAAAGTAGTAAAAGTTTAGTTGTGGCTTTATATATTTGTTATAGCATGAAAAGTGTTTTTTTTTCTTTCTTTTTTTTACTGTCGAATATATGATAATATTTCAAATTGAATTAACAGTATTTGATGTAACAGTTGAAAATGCACATTATATCAAATTCAAAAGGAAATTTAAATGCCTACTGACGATCTAGAAAGAATAATGGCATTTTTTTTAATTCAAAAAATTCAAACGAAACAGCAAGAAAAATCTTAGCATCCTCTCTTTAAATTCAACTCCGCGAGGATAAAATATCACGCATAAAAAGAAGCAACATGAAATGGTCAATTTCTAGTGAAAGGTAACGTTAATGGGAAGCAAACAAAGTTTCTTTAAACTACAATTAAAGTATCATCTTTGAAAACGTACTAGATGATTGGAAAATACTCTTGAAGCAACGATGGTACAAGCAGAAAATCTTTTGACATTCTGCCGTTAGTTAGCTTTCGATCTACTAAACGGCCCAAACATGATATTATTTTCTTTTTGGGACTTTTCTTGTCTTCCTATAAACACACGACGCACCTTTAGGCATCTCATTTTTGGTGAGAGGACATCAATGTGTTCTGTACACCATGTTGTTTTAGTATTAAACATATTTTAATTAAATATCTTTTTTTTTACCCCTAGACGGATTTAACATTTTTCTACATCTTCAATTACTTTACAGTCCTTAATGGGTGGAAAATCCCATTCAAATTTTTTACACTTTTTCAAAGGTATTCGTTTTTACTCTTGAATTTAAACTTTTAAACTTTTGGTGCGTTTGGCATTGTTTCTTTCTTTAGCATTTTGCCTCGTGTTTTTATTTTCATATGTTAAGATCTTACTATATCATACATTGATTTTCTGAAGTGCTACATTTCATGCAGTTTAAGGTTGATATAAACGCTTTTAAATTCAAATGTAATTTATTATATGCTCAGAATTAACCGTTTGCTAGCATATTATATACAGAAAATAAAATTTGCCCCATTAAACCATCAATAAACACTAAGTTTTCCTGAATATTGACCAGAGAAGTAGTATTAGAATTTAAATGTCTTTTCTCTAAACTACTTAATGCATGTTCCCAGTTCCATGACACTTGCAGAAACTTTCTTGCAAAAGAAGTTATTCAAAATGGGGGATTTTATATGCAAATAAATCTTTCTAAATCATAAAGATAATATATTATCCGTAAGAATATGATAGAGAAATGGCAAATTAAAGCAGGACATTTTTCACTTTATCTTCTAATACCGATTGTTATTAGCATTCCACCTAGTGAATGGTCAAAATAGGATATTATTATACTCTTTCCCGTCTTGTCTGACAATGATCAGTGTAGTTGTTATAGAACTGAAATGATACTTTACCAATCTACTGAGTGTATCTTCCCGGAAATATAACCTTAAAGGAACCATAACCAATTGTAGAACAAAAATAGCTTATATTGATTGCTGTTAGTCATTGACCTACTGAATGGGCCAAATAAAATGTTAAACTCTTTTACGGCCTATCTGACAATGATCAATTTCAGCTGTTATAGAATTGGAATGACACATTACCAAACTACTTAGTGCATCTTCCCAGAAATATGATCTTGAAGAAATCAGTACCATGTCTAATACAAAAATAGTTGAAAACAGTCCCTAACATCTTCATCTGCAGGCAAAAACATTTTATAGCTTAATCAAATTCATGTAGAATAAATATATATTCTTGCTCTATATGTTTATAATTCAGGCAACTACTTATTCCTGATATATTCCCTGTAATTAATATAATTTCCATATCATACCATTAAACCTTTTCCTTCGCAGAATTATTATGAAAAAAGGGATGTGAGATTGCGTTCTGTTCTGTTTAAATTCATATACTTACATAACTGAAGCAGTTTCACAGCAATAATTAAAATGAATAATTGCATTTTATATTACACATTAGTTGCATGAAAGGAATCTTGCCTTATTAAGTTTTATATTAAGATAATTAATAATTAATAATTAATAATTAGAACTATTATTAGTTCTAATTTATCCAATAAGTGGTATGTAACCAGTTAAATCAAAATATTTTAGTTTAAGTTTTAATAAAAAAATTAAATTTCAAAATAAATTTATATTTATTTCATGTTTATTGAAATACAATACATCGTAAATTAAACTATGAAATAAAAATTTATAATTCAAACATAAAGATACGTTGAATATTTTTCTAACTTTTCATAAAAATTGTTTCTAAAAAGCGTTTAATACAAAATATAAATCATATTATAGTGAATATGAATTTTAATCCTCATGTTATCATCAAGTTATCATGTTATCATGTAAGTTTTTCTTAAACAAAATTATGTTTTTTTTAAAAAAAACATAACTAACAAGAGGTAACTGAAATTCATTTTAAAAAGTTTTTTTAACTTACTTGAATTCCTTAGTATGATTATTTTTCCTCTTGTGATACTGCTTTCTAACACTAAAAAAGAAGAAGATGAGTTCTACATATAGCGCTACAAAGCTACATATAAAGAACGAAAACAAAGCAACTATTTATAAATAAAACCTGCTTAGAAGGACATGATAAAATGACTTAAGTCTTCGTTCAACTGACTTATTTAAAAATAACAGTATCAGCACAATCCCCGTGGCTTAATATATAAGAGTTAAAATTAGCTTTAAGTATAAGTATAGCCTCCGCCCCATATGACATGGACATGCCACGCAGCATCAAACAAAACTGCAAAACAATTTTTATATCACATTTTCAAAATTATTTACATTGTTAAAAAGGTAAAAATATCATATGTTCATAGGTGAAACAATTCACTAAAAATAAATGATAGAAATATACAAATAAGTTACTATAAGTTATGATTGCTCTTCAATTGTTTACCAATTTTTCATAAACTAATATGAAAATAAATTTTAACTTGCTAAATAATATTTCTTGGAAAATTATATTGGCTTTTTCCTCCTAGTGCCAAGAAAAACAAGACTTTGCTTAGATGTGACTCTAGAAAAACCCACATAAAGTTTTCCATGAGAAAATCATTCTGTTTGCCCATGCGTGAAAATACAAATCCCTGATATTGCTGTTTTAAGCAATAAAACTCCTTTTGCATTGTGATATTTCATTCATGTACTAAAATCTTAAATTCCCTACAAAATCCTACAAATATCTGAAATATCAGTAAATATTTTTTATGGAACAAATTTTGAATCGCTGTTTAAAATCAGACGTAAACAAAACACTGTATCACATATGCATGCCACAGTTCTTGATATTTGCGTATTGCCAGTTAGAGGTTTTCGCACATGCGCGGATAAAGCACAGATACTGCTGATTTACGCATGCAAGAATAGTAGTAAGAAAATAATCAAGATCTAAATTATAAAACTCCTTTTTTTAAATTACTTCAATAAACTGAACACGTACCCAATAAATACCCTATAAAATGGTACAAATATTTCCAATATCAGGTTGTATTTCTCTGGTTTGACTTTTTCAAACATAGAGACTCTATTAGGAGACTTCATTTTATACTACAAATAGATAATGTGATTTATTCACTAGATCTCTAAAAAATCGTTAAAAAGAAATTTTATTTAATTTCAATGTAT
>JAPMOQ010050026.1:523-17932 GCA_026543055.1 Argiope trifasciata
ATATATATATATATATATATATATATATACTGATGGAAAAAAATCCCAACACTAGGAAGGAGCTGTGCTAGATAAACGAAATTTGATAGGCGTGTTTATACATCTGAAAGATGACGTCGATTCAAATATCGAGCTACGCGCATAAGTGTGGCGCTAGTAGTGACACTAAGAACATGCAACTGAGGTTTGCTTTAAATAAGCGCTGTAAGGTGCGGGATCCTTATTTACAGTTGAGATTCGACGTAGTGGATTAATGTTAGTCAAGGATGCCTCTGAGAAGACGAAGTAGCCATTATCAACAGCTCACTGAGTTTGAATGAGGTCGTGTTGTAGGGCTACGAGAAGGTGGGTTTTCTTTCCGTTATACTGCTGAAAGACTTGGCAGGAATGTATTCACTGTGCATGAGTATTGGCGGCAGTGGTCAAGGAAAGGTACTGCCTCAAGAAGACCAGGTTCCGGGCGGCCACGTGGTACTACTGAGAGGGAAGATAGTCGTATTCGGCGTATGGCTGTGGCTAATCGTACTGTGTCTGCAGGTGAAATTCGAGCTGCAGTTGGCACCACAGTGACACAACGAACTGTTACAAATCGGTTACTTCAAGGACAGCTCCGAGCCAGACGCTCTGTACAGTGCATTCCACTGACTCCAAACCACTGCCGTTTGCGACGTGATTGGTGTCAAGTTAGAGCTCATTGGAGGACGGAATGGAGATCTGTTGTGTTTTCTGATGAAAGCCGGTTCTGCCTTGGTCACAGTGATAGCCGTTTGTTGATTAGAAGAAGGCCAGGTGAACGCCTGCTAGTGACCTGTCTGTGCCTAGACACACAGGGCCTACTCCTGGAGTTATGGTTTGGTGAGCAATTTCGTATGACAGCAGGAGCACTCTCGTGGTTATCCCACGCACCCTGACTGCAAATTTGTACGTCAGTCTAGTGATACAACCTGTTGTGCTGCCATTCATGAACAGCATTCAAGGGGGTGTTTTCCAACAGGATAACGATCGCCCTCATACCGCTGTTGTAACCCAACATGCTCTACAAAGTGTCCACATGTTGCCTTGTAATGCTAGATCACCAGATCTTTCTCCAATCGAGCACGTATGGGACATCATTGGATGACAACTCCAGCGTCATCCATAACCAGCATTAACCGTCCCAGCGTTGACTGCCCAAGTGCAACAGGCATCTAACTCCATCCCACAAACTGATATCCGACACCTGTACGACACAATGCATACACGTTTGCATGCTTGCATTCAAAATTCTGGCGGTTACACCGGTTACTAATGTAGCAACATTTCACATTTCCAATGGCTCTACCTGTGATCTTGAAACTTTAATCAATTAAATATGTTACCTAGACAAATGTATTCCTAAAATTTCATTACTGCACAATAATTTTATCTTGGTGTTGGGATTTCTTTTCCATCAGTGTATATATATATATATATATATATATATATATAGAGAGAGAGAGAGAGAGAGAGGGAGAAAGAGAGAGAGCGGGAGAGAGAGAGAGATACATACACACATACACATACTTAAAGTTCTCCACAGAGCTCCTACTAATCACGCACACTCTTCGCATCCAAACTCTTTAAGATCAATCATGGCGTCTACCGCCGCGCAACTGTTCTTCTACTCTTCACTTCACATCCTTATAAGGATAGACGGAACAGTTCCGTGGAGGTTAGAGATAAGACCACCCCCGATAAGACTGCCCTTCGCAGAGCTGAGCGAAATCTGGCACAATAAAAAGGATACTAACATGATCGATATATAAATCTAACTTAATAAAGTATATAGAAGCTACCACTAATATTCTCAAATATAAATACAAAATATCGATTCAGACAGAGTAGATGCTTTAGCATAATAGCGAACAAGAAATATATATTTACTGTACACTAATCAATCTAAACAATGTATGAAAGGATAACCACAGATGAAAAGAAGCCTTCGGTATATATATTATAATCTAGTTGACATACATATTATAATATAGATTTAAATCAATATATATATAAACAGAAGAAAAGAAGTTTTGATACAATCACATCATACACATTTTAAACAGAAGCATATTTATTACACTAACCTTAATAAGCCATCGACCTTTTTCAATTGAGCACCTAGGCAGTGAGCAATAATTATATTGTATCTTTCTAGAACCAGAACCCACCGTTGTAATTTAGTCGGTTCAGATGCAGAATTTTGCAAAATCCTTAATGGATTATGATCAATTATTATTTCAATGTTTACACCAAACACAAAACTTTCAAACCTTTTAATCGACTGCACAACTGCATACGCTACACGTTCAATAGTAACCGAGTTTTGTAGCATTTTCTGGTAAGCGAAACTGATTGAACACAAGTTAATTTCATTAATGCTTTTAGAACATTGCAAATGTTTAGAATTTACATTAGTGACGATCTTGAGTTTATCATCCAGTCTATTTATGGACACCTGTGGAATATTTCATGGTGTTCTTTGTGTATCATTAACTGGTTTATTTACCTTTTCATACTGATCGCTTCTATTCGGGCAATTTTTCACTGAATGCGTGTAAATGTAACATTCACACATTTTCAAAGCATATTTTTTTTCATTAGTAAACTTTGGTGTTCTTAAAGGCCTTATCACACGGCGAAATGTCGTCTGCAATTTCCATCAGCAATTTTCCGTTTCTACCCTCAGAACTGGTCAAGCAAGTTTCATAGTCGACAACTTTTTCTCACCAACTAGAAAATGCCGTCGGAAATATTGTCCGCAAACAAAATTTAACCAACCATATAAAACTTTGAAATGACGTCACTTTCGTTGTCGTTTTCTGACGGAAAGTGCCGCTGATATTTTGCCATGTGATAAGGCCTTAACGGCGGTGGAATGAACATGTACCGATTCGCGTTAAACAGACCGCTTCTCATATTTTATTTCCTCAAAAGATCCACCTTTTGTGGTAAAAAAATCGCCACATTCTTTCGAGGTTGTCGCCAATTTTCTCTCTGTGTGACTGAAACTTGGGCACAAGTTTCGTTGTCTAAAGTTTCAAATATTTTATCAGATATGATAAGGTTTATTAATGAATCGAAATAATTAGCTTTGTGAATCAGTTAATTTATATCGCATCGATTTCGTGTTATTAAAAATACTAAAAATACTATTTCGTGGACATAGTTCAATTTTATAAATAAAAATCCAAATAAGCCAAATATGCCTTAAAATTTATTTCTAACAAGGTACAATAAAGTTATGTATATGTTACCAGTAACTCTATTTATATGCAAATAGCTTATTTACACTACTTTATATTCAGGTATCCGTCTACGTTCGAAAGAAAAAATTTGAAAATTTGGATTTTTTAAGAAACTATTTTTGATTTTTAGGTGTATTGCCAATTATAAACACTATAAATACAAAAACAGTCATTTGAAAATATAATATGTTTTGAGAAATGGGGAAATGTGTAGTAAATTTAATGAAATTGAACCAAAACGGTTAACACTCTACACAAAATTGTAATGCAATAATCCTGTTTTTATTTGCACACAAGTTATAGAATATAATGACGATTGAAATGAACTAAAAGCTAAGAAATGTTCTGAGATGCAAAGAAGTGATGGGTAAAAATATGCGCATATATGCATTTTTGCCATAAATTTACGACTTAATTTTACTAAAAACACCTCTAAATGAAAAAGTATTCACCAGCAATGAAACTTTTGGTTCGTTTCATAACCCATATTATTTAAAATACACGCTGAAATTTTTACGTAAATACCTCTATTAGTTTTCGGGATATCATGTGAACGGTAGAGAACTTTTATGAAAATTAAAGTTTTGATAAAATGGAAGCTAAAGACAAATTTTAAGCGAAAATATGTGCCCCAGAATGATAGGTCAGGCCTTCCTTTTCTTAGAAAAATAAACTGTTTTGGGAAGAGAAAAGTTTAAACTACAAAAAATAAGAAGAATTTTTTAAAAATCGCCAATGTGCGCGATAACCGTAACGTAATTTTAAACGTAATTAGATACCTTAATATAAATTCCGTACCTGATTGTAATTTTGATGTTAAAATAATAATATCTTTAAATATATTATTATAACAAAAATTATACCTAAATCATACTTTATTTATAAAATTATACTTTATTAAATATAATTATATTAAATAAAGTATACTTAAATAAAGTTAAATAAGTTTAATTTATACTAAATTAAATTATACTTTAAATATAATATTATATTATTAATAACAATAATAATAATAATAAAATAATATTTACTTTGCTTAAAAATCAACACAAACGAACATTATCAGATAAATAGAACTACTAGTACCCAGAATACAAAAATGAAATGTAGGCACTCTTTTATCAAATTAGTTCAGATGTGAATTAATAACACTTTTTTTCTATTTGTAAAAGGCAGTTTGTGAATTATGAATTCACTTAATAATTTAATTATTATGAAAAACTAAGTTTTTTTTTTGAAAAAACGTACCAAACATAACTGTAATGAGTCGCTATTAATAAAATTGTATAATTCAAAAATGCAAAGTGTGTATAATTTTTTTTAAACTTTGGCGGACATTTGTAACATTTCCTAATAAGGATAAGAAAGATGGGTTTTATAACATTATCCGAACGAAAGAAGAAGAAATATTATTGTTCTTTGAATTAAAGTATAGCACCCAAAGTCCATTTCATGCAATCGGGGTTTGTTTTTTTTTTGTCATTACCTTGTCTTACCCTCATTACCGTTGAAAAATTACAATTTAAATTTTCCTATATGAAAGATTTTTACATTAATATGTTGATTTTTTTTATGGAAGATAATTCTCCGAGGGAAAATTCTCTCTAAAAATTAAATCGCGTAATCAGTTTCGATTGCTTTGTAAAGATTGAAGTTGCAATAAAAAATGAGTTGCAGGGAAAAAATTCTGAATTTTATTTAAACAATAAAAATATTAAAAATGAGATATCCAACAAATAGTTTAATATTTTAAACTTATAGGAGAATATTATAATTTTTAGAACTCTAAAGGATAGATCTCATTCTAATTTTTAAAACTATAAAGGGCTGTTCTCATTCTAATTTTTAGAATTCTAAAAAGTGGTTATAATCAGAATTTTTAGAATTTTAAAGAATGGTTCGTATTCTAATTCTCTAAATTTCCTGGTGCACGTGATGGGACCATTCTGACCAACAGTGGATTAGTAGCGCCATCTGTGTTTCATTAACAGCTTTAACTGCTTTATTGGTTTATGCTATTTTCGATTTCTTCATATGCTAAATTATTTTAAATAATTTTCTAGTCTAGAATTTCCTCCAACTGTTTGCTTATTCAAAACCAGTTTTCGCAGCTCTGACCGGAAAATCACAAAGAATGTTTAGAGTTTTTTTTTATTATTATTATTTCTTTTTTTTTTTTTAAACAGTTCCTTCTATGCTAAACATTTGTTGCGTTCAGTTGCAATAAAAGAATATTAAGCGTAGGTGCGTGTAGTGAATAAAGTTAAAAACTCTTAATATTGTACGAGAAAATAGTTAAAAGAATAAGAAATTATATGAGTAATTTCCTGAATTCTCCTGGATTAAAAGTTAGTCCAAATGACAATATTTTTAATTTTTAAATTAAAGAAGTAATACAATTTCCACCATTCTCACAAATTTTGTAACTCGGAATATAAAAGTATTTAAAAAAAAATGGCATTTCAGTTTTTTAAAAGTATGATACGATTAAATTTTCCGACGCTTATATCGAGTCCTTTTCGATTTTGTTTTTCAACAGTGATAAAAAAGTTAATTTCGAAGAGCACGTTACAATTTCTTACTTAAAATTAATATTTAAGATCAAAGTATTTAATTATTTAATCAAAGTTTTGATACTTAATCATAGTATTTATTATCAACTTTATTTTGCTGATAAAGATTAGATAAAAATATCCGATCTTTTAAAATGAGATCCCTTCTTTCAATCCCTTCAATTTAATATTATAGAGTAAAATTATACGAATCAAGATAATTATAATTACACTTTTTAACTGATCTTCAAACTTTAAAATTTTTAATATTTTTAAAACATTATTATTATCTTAAACGTTTAGTCTTTTTTTCTCATCAAGCCTATGTTGTACAATTTAATTCAGTTAACTATTACAAGCTAACAATATTGTTTAATAATTTAGAAAATAGCTAAACAGATTCATGATCCTTTGCTTTTTGTTGTTCATCTAATAATAATAATAATTCATAACTTTATAATCTCCCCATTCATATCACAGACTTTGAAATTCGCGAAAATAGTTTAAAACTTTACCAAAGTACAAACATTCATGGTTGTTTGCTTACCGTTCTATGTGTATTTTAAGGATCAGCTCTTTAGGTATCCGACTACGTTAGAAGGAAACTTTTTGAAAAATTTAATTTTTTAAAAACTATTTAAAACTATGGCTTTTAAGGCCTTATCACACAGCAAAATATCGTCGGCACTTTCAGCCAGCAAACGACAACGAAAGTGACGTCACTTCAAAGTTTCACATAATTGGTTGAATTTTGTTTGCGGACAATATTTCCGACAGCATTTTCTAGCTGGTTGGAAAAAGTTGTCGATTATGAAACTTGCTTGACCAGTTTTTGAGCGCAGAAACGGAAAAGTGCTGACGAAATTTTACCATGTGATAAGACCTTTATATGTGTTGTTAATTATACTACAAAATGCTATGAATACCCCCAAATTATTTGAAAATATAATATATTTTGAGAAGTAGGACTATTTGTAATAAATTTTAAGGATGTTTAACCAAAACGGTTAACATTCTACACAAAATGGTAATGCAGCGATCCTATTTTTCTTTGTACACATGTTATAGAATATAATGATGAATGAAATGAACCAAAATCTAATAAAAATCTTGAGATGCAAAGAGGTGATGGGTAAAAATAAACGTATATATGCATTTTTTCTATGAATTTTTAACTTAATTCTTCTAAAAACACCTCTAAATGAAAAAGTATTTCACCAACACTAAAACTTTTGATTCATTTCATTCCCCATATTATTTAAGACACACGCTGCAATTTTCATGTAAATATCTTTATTAGTTTTTGCGATATCATGTTAAGGGTGGGGAGTTTTTACGAAAATTAATGTTCTGAAAAAATTGAAGTTAAAGAAATAATCTAGATAAAAAGTAGGATTTGCTTAAAATTCCCGTGGACGATAGGTCAAGCCTTCTTTTTAGTAGAAAAAGTAAACTCTTTTGGAAAAGGGAAAGTCTGAGCTACAAAAAATAACAATTTTAAAAAATTCACCAATGTGGTCAATAGCCAGTTTTTTTAAAGTAGTCGGATACCTTAAGAGAGTCGTTAATATTTGAGAATTTGTAAAATTGGTAGCAAATCTTCGATTTCTACGATTTGATCACAACTTCTAGATAGTTAAAAATTTGATGTCATATTCAGAATCCGGATTACTTTCATTTTGGTTCCATCACGAAAGTTTGAAAAGTTATTTTCTTTCCTTTTCTCACATTCTATCTGATTCTGAATGACGTATTTTTCGTTCCTTTGATTTAATATACCAGAACAGCCAGTAAAAGATTTTACGGATTATTTATTGATTGCCTCAAGCATAGGTTCCCAACGTGGGTGATAACACCCCCTTGTGGACGTTTAAAGCTTTCAGGGTGGGGCGTTAAAAGACCCAGAGAAAATTAGGGGGGTTGATATAGCACGAAGGAGAGTCACAGGATTAACCAAATATAGTGTACAATAACTTCAAGGAGCAATTCCAGGACATTTTAAGTATGGACAGACCAGACTGGGTTTGGGATCCTTTTTCCAATGTCAACATGGCAGGATCAAGAACCAATAGAGCTAACGACAGATGAGGATCTAAAAATTAAATTCAAGAATGACTACCAAGAGATTTATTTGCAGAAGTCTATTTCTCAACTGCATTCAGGATTGGGGTCGATTGCTCAACGACTTCTGACAGCATTCCCATCTTCATATTTAGCAGATCGTGGATTTAAGGCCCTATCACACGGCAAAATATCATCGGCACTTTCCGTTAGCAAACGACAACGAAAGTGTCACTTGTGTGATGGCACTTCAAAGTTTCGCATGATTGGTTGAATATCGTTTGAGAACAATATATCCGACAGCATTTTCTAGCTGGTTAGAAGAAATGTCGATTATGTAACTTGCTTGACCGGTTTTGAGGGTAGAAATGGAAAAGTACTGACGAAATTTCACCGTGTGATAAGACCTTCAGTGCTGTAGCAACATTGGTATCGAAAAAGAGAAATTGGCTCCATATTACTGAACGCGACCACTTACGATTGTTTTTTAATGAAATCGAGCTTGATATTAACAAGTTCCTTAAAATGCATCAAATTCAGCCTTCTCATTAGTTAAATTAGAAATTCGATGTCTTTAAATTTCTATAAAATTACTTTTTAATATAATTAAGTATGCGTTTTGATAGGTCTCTAAAACTGACTATTTATTTATTTTAAATGCAATAGTTTATTATGAATTAATTCGTATCAACAAAATCCCTGCCTGTCCTTATGACAGGTAAGCTAAAACTTTTATTCCTCTTTTTTTTTTAAATAAAGAAAAAATTCAGAAGCGTTTCAATTCCAACAATATTCTATCGATTAGAATTTTTTTTAATTCTTGTTTTCAATATGCATTATGTACGCTCTTATTTATCTGGAGTGGGAGGAGGTGGTAGATATTAAAATATTCGTTAGAAAAGGGGTCGCCAGTTAAAAAAAGATTGGGAACCTCTGGCCTAAAGTATTGAATTTAAGAAGTTTTGTGAGGAAGGCCGTCCACATTTAAAACGAAACGAAATGTAACCGCCGCCAGACGGCGATACTGTGTCGTCAGCCTGCGAACTACGTAATATCTTCAGAACGGAATGTGTTCTCGGTGTATACGGGTGAGTGATAATAAGTGTATCTAGAATTATGCAGTAAA
Source organism: Argiope trifasciata (assembly GCA_026543055.1). Taxonomy (NCBI): domain Eukaryota; kingdom Metazoa; phylum Arthropoda; class Arachnida; order Araneae; family Araneidae; genus Argiope; species Argiope trifasciata. The sequence goes on from JAPMOQ010050026.1 coordinate 9,523, forward strand.
CTGTACGTTTATTAGCAAACCTGTAAAAATAGTATACAAAAGTTAGAAAATTTAGTTACAAAAATCGTTAACGGATGACACTCTACGGTGAAAACTCTTTCTCTGGAAGGAGTCTTAAAAAAACAATAAAGTGATGCTGTCTTTGCAATCAAAATACAATTTTTTCAAAATGTTCACCGTTCGAAACAATGAAGTGGCGTCATCGAACAATGAAATTTGACATCACTTCTAAACGGAAATGGAATCCCATGCAACACCAATCAACGATTCAAGCTCACCTAGAGTGATGGGATTGTTTCTATAGACAGTTTCTTTCAATGCTCCCCACAGAAAGAAGTCACTAAGAGTCAGATCGGGGGTCCTTTTTCATTTTTGACGTCACACTGAAAGCGTCTGTGGGCATTGTGATGAGAGCGCCATCTGTTGACAATTTTCGTAACTAAATTTTCTAAACTTTTGTACAGCATTTTTTCCAGTTTTGCTAATAAACGTACAGATTACTGCATAATTCTATTGATCTTTGCTGTAGAGATATTTAATTTTGAAATCAGGGCTTATTTGCTGATCACCCTGCATCAGCAGCAGGTAAATACAAATAACACCTTTCTCTTTATCATCATCCCCACACTCTAATAAATCAAAGATACGTTCAATAGTCAATAATTATGATGTAATATAATAATATATTCTGCATTTGTTATTGTCTAACCCATCAAGAACAAAATATCATGTTATATTTTTTAAAAAACTTTCTTTCATAAAGTTTTTTTTTCATCAATATTCTTCTCTTTTTAAAATTTTATGGAAATGATTTGGTGAGATAGCTGAATTCTGATGAAAATTAAATTATGCGTTGAGGAAAAATAAAAATAATAAATGTACCCTATTGCATTCAGATAGCATACTGCAATGAAATAGTAATTTTCATACCGACAATCATACCACATTTTAATTTTTTTTACTTGTTTATATATAATACACGAGTTGGAGAAATGCGCAGTCTGGGATTGATGGTATAAATAATAAAATGCTTAAAAAACTCCCAGATAATATTATTTTTGAAATCACAATTCTCTTCTATAAAATCCTCCTCTACGGACACTTCCCAGATAGGTGGAAAATTGCCACTATTGTCCCAATCCACAAACATGGTAAAGACTCAACCAACCCAGTAAATTACAGACCTATTTCTCTTCTGCCATCTATAAGTAAACTCTCTGAACAAATTATCCTTAGCAGACTAAACCACCATCTGGAAGAAAATAATATTCTGATCGTTGAACAATTTGAGTTCAGGAAAAAATTATCTACTACCCATCAACTATATAGGGTCACTGATTTCATAGAGGACGCCTTCCTAAATAAACAAAAAGTAGCAACTGTCTTTCTTGATGTTCAGAAAGCGTTTGATCGCGTTTGGCACAAAGCACTTATCTATAAACTTAGCAAATATAATGTCCCTAATTACCTTATCCAAATCATTTCTTCTTATCTCAACAACCGCAGATATAGAGTCAGAGTTAAAAAGGAACTTTCTTCGGAAAAAACCATTCATGCTGGTGTTGCTCAAGGGTCCAAAATTGGCCCAATCCTCTTTTCCATATTTATAAATGATATTCCAAAGCAATTTAATACTTTACTCTGCATTTTCGCCGACGATACCGCTATCTTAGCTAAAAATAAAAATGCTAATTACATCCAAATTGCACTTAATAGACACCTTCAAAAAATAGAGGAATGGTTTAGCAAATGGAAAGTAGCTATTAACGTTGACAAAACAGAAGCCAAAATGTTCTACAAATCCTCTAATGTAATTAATCATCCTCAGGTAAAACTCAATGGTAAATATATCCCGTGGTCTCAGAGCTGCAAATACCTAGGTGTTATGTTGGATAGGAAACTCACTTGGAGGCCCCACTTCATTTACATAAAAAATAAGTTCCGAGAGCTAACTAGAAAATTTATCCCCCTAATCTCAATGAACTCTAAAATGCTTAGGGAAAATAAGTTACTTATTTACTCAGCCTATTTGCGTCCAGTACTGACATACGCCTGCCCTGCATGGGGGTACGCAGCCAAAAGCAACTTCAAAATTCTAGAGCAGCAGCAAAACCAAGTACTTAAGCACATCTGTAAAGCATCCAAATTCCTCTCCAATAGTGAAATTCAGAAAGCTCTTAATTACCCTTCACTCAAAAAATTTATTTGAATGCTAGCCGAAAACTTTTTCAAAAACCTTGACAATATTGACAACCAAACCATTAAAAATATCCCAAGGTACAAACCCGATCCAAAAACTAAGCGTCCAAAAAACATCCTCCTCTAACTTTTTTCCACATCAGCCAATAGGAAAGCGCCTTTCGTCCCTCACCTTTTTACCGACCAATCAGTAACCTAGCTTCACCAACTACTTCTGCAAAATTTTTCAACCTACTCTCACCCAGTAAAATACTCAGCTAATGATAGAATACTAAAAGCAAAGTGTCAAACAGTCACCTCAATAAGGAGATAGTCTTTTGCCAAAAAGACGGGTGCTCCGATAATTATACCATTGAACTTGAACTTGAAATGCGTAGTCTTTGGTATATTATTAATCCAGGGCGCTGTTGTTTCAACAGCTCGGAAATGAAATTAGTTATTCTTCTGTCAGTGGACGTATTCGTTAGGAACGTGTATGTAATTCATATAAATGTGATGATTGATGTTGGTAGCGTCGATGAATGAATTTCCAAAACAAAGTTTTTAAGCACTCTAAAAAAATCAAAGGTCTTATTCTGAAATTTGGTGAATGATTGTCGCGCCATCTCAGTTGTTGCAACAGCTCGAAAGTGAAATTAGTTATTTTTCTGTGGGTAGGCATATTCGTTTGGAACGTGTATGTAATTCATATAAATGTGGCGTAGATGAAGGAATTTGCAAATCCTAACGTTTTTAAACACTCCAAAAAGAATCAATGGTCTTATTCTGAAATTTGAGCAATTGTAGCGCCATCTCATTTGTTTCCTCTCTGCAGTAACTAAGATACAGCAGCAAACGCTCTAAAGGAAATTCGACATCGTTTTGTGTGCGGCTAGTGTTTGCTGGAGACAGAATTGATTTATATTTTTCATTTAGAATTTATTGTGTTTCATAAATTTGTATATTTTCTGTGCATTCTCTCTCTTTTTTAAATTTTTTTTGTTGTTTTCTTCTTATCAAGAAACTGCCTTTTTTACATACATCATAGAGTGGTGTGAAATAGATTGAGGATTTTCGAAAATGCGTCACAACAAAACAATTAAGCTTAAAAAATAGTTTTTGAAATTATGGTACACGGCATAAATTTTCCTCTTTAAATATTGGTTTTAGTCCAAAAATATTTTTATGTATGACGGAACAAGCAATAAAATAAAATTGAAAATCACATCACAAATTCTTTCAAAAAAAATGAAGATCACAGTACAATAATTTCGAAGTGCCTTCTATTAGTCGCAATCACTTGCCGTGATCAAAATAAGAAATAGGTAAACTTTTTTTAAAAAAATAGTCAATGGAATGACTCAGCATGCTTCGTTGATGTGGATTATCTCTTCAAGTTTTCTGCATATTTCACATGACCCAAAAGGAAGAAATAGCATGTATTGAAATCTGATGAGTACGATGGTTAGTATATTCAAAGTTTTGCGAAGCATAGATAATATAAAGCTCCTCTAAAAAACTAAAACCATCAGCAGTACAGTGAGGCCTTCTTCTTCTTGCATACAGCCGACCACCCCGCCACCACTGAACGTAGCAGTATCGGCAGGATTTGTTGTGGTCGACTGCTGAATAAGTATTGTCCAACCTTACATTGCCGAACAGTCAAACTAACAGTCCTTTCGGGGTAGTAAATAGCTGTCTTTCTCCCCACCTGCACTCTTTCAGACAGTTGGAATGAAACTATCCATCTTTAACATCATGCCCTTCAGGGTTTTGAGATGACCTGGTACCATCAGTACTGAACTTAAATCATTATTGACTATCTTCAGGTCCTCCCTTAACTCCGAGATCTCCATACATTCCATTAAATTGTGGCAGACAGTGCCTATTTCTCCACAAATGCATTTATTTTCCAGAGTTCTTCCAAATCTTTGGAAATAGGATGGAAATCTCCCATGTTCAGATATTGTTTGGATTATAAGTGGATGGTATCTTATTATTTTGATTTCCGGATTAGGAATAAAGTCGAGAGTGACTCTTCCATTTTTGGAAGTACAGTGAAGCCTCTCTATATCATTCATAATCCGGGGTGTCAAGCCGGTTAGACTAGAGCATTTTTAGTAGCCACAAATTCAAGCCAAATTCGATTATACTGTTTTGAAACCAATGCGAAAAAAATTTATTAAATATTGGGATACTTTTCCATTATACAGGCGCAGCCGAAAAATCTCCAATAATGATGCAACCAACGCCAAACAGAATATCGCCCCAGGTAACCTTTTGCCTATACAATTTTTAAAGAAAGTCGCGCCATTTTGTAACCTGCGCCAAAATGGCAACTATGTGCTGTCGCCAAAAGTTCTGCTTGGCGAGATTTGCGCCGGTATAATGGAAAAGCACCAATAATGGGAAAAGAGATTGTGGAAGGTGATGTGTGCTCGGAATACAACCTAGGACCTTTGGATTTGATCATCTTTGTATGGCGAACGGATAACTTTTTAGTCACGCCAAGCGTTATGGCGAGCGAGTATGAATTGTTGCGTCAAGTGAGTTTGACGACTCTGGTTGCGGGTAGATGGCGCCACATCAGAAAGTTGAAAGTTCATTGTTCGAGGTCACCATTGTGGAAGATGATGTGTACTCGGAATAGAACCTGGGATCTTTGGATTTGAAGCCTAGTAACATACCACTGAACAAAAACATGCTCATACCACATAGATGTTATCTGTCTTATTAAGATATTACCACAGGTTCAATTAACCTCTAGTCGAAGCAGCCTCCATGAGTCCCATTTTGGGAGTAATGTGATTTTAGAACATGGACGTGAGGGCTCTCAGTCTCGTAATTCGCCACTCTTGCTTAGTAATGAATCCATGAAAACTGAAATGTGCTTCACATGTAAACCATATTAAAGTCCTCATGAATACTTCAACCGTTAATCACATGCAGCAATTCATTCAAAAATATGTCTATTTTCTCAACGGATATGCTGTGAATCGGTTACTGGTGTGAATTTTCTTAGAGAACAAGGCAAAGCACTCGCACATTATCTTATACGTAGACTTTTTATTTACTTGACACGTATCAAAATACATTAAGTTAGATTATGTAATACACTTGAAGCCATTCACCAATAGCGTCCTGTTGAAAAGCAAGGGAAGGCTGGCCTTGAACCAGTTAGGTTGAATTTCTTAGACTTACAAAAATAGAGATATCATTTTTTCAGTAAAAAATGACGAAAAATAATTCAAATAAGGTAATCAGCCCTGGCGAACCTCGTCTCTTCGTTGTCATTCGTTATTTCCCTGGAGGAAATTCGAATTATCCTGGTGAATTTGAGAAGAATGTTCGACCCCGAATCTCGAAAGGATCCACAGGTTCCCTGGACGAGGCTTCTTTCCTTAGAACATATTCGAGAACTAGAAGTTTGATTTTTGAGGATGCATATATATGATGAAAATGAAAACTTTTCTACTGATACCAATGGATATGACTTCGAAAATGTTACTCGGAAATAGATGTATTTGTATTTAAGCGAAATACAGGATGGTCATAAAGTAAGTTTCGATGTTTGGCGGCATCTGGACTTAAAACGAATGAACGAAATGAAACGCATTTCATATACAGATTGTTAAAGGCGAGGGGAAATACATTCCACAGAAAAACATTAGAACCAAAAGTTGCCTGTAGGGGAAATACTGGCACTGTGAATGTACAATAACGAATTAATTTATGAAACTCACAGAAAATAATCTTTTATTCATCATATCATTTTATCAGCAAAAAATGAAGAAAAAATAATTCAAATAAGGTCTTACCTTATCTTCCAGGACCGCCACTATAGTTGAGTAACCATTTCACTTTCACACAAATAATCCATAATCTTGGAGACGAAACATTTATTTTCACTTCACACACACAAAACAAACGCAAAATAACACTTAGGCTCGATGCACACACAGCGGTTTTTTTTCTTCTGTCAGTGTTTTGCCGCCACCACTCCCAGAAATCAAATGCTTACACACACGGCGTTTAAATTCCGACTCCGTCGTAAGAGTCAGCATCATTTCATCAACAGATAAATTTACTTTAACCGTGTTATTTAAACTAAGGACTGCTTAAGGATCATTTTAAATCAATAGAGTACAAATTCTATCATTATTATCTTGTCGTCGAATGAAGATTAAAACGGGGGGGGGGGGTTGACTTATTTCGATTTATTCAATGAATGGGAAAAAAGGATTTGGGATCTTGCATCTGATCATCCAAAAGCGCTAGTGACAGCGGGCGTCTGCGCAGAGTCCTATAAAAGGCGGATGGACCGAATCTTTATTTGTCCGCCTAGTGTGTAAGCTCTCGTATAATCAATACACTACTGTTGTTATGTCGGCATCGGTGAAATAAGCGATCAGAAAAAAGCGCTGTGTGTGCAACCAGCCTTAAAATCAAAAGCTTTTCAATATTAAGTATCGATTTCACCAGAATACCATCTATTGATGCTTTCCCTAGGAGGTCTCAGTATCAACTGAGGTAAGGTGGCACTGCTGTCGGATTCCAAAGTTCCAAGATGGCAGGAGTTTGTGACAGGAGAGAAACAGAGGTCCCACTCCCAATCACGTTTCAAGTATACGCTAATGGCAAAATTTTTAAGGCCTTTTTTATAGACAGTAGCGCCACCAACTTGCGCAAAGGAACTAACCAAAATACGTCATCGTGACCTCATCACGGCAGGTGAGGATGCCTGTCGCCATGACAACAATGTAAAAAGTTCTTGCAGTTGATATTGTTATTTTTTCTAAATTTTTATCATGTTTAAAAGAATGAAATTTAGGAGCAGCCGTAATATTTTCATGCGTAGTTAATTCGGAATAACTATTTAGTCATCAATGTAAAAAGTCTTTCAACAGATTGGAGTAGATTTTGTACTTTGTTTTTAGCTTTCGGCGGACTGAAATTTTAAGGTATCTGACTACGTTCGAAGGAAACATTTAGGAAAATTGGATTTTTTAGAAACTATTTATGGTTTTTAGATGTTATTGTCGATAATAAACACTATAAATATAAGAACAATTATTTGAAAATCTAATCTATTTAGAGAAATGGGTAAATTTGTTGTAAATTTTAATGAAATTGAACCAAAACCGATTGCACTCTACACAAAATGGTAATGCAGCAATCCTATTTTTCAATCCTATTATTCACAAGTTATAGAATACAATGATGAAAGAAATGAACCAAAATCTAAGAAAAATGTTGAGGTTCAAAAAAAGTTAAGGGTAAAAGTGTGCACATATATGCATTTTTTTCCATAAATTTACAACTAAGTTTTTCTAGAAATACCTATAAATGAAAAAGTATTTCAATGACAATAAAACTTTTGGTTTATTTCATTCCCCACATTATTCAAAACAAACACTGAAATTTTTTTATGTAAATACCTCTGTTAGTTTTGGGAATATCGTGTTAACGGAGCAGACTTTTAATGAAAACTAAAGTTTTGAGAAAAATGAAGTGAAAGACAAATTTTAATTGAAAAATGTGTGACCCTGGTTGATAGGCCAGGCCTTCCTTTTCTTAGAAAAACTAAACTGTTTTGGAAAGAGGAAAGTCTGAGCAACAAGAAATAACAATTTTTAAAAGATCGCCAAAGTGGTCGATAACTAATGTTTTCAACGTTTCGGATACCTTAAGTTAGTTTTGCTTCTCATTCATCTGGGTGAAATGCACTCCATGACTACTCCATGAATAATGCACTCCATTTCTAAGTCAGCATTTTTTCAACACAATTCTGCAATTCACTTTTATGCAGAACTAATAAGTTAAAGCGTGTGGAAACTCTATTTAAAAAGTAATAAGTTTATTTTAAATAAAAGCATATTCACTTTTTATATATTAACAGATAATAACCATCTCTTTCGTAGAGAATATTTTAAAACACATTAGATAAAAATTTAAGAAGTGTAAAGTATTTTTCAAATTAGTTCCATCTTATTCTTTACTGAAACATTTTTTTGTTAAAATATAATATATTAATTTTAGGAAGATTAATTTAACTTGGCACGACTAATTCAGCATATATTGAAATAATAAATTCATTTTTCTTAATTTCTCATGCATTTTTTAAAGATATGAGAATTTGTGGAGTATAATAATGGTAAAGAAAATTCATTTGTAAGGTTAATTAATATTTATGTAACGACAGGGGAAAAATGTTAGTTAGCTTTGCATCAAA
>JAPMOQ010050028.1:0-24423 GCA_026543055.1 Argiope trifasciata
TTTCATTAAGTCAGTTTCTCTTCTCCTGATATAGCGTTAAAGTTCAGAGGGGGGGGGAGTGCATACACTATTGACGTTCTTGATTATTTAAAAATAGAAATGTTAACCTGCAGAAACCATATGCGTTGATTACATAATTGTGAAACGTATGACGATTTCCTCCAAAAAACAATGGCACGAATATAAATTTTTTGAAACTGTTAAGCTACATAAATTTTCTAAGCCAGCTTTTTTGGGAAAGCATTTCGACAAGCGTTTAAATGACACTGAGAAGCAAAAAAGTCTGCATTATTTAATAAAATTAAATCATTCCGATAAACTCTCCAAACAAAAACAAGTTTTTTAAAAAAAATTTACATTCTGGGATGCATGATTAATTACTTGTAAAAAAAGGAGAATTAAAAATTTAGTAAATTTAAATAAATGTATTATTTTTAAAGGCTATTCCAATTTAATTTAAATTGGATGTTTTCTATTAATGTGGATGAAACTAAATAGAAAACTATATAAAAAATTTAGACGGAATTTGAGAGTTAATAAAACCCAAAAAAGCTTAATTCGATTTCTTATGGGAAGATGGAATTGATTTTGATATAAAGTTATATATATTAGTTCGTTCAATTTTTTATTACCGTTGAGAAAGAAATTTTGCATGAGACGCAGTGGATTTCTAATTTTACTAAAACTGTATAATTTTACATTTATCATGCACGCCTAAATTTTTTCCATCATTTAAATTTGGAAAAATGGTTTGTAAATTCATAATTTGAGAGCTCAGCGAAGCGAATTTCATTTGAATTGGCAATCTTCAGTAAAAAATGCAAAGACACATCTTTTTCAGAAAATTAGAATGTGGAAATTGTATTAGCTTCTTAATATCACCTATTTCTAATTTGATATACTTTGCTAATAATTTTCAGTTAAGCGTAACTCAATCAGAAGTTAAGATAAATACATGCAGTTTTTTTATATATAATGATATAATCATAAAAAATAAAAATATTTCTGATCAAGTAATTTCATCTAAGAGAATCATATAAAAATTAAAGTGCGACATTTTGAAATAAATTATAAGATACTAGCCGATTCCCGGCGCGGTGCTGCCGCAGAAGAAATAATCTTGGAAATATCGTTTGAAATTTAAAATAATTGTCTTGTTTAATCAGGAATGATAGAAATTTTAATATTTATTTTTTATCGGAAATGAATACATTCATTGAAATTGAGTTATATATAAAGGAGATGTGTAAATAATATTAATTATATTTTTTTTAAACTTTATAATTCAAGACTGTAGGGTTCTCAATATTTTTCCCATCTTCAGCAGAAACAAATAAGTGCAAGTAATAAGTATTCAAAGTTTCATCGCATACAGATAAGCGGTACGGCACTGCATAAGAAACATACAAACATTCCTTTTTATTTATATAAATTTATGTATTCTTTTCGAATTGTAATAATTGATGCCCTTTGAGAAATGTAATTGAAGGAACTCTTTGTTTTACATCTTTCGTGATTCGTTTAATATTCATTCAGATTAAAGTTAATATTCAAGATCAGTGTTAGAAAATTGATTAAAATATTTTCTTTTTAAAATTGATTAAACATGGAAAATATATTTATGCCATAAATGTGTTGATATAGTTGAATTAATAACTTATCATTTTAAAAGTTAAAATGATCCAAAAATTTGTGTACTTCAATATTTCCGGAAGATGCTTCAGAAAACGCTAAAATTTTATTATATTTTTAATTAAAATTTCAATACTATGTGATTGGTTCCCCTAATATTTTCTCGCATACTCTCTAATAATGTGGTTACTCCAGAGAACAAGTTACATAGAATTTACGTATAATAGCTACGAAATATTCACCTCTATCTTGAATTTAGCCTTGGCCAGTTATTCCGAAGTTAATCCTTGGTTAATTGCTGTAAATAGACCCAAAAATATTTTTATATATTTCATAGTTTTACTAAGATTATAACCGTCCCGTAAGTGCAAGTAATAAGTATTCAAAATTTTATCGCAATTTGATAACTGTTACGGTAGCGCATATGACATACAGACATTCATTTTTATTTATATAGATAGGACATAATATAATATAGTTTATTTTATTCTGGATAATCTTGAAATTTATATAGAGGACTTATGTTCATTGTGTTGGAAACAACGCATTTCATACCTTTTAAATACCCTGCATAAATTTTTAAAAAATGCCATTGTAAATTTCAATTTAACATCATATCACGTGAATATTTCTAGGCAATGTAATTTAATATTCATGGTATGACGTTTTTTTAATACAGAATAGTTCAAGATCAATCATATATTTATCGATGATCTGATGGCATTTAATTTATTTCACTTCTTGCTGTTTTACTTATTACTAAATTTTGAATCATCAAATTAACTTTACTATACATAACAATCACTTTCAAAAGTTTGTCAATAAAAAGTTAAGTGCATTTTTTTAACATTAATGTTAAAAAATAGCATTTTTTTTCTGCATGAAAGTTCAATAATACTTAATTGAATTATATTTAAGAAATTTTCATTTTAAACAGATTTTTATATAATATATGAAATATTCCTAAAATTCAAATTAATTTAACTCGGTTTTTGAACTATGTTTCCCTATCTATGCATATCCAAATAAGACAACAAACATTTTATAAACATCCGAATGTAAATTTTTTTTTTTTTTTACCATTTTATAATTTTTTTTGTAGTTAACATTTTAATGCTACTTGGCCTGGTAACATTTGCAAGAACCTAACAAATTTCTATTGATCTGGGTGACAGATAGATTTCAATTAAAAGAGTTTACATACATTCTGCAATTCCTGGTGAAACTAACAATTTTCAAGAACATCACTCATGAAGATTACATGTGTTTGTGCCCAACTTTATATTGTTCCTCAAAATAAATAAATAGTAACAATAATCCTTGTGTACCTTCGAAAGAGGCATAAATTTAACTTGCTATTTATGGTCATTAAGAGGGTCTTACGATTCTGAAGGAAATATCAAAGGCAGATACACAATATTTGTTTTGACATTTCCATTTTTTTCAATTATGATAAAAATGTCAACTATGAAATTTAAAAATGTATAGTGAAATATTAAACATATGAAAATAGTAAAAGAATATATAAAATTTATGTATTTTATTCAAGTATTAATTTATTTAATATTTTTAAGAATATCCTATGTAAATTTATTTAATAATGTTGAAGTGAATGTTAAATGAATTTGGTTCAGAAGAAGCAACACATTTTCAGAATGCCGGCAATGAATTATAAACGCCTCATCGTGCTGAAATGCTGATTAAGCGGAATTTGTTTTACGTTTGTCTATCTTATAATGATCGTTATACTGTCGGAAAAAGTTTTATTATTACTAATCTTTCAATATGGGCTTATTTTCTTGTCTCAGTAACTGCTGCATTTTGACCCAATACTAAAAACTTAGGCATTATTATAGAAGGAAAAAAGTTATTGTAGTTTCTGAAAAAAGTAATACAGTTACTAATACTTCTATAGCATTAAGTAAAATATTCCATCACTCAGAGTAAAATCTACGTATTTGAAATAAAATTCTATAGTTAAAGAAATATCTTTATGACTTATGCTTATGCCCAAAACGTAGCGAATGTTTTTATGTTTTAAGGTATAGTTAAACGCATATCTTTATCCTTTAATGTGTACAAAACGTGCAGGAACACTTAGTTACATTCAGTTACTTGTAATGTCTCTTACATTCCAACGAATGCCAGTTTAAGTTACTATTGACAATTCATTGTAATCGTCTTAACAGCAGTTGCAATAGCTCTTAATCTTATTATTTTTTAAAAGAATTATTGCAATTTAGTGACATAAGTACACTAATAAACGCTTCGTTTCAATGGAGTACCCTAAGACATAATCTAAGATATTCGTCTATATCTAACCCTTTTCATATATTACACCATATATTGGAAGTCCTTAAAGTTATGATTCACTTTCAGGTATTATCATAAATGCTATCTCAGTTACTGTCAAAAAAGAAAAAAAAACATTTAGAGTTAATCATCATTACAATATTTATGAGAAATGAGCACGATGCTGCATTTTAAAGATAGACAGTAACATAATAAAGGATAAAATAGAGTATAGATGCCCCAAGCGTCAGTCTATGAGAGTACTACGGAAGAAAACTCTGGGTTATCTTATGACCCTTTTACAGTTAAATATGATGAGGTGGTTAAAAAATATCGCATCACAGGCATTTTTTTCTTTTATTAAGGCACAAATAATAACTGGCGGCGAAAAAGTGATAACTATTCTTTGGGTGGCACTTACCTATCCTAAGCCTGTGTGCGAAGATAGACAGAGATAACGGTGAAGAGTAAAATTTAGATAAGATTTTTTTTTCAGAGTAAAACCATACCACTTCAGATTGCTCAGACAAACGATCTTTGTTAAAATGCATCTTTCTTTTAAGTTTCTGGAAAATATTATCAATGAATGAATAGAAACTCTCTCTAAAAATCTCATGAACTTAGTTTTTTACCATTTGAAATTGTCTTATTTGGAAGAAATAGAATTCTTAAAGTAATTATTTAAAACCTCGTTTTTTCGCACAAAGCTATGACTTTTTCGGCCAACATAAAATTGATATCGTCTCTATAACTGCAACAAAAAGTGAAAGCTATACAAGAAAGATTATCGACGTAATATCAAAAGGAAGAGGAGGGCTGTAGATAATCCGAGGGCCAAACTTATAAGTCGGCATGGAGGCATATAAAAGTGATTCATGCCATTCTTTAAAATAAATAAAATGAGAAGGGAAAATGCTTTGTCTCTGGCGCTATTTAACCTCAGATTGCACACCGCTGGAGATGGCATGGTAACGTATTTATCTACTTCATAAAATAACCCAGTAATGTGACCGAAAGGGCGCCAAAAGTCTAATTATGTCAGAGTAGACACTTAAAATTAACAAATCATGAAAATTTAGTTAAAAATACATTTAATGACATTAAAGAACATGATTTACAAGGGGATTAAACTATTTAGGACAATAACATTTAACATATATGCATAAAAATAATACTCGGGGATTACATCATGCTTTACGTTCGCTTCCAAGGCATGGACTGATTGTTCATGGTAACGGCCGACAGAGGGCCGAGGAACAATTACGGTTACAGACTGCCCCTCTGGCTCGTACGACGTCTCGGCGAAGAGTCAGCACTGTACTTTTTAGGTCTACTTCTTCTCTTGAAGGGAAATACAGGAGTTGTGTTCCTTTCTGGAGGCAGTTCATAAGGTTTCAACATATTGGTATGGTAAGTTCCAAGAACTTAATCTGGTGTACTGGGATCAGGCATAGGACAATCTTGAGTAGATTGTTGAGGCTGCTGCTGCTGTGGTGACTGTTGAGAGGGTACTGCTGAAGGTGGTTGGGGATTTGGCTCCCGTGAAGATGGTTGAAGAAGATGTTGCTGCTGCTGCATTGATGAAACGGGAGTTATAGTTGTACCTCCCTATGACCCCATTTGTGGTTGTCTTTGCTGATGATAGTAACCATTACCACCTGTGGGGGCTGAGATGGTACAGCTGTCGTACTAGACATCTGGCTGGAGAACATATATGATCGATTCATGGATGGATCAGGAACAAGTAAATTATTTCCTGTTTGTATACGGTGATCAATGAAAGGAGTATTGTCTCCCCCTGGATGAAAACATTCTGGAACAATTCCTTTTTTTCCTATCTTATGATATCAAGAAGGCGAAGATGGCAGACACCAATTTATTTTTGAGGACTAATGTCTGGAACACAATGATAGGCCCTTCTCAGGATGGGAAAAATGATGACATGTGTCAGGATGACACCTTCTCGAGGTAAGAAAATCTTGTGATCGCCGGGACGACTTCACTTTCATATTATCTGAAAACAAATTATTCAAACTTCCAATTTTTTTTCAAGAAGTGATGCAAAAAAAGCAATAAAATTATCAGAATACAAATTACTCAAAGCTTCAATTTTTTTTCTTCCAAGAGATGCAAAAAATAATAATCAGGTAGAAAAAAATATAAATTTTCAACAATGGAAAAATATTTATGTTCAAAATAACTTTATGCGTTTATATTTTTAGGTGTAAGCTTCGCATAAAGACAGAAATTAAATAATAATATAATATTTAATTCAATTTTTAATTTTAAGTGTATATATATATATATATATATATATATATATATATATATAATATACAATTAAGTAGAGTATATACATACAACAAAAGAAAGTAAATACAGTGAACAATTGGTATTATATAATTTGAGTTAAATGCTGAAGAATTATCTTAAAAAATTCTTAACCATAAAAATAAAATTCTTATTTCAGAATTACCGAAAATGAGTAATCAAAATAATACTTTAACTCCTTTTCAGCAATTTTTTACATTTTATGATATTCAACACAAAATAATTTTATGAAATTAATTTCAACAATTATTATGAATATCCTTTCTTAGTAAAACAATATGTAAGCAATTTATGACATTAAAGGACATGATTTACAAGGGGACAAAACTATTTAGGACAATAACATTTAACATATATGCATAAAAATAATACTCGGGGATTACATCATGCTTTACGTTCGCTTCCAAGGCATGGACTGATTGTTCATGGTAACGGCCGATAGAGGGCTGAGGAACAGTTACGGTTACAGTAATGGTTTTTCCAGAAAGTTACAAGCGTTGCCTCTGCATACTTTCAGATAATTATCAAATCATCAATCACTGTATTTTACAAAGACTTAAACTCCGAATTCCAAATCAACCCAAAATGAGTTTAATATAATATCAAGCATTGTCCGATTTATTCCATAAGCTATATAAGCTAACGTTTGGGGATTACTTTTTCTGGGGGGCCTGAACTTGCCTAAATGACACCGCCTCAAATCATTCTACTTGCTAATTTTCTTATATGGATTGGCTTAAGGCCTCATCAAATTTAAATTCTTCATTGAATATAAGTTCTATAAATATTTTATGCAAATCTAATTTTGCGAGATTTAAAACCTATATACGTTGCCTTCTTACTTATACACGATTTTATCTGAGGAGTTCCTATAAGGATTTCGGGACTGTAGTTCTTTCATATCGCACAAGAATCGAAGTGTTTTAAAAAATTATTCCTCGTAATGCCAAATATCTTGAGTAGTATTTTACGCTTCTTGGGATTAGTTCTCCATTTCCTTTAACCTATATTTCATCAGTTTAGAATGCCAAACTTCATAATCTCGAATATTACTCGAATGATCTCGGTAACAAAACTTTATAGTATGCTTACTTAACAGAATTGTTTTCTTCAAAAACTTTTGCTATTATTTCTAAAACACGCAATTAGGAAATCTTATGTTATTTTGCTGGTGTGATTCCTGTTGATGAAGACAGCATTTTTTCATCGAAATGTGGGACTTATTTTTATTGTTTGATAACAATCTATAAAAGCCATTGGCGTATTTCCTAGAATAGGATCAATAGTTTGTTTAAGATGGATATGTTTCTACAGCAGCGAACACTTGTATGAAATCATTGAGAGTCATTCAGAATAACTTTCTTATCGTGCTTTTTAATTTAATCTACAATTAAATACGTGCTTATGAATGTAAAGTGCCATGAGATGGCTTTACTTTAATGGCTGAATTCAGCAAAATTCTGGATTTATTTTCTTAGACCTGAAAACAGGCGAAGAGAACAAAGGGAAGAAAAACTCAGCGAAATTCCAATTGAGCCCAGCAGAAAAGTGGAAAAAAGACTCCCTTGATGAGGTCCATTGGAGGAAAGGGTGGGAGGGGGGAGTGAAGTAAACGGCCAACCTGGAAAAGAAGAAAAGGATCGTCGGGGAAGAAGAAAAGTCGGAAATAGACGAGCAAGGAAGGGTGACATTCCATGGGAGTTCGTCTTTCACTAGACAGTGGGAAAATGACAAGGACCGGAAGTCCGCTCGATCCGTATTCAGGCGGGGCCTTCAAGACAGTAATAAAAGTCTCGCCAGCTTGGATTCAGAACTGTGGTCCAAGGGTTATTCGGAAGTTCGACTGTCACTTAACAGACGCCTGACAGATCATAATGAACTTCTTGAATAGCATAGATGAGTGAGTATGTAATGAATAGATGAGTAGTTCTGGGAGTGCTGCTTACAACAGCAAAAAATATGAGGAAGTGCTTAGAAAGGTTTTACCAATTTAAATGGACTCGGACTTATGAGTAAAGTTGTGTGTGGATTTTTTTTTTTTTTTTTGCTTGTTTTTTCTGAAAAAAGGGAAGAACAACTATAAACCATTTCCAGACAGATAGAACGTTCAATTTTGATTCAGTATGATTTTCTGATGCACAACTGATTATATCGCGCTATATAGATAAATAAAGAAAGTTCTAAAGCATCACAGATAATTTCAAAAGAAATCTCACCAATATGGATTCAAAACACTTGAAGTACAAAAAGTCGAACCTTGTTAAATGTTATCAAAGAAATTAAAATTTGGATGGAGACATGGGATTCAGCATATTCGAATTATGAATTATGAATTTGGGAAATATATATGATGATGATTAAAAACAGGACATAAATCACAGCCTATAAGGATCGTTTTGTGGTTTGAACCTCATTCACTAAATAAATGATGTCAATTTATGAAAAGATTACGACCAACGTAAGTTTAAACCATCCAATATCGATCTGATCTATTCAGATAATAGATCTCAAGGAAATGACTAATGGTAAACATGCAATTTATTAATGATTTTCTGGTCCCATGGATTTTGGCACGGTGGAGGTATACGACAGGGCAATTATGGCTTGCACAATATGGAAATTCTCGCTTCAGAAGCAAATAAAAAAAATAGTGCAGATGTCAAAACGTCTTTGCACAGGCCTCATATTACCATATGTTTGTTAAGCTCTATAGATGACCAGCTGACCAACCTTGTCCCAGAGGAGATGACCTCTATTTCTAGTATACCAGCGGGTGACCGAGCTCCGCTCGGAGAAAACAGGTATCAAAGCTAACTCGAAGATTTAAATTTTCAATTGTGATTTATCAAAACAATACATGCCATAAGAAAATTTGTGAAACCATTGGTGAAAAGATAACCGGTTAAAGTGCACCATTGTAAACTCTTCTAAACAAAGTTAGAATTTGGAAAGGGAACTATTCTATACAAAGGTAAAGTAAAGGTAAAGATTGAAGTGTGTTGAAGTTCAATATTTTTGACAAATTTATTTAGAAAAACCAAACATATATACATACATAAGAAACATATTATAAACCTATAAGAGCATAAACATAAAACTTTATTAGTTTGCCATATTGGCTATAGATGGCAGCACGTTACCGCTTGAAAATTTAAGTAGCCATTATGGCGAACTAATAAAGTTTGAAAATATCCTATCTGTAACTCCGAACTGCTCGACAGTAGCGCTTCAAAACTGGTGCCAATCGATTCCTCGTGGCCATAAACCCCAGACCCCCAAGTTTACCGGAGTTTATTAATTCTGGGGCGATTTTCGACTTGGCAACCATTCCTCGTATTATAGTATTAGATTTATAAAGAGGTTATTTCCGCTTCTCCTCCATAAAACTGCGGACCTGAAGCAAGGCCAGTAGAGACATGAGCTTTCAGGTTTTTGTTTTTGTGCTGTAATGAGGAAAAGTGATCATGAATTTTGAATGCCTTTTTTTCTGATTGATTGACACCAAATTTTGGCACGTAACAGTAATTTTATTTAAGAGATAACAAACCAAACTAAATTTAAGTAATTCATTGTATTTTTTAGCTAAAATGTTTGAATGCCTGTAAAAATAGACCAACAAGCGACCAATCAGTCCAGGAATGTGGTTCAAAAATTTATCCCCTACTGGTACTTAAAATTCAGTACACAGTTTTGCTTAAGCTGTCTAACTTTTTACGTTCTGTAGTTACAAAGCTTGTTTGCACTTACACAGACAGACGTATTTACATAAAAGGGCTCCGCTGAAAATTCGAAAGAAATTTAAGATTTTAGTGTAAATATCACATACTAAATTCCGACAATCTCTTTCAACGCGTTTTTGAGTTAATGTGGAGATTCGTCAAAATCTTGAGGTCGAACTTTTTGTGGATTACAAAGCTTTCTCTTTGCATATACTTCATTTATAAGAAAGTAAAAACTGAAGTTCTCCTTGTGAACAGACATATTAGCTTTTCATTTTCTCTTTAAAAATCCATGTCTCTAATTTTAAAAATACGTGAAACAACTATTTAACTGGACACAAGAAAACAGTCAAAGGCCCTAGGATGGTCCTTTTACTTCTGCGGTGCAGAAACTTGCAGACAAGGTACCATCTTATACGCGTTTCACTTCATCTGACGGAGGTTAAAATTACAAGGGTCTTCTCAAAATAGCCTTAGTGTTGCTTCAAATTAGGAATCAATACAACTGAAATAAGCTAAATTCTGTTTTAATCTGTCCAATTTTGCCCAAATTTACTTTAAAGGGCATTAAAGTTACATTAAAGTGCATAAAGAATGCACAACTCGAAACGATCCTATTTAATTATCTGCAACTATCAATCTTTTAATCAAGCAATTTTCATTTAAACAAATTAAAATGTTTTCTGAGCATATAATAAGTGCCATTATTGCAATAATTATTAGTGTCGCGAGAGATTTTAATTGATAAGTTTTATTCATATACAATATGCAATTTTTCATTAGTAATTCGGCTTTTAAAGATATTTTGCTGCTTGCGAATTCCACCAGGGAGGAATTTAAGACTAGTTGAAAAGCTGGAACCCCAAATTTAGAATTTAGCTTCTCTCATTTTATTATCGAAAAATAAGTTGCATTGTGATTTCTCTGGCTCTATTTAAGTTCCTTACGCGAAGTACGTTTCTGACTTTGAGCATCGACTCGCGATTGTTAGAGAATACTTTTGATTAATAAGAAAAAAACGTTTATATTGCCTTTATGTTAACGAATCATGTTAACAGTATTGAGTAAAAATGGATCATATAACCTGTTTATTTAAAGAGGAGGAGGAGGAAAAAACTCCACATGAAACAAAATATAGCTCACATGCCCACATTTTTGCTCTTTGTCAGTTCCGTCAATTATATTTTAGCAAAATAGTAATAAGTATTTTGAGAAGATTGTTAGGAGTACGTACATGATAAACTGAATAAGAATAGCAAGGAATAAGTTACTAAAAAGAATTAGGAACGCAGGTATGAGAAATGAGCAATAGCAATTTTGGAGATAAGGATATCGCACTGAATTACTGTTCCAATGTTTTTTATATCGATTTTTGAGGTTAAGGGGAGATAGTTTCATTGTAAGTTCGAATTTTACAGAGCAATGAAGAAAGAAACCTTGTCACGTTTTTAGACTGCTGTCATAAAGGCACTTCAACTCTGTGCCTGTAAACAATTTCTTATCCTAGACTATAGTTATGTTTCAGGAATTAGTTAAATTAGAGAATATTTTGTACTCAAAAATAAAATTTGTTTATCATATTTAATTATTGCATAATATGTAAAAATAAATAATTAATAATAAATTCAATCAAATCATGAAAAGAAATAAAAGCATGCAATTAATTCGAAATATTTTCTGATAATGAAAATGAATGACAATTCCTTAGATTCATAAAAGATTTATTTATATTTATTTTTATAAAAGATTTATTTATTGGATTTTAATACTATTTTTGAATTTTATAAAAATTAATTATATTAAATATTTCCTTTTGTAAAGTTTTTTTTTTGAATATATTTTGAAAATGTATTAAAAATATTTATTGAATGTTTTCTAAAATATGGTCTGAGAAATATCTCTTCATTTAAATTTTTATCACTGAACTAACGCATTTCTAGTCATTTTTTAAGAAATTTTACAAATAATTTCGCCATTTCTAAATCGTATATGAAATTGTGTTTTGGTAATTATATTTTCCAGCTCCCGACGTTAATTTTTTTTAAAAAACAGACAAATTGCAAAATAAAAGAATGAACATGGTCTTTCATTGTAAATAGATATCGTTGTTATAAGCTAATACATATAACTTGCATTAATATTCAACCCGACTTTTAATGTTACTGGATTCAATATATTTCAATGATTCAAATATTTGAATTAAACTATTTATAAAAATAAATGGCATAT
The DNA here is from genome assembly GCA_026543055.1 of Argiope trifasciata. Taxonomy (NCBI): domain Eukaryota; kingdom Metazoa; phylum Arthropoda; class Arachnida; order Araneae; family Araneidae; genus Argiope; species Argiope trifasciata. Next base: position 12,204 of record JAPMOQ010050028.1, read on the forward strand.
CAATTCTAAAGCTCATTATTATTAATAAAATGGAACTAAAATTTGTAAAGGTGTTTAAAATTGTATTTTATAACAAAATGTACATGTATGAAATGTATGATGATTATAGAAATGAGTTTATGTACTTTAATTAGAAAGACAATGATCTAATTACAGAGCTCTCTTTAATCCTTTTGAAGTAGTCTACTAAGCAGTCATTGAATGAAACGCGGTAACGAAATCTAATCCGGCAATGGCCAGTAAGTCAATAGTTTGTATTTTTAAAAAGAGATGGCAATACCAAGATTAGAGTTATAATAGAGCAATTTTACTTTGAAAGCGAATTAAAGAAGCTATCTTATCTTAAAAATTTTGCAGAAGTTGTTTGATTCCAAAATTGAGTTAACTTTGTTTTAAAAATCATCCCATCTTAAAACTATCGCTTTGATTAGAATCGCCAAGATAAAAGAACTAACAAAAGAAATGCAGAGGCGACATGTTTCATCCCAGGAGAACAACTGTCGATCTTCTGTCTAGAGGAGTTAACACTGGCAATCTAAAAAAGTTTGAGTTATGGTGGAAGGGTCTGTAGTTCTCAAACAAAAAAGTATCCTAAAAAAGACATTCACGCAGCAGTTATTCCTGTCGATTTTTTCTAAGATTATAAAATTGTAACTTCAACAATTCTGTTTCTATTTTTACATTTCTATTAGTTTATTTGATAGTAATATAATGAATCTTATTAATAATTAAAATATAATAAATCTTATGTTAGCAATTTTCAGATATATCAGTGATTGTAGTAAAAAGAAAACAAAGAGATTAAATAATAAAGAGCTTAACAATGGAGAAATTTTGATTCTAAAAAGTATCCAGGGACAGAATTTACTAAAATATAAAACTTCTTTAGAAAAAAAGGTCAAATATATGTCAGATTAAATTTTTATCCGTTTCTAAGTGAAAAAGGGCTGCTCAAAGTAGGAAGTGGGGAACGAGACAAAAATTTTAATCTGAATTTTTAAAAATTCAATTTTATTGCATGATTAAATTACACTTGCTCTTTTGATAATAAACTATTTTGTCAATGATCATTTAAATTATTAAGTTTTTCTGCATTTTTAATCAAGGTTTGAATTTTGTCAATTAAATGGTCGAACCATTTGTAGAAAAACAATTCGGAATTCAGAAAAAACTGAAAACTATTGCTTGAATTTATGAGGTATAAAATTTTCAGATTCTTTATTTTACTGTAAAAAATATACCAAGGAAAAAGAATTCAGCATGAAGTATATGTTGCCGTATATATTTGCTTTGCTAAATGCACTATCTATGTAGAGATAACTACCGATTGGTTTTCATAAAAATTTAACGAGAAATTTTGAAAAGCGAAACAAAATTGTATTATTTTCTGATAATGCTGAAAATTTCATAGGCACTAATAAGGCATTTAAGATTATTAAGAGATTTACTAAGTATTTGGAAATATTTTTCTGGATACTTGTAGTGTTTTATATACTAGGAATATTAGATGGAATAAAACTCTTGGCATACTGTTCGAATGAAGAATCAAATTCTTCATCTTAAGCGGTTTAGAAGAGATGCCAAGTTAAAATTTGATGATTTTTTATGGGAGTAACTCAAATTCGTTTGATTGGAGGTACTTTTCATCCGGTACAAATTATCTGAAAGTTTTGACTTCAGGACCATTTTCTAATTTAAAGAAAATGTATTGTTGAAGTTCAAAAAATATTTTAAAGGTCAATATCAACATATCCATGGAGTTATGATTGTTTATAAGTACTTCTCTCAAATTCTATTTAATGAGTTTTACTATTCTTATATATATAATACCTACTATGTATATCTGTCACATGTGATTATTAACCTTACGTAACAAGTTATAGCAATAATATAGAGTTGAATCAGACTTATTCGAAGAAGACAAGGATATCAGGCCCTTAAACCGCGACCCTTATTATAGAAAGCATTCTAAGAATTCACAAAGGAAAGATGACAGTAAAAGGAATATTTCGCCCGTTAGTGTTAAAATAGAATTGTATTTTATTTCAAAATTATGATCGAGACAAATAAAATACTTTCAGTGCGAAACTGAAAAGTCTTTTTTGATGAAAATATCTAATATATTTTTTATTCAATATTCGGAATTTATGGATACTTTTTATACCATACATCCATTATAATTTGTATTTCTACATCTTTTTGCAAAGTTTCAGCCATTTTTGTTTTCATTATCTACTTTTTAGTATTATTGTACAGTATTCAAATGTTGTATTTTACAATTCTAAATTGTGTAAAAATCTTCCTCCGAAAAATCTCATAAATTAAAATCTAAAAGATTGTTTTGTCATAATTGGAGTAATAATTTCTCCACATGTTCTGTATATTTCCACTGAAAAATAAGCAATTTGCTCAGTTAAAATTAATTTTAATTTTGTTTTAATGCTTTATAATATTATTTATCCTTTCAAATATAATATTTAAAAATTGGCTAAAAATTAATTCTTAAATCAAAGACCAAAGGAAATATTTCAAAGTATATTAAAAATTTTGAACAAGCCATTTTATAAATATCTGAATTAAAAAAATTCCTTTTTCTCTTTTGGAAATTCTGAAATTTCCAACTTTTCTTTTAAATTTTTTTCCATTTTTCAAACGAACTTTTGCCTTTTAATATATACTATTGTTTCATAGATATTTTTTCAATTAATAAATGATTCAAAATTATAAATAATTTGTACACACTTTATAAAATTTTTAATTCCAATGTAGTGGCTAATATGAAAATGATAAATAAATTTTTGAATTAAATATTACATGGAATTAAATCCATTAAACAGTGAAAAATAGCAAGAAGAAAAATAAGTTTGCAGACTTTTTGTCCTCTAATTACCGTAGGATTAATCGAAAGTTTGACTACCATTCAATGACGTCCTAAAAGATCATAATAAATTTCTTTGAATAAAATAAAATCTTTATTTGCTTCTAACGATGACAAAACATGCGGTAGTTAGCCTTCAGACAGTTTTATTGATTTCAGTTTGCAATTCTATAAGAGTGGATAGGCTTCCCCTCCCTCTTAATTTTGCCTAGTAGTGGACAAGGAAACAAGAAAAGATCTTATTTTTCATGTATGGGAATTATAAGGGGAAATTAAAATTTATTTCATCTGAAAACGTCATATGAAATCTAAGTTAATTCTCATAACGCTATATTCTCATGATTAAAATTGCATTCCTAAATTATACACTAAGCTGTTTGTGGCAACTGAAACAAAGGGCAATCATTCTACTACATTAAAAAAAATTTCTGACTTTCTCAATCGATGCTGTTTCAACTTTGTAATTTCCTAATAAAAAATCTCCAATTAGGTTTAAAGTTGAATAGTAACATGATTGATACGTGTTTCATGCATTACCAATGTATATAGGTAATGCATGTATTGTGCCTATTTTTAAAACTGCTAAGGAGATTGCAAAGTTATAACTTTACTATCCATTCAATGTCTATAATGTTGGTGTTGATGATAAACGACAGGATCTATAAATTCGTGGAAAAACTAGAGAATTTGTCGTCGTCTTGTGACATAAGAAAGATCGAATTGGATATGTTCCAGAAAGAAATTAACTTTTCTTTTTCCTTTTAGATGACGTAATTTCTCTAATTTTATTAAAAGGGCTGCCATCTTCCAAGAAAGAAAATATTAAATTGAAGGTTTATTATTCAAGAATGGTTTAATATTTCTTTCATAACACTCTTTTTCATTTGTTTGTTTCTTTGTGAAGAATTTTATTCATTTTGTTCGCATTGAAAAATAAGGTAAAATGGAAGCTACTTAAAATAACTACTAACAATAATACTTGCAGATCAAAATGGATATCATTACTTTCTTTTTTAACATAAAAGAAAATAAATAAAAAAACTCTTGATAAAATCATAAATAAAAACTAAATGCATTATTAGATATTTTCCTACTTATTTTATACATTTTTCGAAGCTGATCATATTTAAAGTACAATTAAAGCAAAAAACTGTTCTTAGACAAAAATTTCAATTATGATTCATCTATCCTATTTTGGCGACTAGCTGGTTTTCTGGGAATACTGGATGCGTTTAATTTAAGTTAAATCTCTTATGCCTAACTTGATGTCCATGATTCTGTTAAAAAAGGAGCCTGCTTAATGAAATCGAGTCTTTAGACATTAGTGAAATTAAAGCATCGATGTCTGAGTTATCTCCTTCAAATTCTATGTTGCCATGTGCAGAGATATAATATCACTTTTTTAATCCTCATGCAGTCTGTTATATAATTTAATCATCTCTCTTCCTTAAAATTAAGAAAAATTCCCCTCATATAAATATTTGAAAAAATGAAAACGGTTTGAATTTCATTGAAATTATGAAGTCTGTAGTTGAAAAGCATTTGGCCATTCAAGTATTTTTTTTTCTGAATTTTAAATTCCTGTTATTAAAAAGGCATTTGTTTTAATTTGAAAATCTTTAAAAATCAAATTTGTGTTATTACATTTTCGGAAATTATGGGCGGAAAATTGGACTGGGAATTATGATAAAATTTTCATTAAAATTATTTTATTATATTTGTTTAATTTTTGATTAAAACTTCTGATAAACTAACCTTTGAGATGCACATGCTCACCTTTTAAAGTATATTTGTACCAAATGTAATTGCTTTAAGTCTACTTATTTATCTTTCAGAAAACTGACAACACACATGCTTTCATTCCAAATAGAAATCAGGATTGAAAAATTGAAGATTTTGATTGAAAGAGAAATATTCCTAATATAAATTATTTGGATTATAAAAAAATTTATTACCTGGATTTTAATATATAAAGTTTATTTTATTTTAAACAACATTTCAATTTTCAAATACGTGACAAGCTTCCGTTTTAGAGAATTCTGCAGCGCATTATACAGGGTGTCCCAAAAAGATTGAAACGCGCTTTAATTCTTTAACCGTTAGAGATAAGTAGGTGATGTAATTTGAAAAAATGTTCAAAATAAGATAGGAGAGAAGATTACATTAAGAAAAAAAATCCACCTATGAATTTTAAAAAGTTACACTTTTTAAAATTTTATACAACCCCTCTATGCAAATTAGGCCAGTTAGAAAGTTTTTCCTTTCCATCCCAGAAGACCATTAAAAAAAACTGCATAACTGTATCTTTAAAACTTTTTGAATAATAACACCGAAAAAAAATTGACTTATGTCACTTTTCCATACCACTTGAAAGACCTTTTCGTCGGTGAAAATAGGGACCATATCCAAATTGATAATAGAAATTCTTCGATCAAAAAAGATAATAAGCGTAAAAAAATCCAAAATGGCATTTAAATAAAGTCCTTATTGATGGAGTTAAACAGTTTTGACAACATAAGATTGTAAGAAGTGTAACATAAAAAAATAATAATAAATAAATAAAACGAAAATGCATTTAAAAACACACGAATCATAACGCATTCTCAAAATGTTTTCCATCAACACCAATACATAATTGGGCTCTTCTAATGATGCTCCTGTAAATATTTTGGAGTTCTCCTCCTGTAATATTATGGCATGCATTAATTATCTTTTGTTTAAGGTCAGTTACATTCAGAAGGTCAGTTACATTATAAACTAGCGTTCGAAGCCGACCCCAAAAATAAAAATCGAGTGGAGTTAGATCAGGAGATCTGGGGGGCCATTCTGTGGGTCTATTCAGACCAATCCACTGTTTATTAAAGTTTTCGCTGAGCCAGTTTGTTACATTTATAGACTTGTTTGCAGGCGCTCCGTCTTGTTGAAAATACATTTTTTTTACTATGGTGTCGTCTCCAAAGTATCTGTTTCTATGCCATTTAAAATAAGTTGCAAATATTTTGTAGCTGTAAGTGTTCCTTCATAAAACACTGGACCAATCAGTTTTCCGTTCCGCACCATACGGACACAGAAAACTTTCTCTGGTGATGTATTTCTTGCACAAAAAATGGTTTTGTATCATTCCAAGAATGATCGTTGTGTGCATTTATGTGTCCATTTTCCGTAAACAAACATTCATCAGTCCACATAATGTTCTTGACAAAGTTTGACTCTGTGTCCTGTTGGATTAATAACCAATTGGAGAATGCTTAAAAAATCGTCGGTTAAAATCAGAGGGATGGAGTGCTTGAAGTCCATGAATACAAAATGGATGCCAATTGTGTTTTTCAAGTATTCTATGGATTGACGTCCTAGGTAATCCTGTAATTGCACTTGCTTTTCGAATGCTTGATCGTGGGTTGGAAGAAAAATATGCAATAATATCAATTTCTTGGTCTTCATTGAACAAGATATTTCTGCCAGGGCCAGGTCTTGGATTAAATGAACCGGTAGTTCTCAATCTTCTCATCATCCGATAAACAAATGTACGTGAAATTTCAGGCAAATAGGGATATCGTCGTCCAAATTCCCGAGCAGTTTCTGCATTATTTCTATTGCAAATAGAATAAACCATTGCTAGTTCAAATAGTTCGTCATTTGTTAAAAGTATCATAATGCAAAATTAGTTAACAGTATTTTTACTTCGACAATATGAAACTCAATATCGCTGAATGATTTCTAAACTTTATTTTGATATGCACGAGGAAATCTTGGTTAAGTTGTACAGGAAAGAAATTATTTTGGAACTAAATAAGTAAATTTAAAAATAATCGTCGGCATTTCTTTATGTAACTTAAAAATAAAATTAAAAAAAAATTAATATACACGTATTAGAAGCGGCTAAATTCCAGTTAAATGAAAGGCAAAAATCGTCCGGCAGTTAATTTGTTAGAATGCGCTGTGTTAGAATGTTAGAATTCATGACAAAAATGTGATGAATTTGAAAACAATTAAAATTATACCAGACTAATTTAACACTATTTTTCTTTTTTATAAATTTTGCTAAAAAAAATCTGCCAAATGGCTTTTATTGATTTTCAACGAAATCTTATAAAATTTCTAATGTAAATTTAGAATACACGGCATAAAATTACTTGCCCCTGATAAGATTAAAACAAAAGACAATTCTGTAACTGTATCGTGAATCTACCGTAAATACGCAAAAATGTGTTTTGTAAATAATATAAAAGAATTTATGTGTTTATAATTTGTTGCAAATTTCCATTTCCATTTTGGTATATGGTCACTAAAAACAGCGTTCAATTTTCAATTACGCATAACTCACTCAATTTTATAGATAAAGTTATGCAGTTTTTTTTAATGGTCTTCTGGGATGGAAAGGAAAAACTTTCTAATTGACCAAATTTGCATAGAGGGGCTGTATAAAAATGTAAAAAGTGTAACTTTTTAAAATTCATAGATGGATTTTTTTTTCTTATTGTAATCTTCTCTCCTATCTTATTTTGAACATTTTTTCAAATTACATCACCTACTTATCTCTAACGGTTAAAGAATTAAAGCGCGTTTCAATCTTTTTGGGACACCCTGTATATCTCCTGTATTAAAATACGATTTGAAAATATCAGCCATATTGGCTAGACGAGAAAAAAAAAGGAAAATAAAGTTTCGAATTTAGACGGAATGCGCAGCAATAATGAACGAAGAATTCACTTGTCGGTCTTTGATTTGTTGTTCGTCTTTCAGATTTCCCTTAGGAAATGGGAAACCTCTCAATTCCAAAGAAATTGGACCTTGTTGACCTTCATATATCTCTTCAGGTGAAGTTTTCCGGTTTGGTCTAAAGGGATTCCATCAGACTGTTGCGTAAAACACAAAATTAGCGTAATTCAATTAGAATTCCAATTTAATGGCATTAATGCAGACTTATTTTCAGGTATTGCTTTGAAGCATTAAATGATAAAACTTATGGAGAGAAATATTTGAAAAATTAATGTACAAAAAAGAATATTTGTTTGATTAATTCAAAAATGTTCTATAAATAATTCTATCGATGCACTTTCTACTTGCAAACAGGCATAATTATTTATATGCAATTGCGAAAATTTCTTTGTAGTGAATATTTTCTGAATCTCAAATAATCGTATTGAACCAACAAAAAACAGCTGAAACTGGGATTAATGTAAATGATGCATATTAATTGATGGAGTATAAGCAATATTATAATTTAACTATTAATCATGACATCATAGTAGAAAAGGATATAAAACATTAAAAAAGTTATACTAAACAAAAATGACTCTTTTCAATAATTGAGGATTTTTCTGTGTGTATTCTTGTATGTATCAAATAATATACGTTTTCTGAACTCTTACATTAGAAAAAGTCTATCTCCCGAATTTAAATAAGCTTTTAGTCAAATAGAAACGCAATCTTTTTAACATAAAATCATCTGGCATTTTTTTGAAAGAAATTGTTAAAACTATTTAATTTCAAATCTTCATACATTTTGTATATTTTTTACAAACGTAAACTCTGTGTTATGATCTTATCTGCATCATGTCCATACATTCGCCTTTTTTATCTTATCGAATGATATATAAAAATGTCTTAGTGTTTCTAATATCAAAATTTCTATTGGCTTGTTTCATTAAACATAGACAATCATACTAACAAATAATAATCCCCTTTGTAACGAATTAATAACTCAATAGTCAAAAATTTCATTTCAACTTTAATCGCCTGATAAAAACATTCTGTGATGAAATTATAAAACAGGATGTACTGTACTTCACATTCCGATAAGAGTTTTAAAATTCAGTGGACCCACTTATTTTGTTCCTCTCTTTTATTGAAATAAAAAGCATATTGTTTCATTATTCTAGACGAAAGGATCGTTTATAAGTTTAAAAACCATCAAATATTACTTAATTTTAGGGTGAATAAATACATAAAATATCCATGGAAATATCATGTGCCTAATTAGCCTTTTATCCAAAAAAATTCGAAAATACATAAAATGAAATATTAAGCTTTTAGCATTCCAATTTTAATTTTTTTCGAATGAGGTAATAATTAAATTTTTTCATTGAAATTATTTAAATTTTTTCAAAAACACTTTCCAGAAGCTTCAGAGGGATAAACTAATTATGAAGCCAATGCATCATTATTTAAATATTGTTTGGAAACTTCAACAGTTATTGATTCGTGCATAGTTACAAAAAGAAAAACAATGTTTCGTAATTCTGTGTAAAACACTGGTATATATTGGAAATGCAGTGCCTTAGATAAATTTGCATTAGAAACGAAATTCGATATAATGTGCAGTAATCATATATTTAAATATTTTGTAATGCCATAAAATTTCAAACTAAAAATACGCTTCCTGATAAAATGAAGAATTGAATAATAAAGCTACTACTAGATGATATGTGAACAAAAAAATGAAAATCATTTGGGAGGCTCATTTTTTTCCTCGGTATGTAGTCAGAATCATAAGTTACAAACACTTGATACAAAGTAGAAAAGTTACAGTATCTTCATGTTCATCATATGATTCTTGATGTATCCTAAGTTATTAATGTTCTGTAAGCATGAACATAAACTGATTTAAGTTTTGAGAGAGAAATATTCTTTAGTTAGAAGTTCCAAATAAAACTTTAAATTTTCGGATTAGCGATACGACCAAAAATATTTGGAATAAATAATAAAATCAGGTATATCAAAGTTTCGAAATGATAAAAAAAAATGGAATGATTAACGTGTAAGAGTAGAATGGAAGAATGAATGATTTAATTCGTTAAGATAATTTTGTTGATTTTGAAACACATAAAACATTCAAGCAAAGTAGCATAACAAGGATTAATTTATTTACAAATCACTATACAAGTTATTATTTAGCTATTTATTCATTCTATAATAATAAATAAGTCAATTTTCGAAAAAGGAAAAAGTTTGGAACATATTACTTTTTGCTCTTTCTTGTTAGTCTCATTCAAAACATCCTTGAAACTAGAATAATGACATACAGTCTAGTCATTTGACATACATCTCCTAAAGTAACTAAATAAACGGAAGTGGCTTCTTTCTTATCTTTTTCTCTCTTCGAATATATGCCACTTGCAATATTTAGCTTTTGAAAAGAAATCACTTTAAATATTTTACTTTGTGACGACGTGGATATAAGTACCATCCAGTTTGTGGCAGATTTTTTTACAATTTATAAGAAATACAATTCATTTTTTTTAAATCTCTTATGAAATAGCTGAAACGGCGAGTAGAAGAATAACAATAAAACTTTGAGCACTAAAGTAATAACCCAACCTACCATTAAGGGTTCAAGCAAAAATTGAGAGAAACAAACAGCTGCGATCGATTTTTTGGCCTTCAGCCTTACTTTTTCCCGTATTAAAAAGAAGGAAAGAACTTCCTTCAGGAAAGAAACAGACTGCTGAAAGATCTGTAGAATTCCTAAACCTGGAATTCTCAATGTCAGCTAGGTAAAAAGAGAAACTCAACGATTTTTACCAATCAATTCAACACTGCGAGACAACGTTGTAGGGAAGAAAACGATAAAAATATTTTGGCTGACGGCGCTGTCGTAGATAATGCAACTTCCTCCAGGCATATGTTAGGAATGGCACGTTTGTATTTCCGGCTTGTTGAAGAATTGTGAATAAATTTTCAATTATCCCCTGCACTCTTGGAGCTCGAGGTAAACCAAAATCGATAGATTAATTCCTGGCGTAACACTTGATGCAGAAAATTTTCTGAGTTTTCGCGAAGGAAAAAAGTTTGTTTGTATTGTAAGCCGCCAACCAATAATGGATACAAGATTGAAAAATGGAAATATTGGCCATAAAATTTATTGAAGAGTTTTATGCAATCTCTATATGTCATATGAAGGGAAAATCGGGATTTTAATCAAAAGCTCTTCATTGCGATATTATCCTACTTCGCATGCCTACCACTTTTTCTTGAAAGAATAATTTTTTAGTGAACATCAGTATGCATCTATAGTCTTGATCTAAAATTCATAGGCAACTTGCATGATTATACATAGAAATTGGAACTTAAAAAAGACATAATTCATATAGAAGTCTGAAAGAAATGTCGACTCCTTCAGTTCTTTTTATTCTTAGTGAAATCAAAATTGTCTTGAAGTTAATTAGCAACAGATGTAGATAATGCAACTCTCAAGACATATACTAGCAATAGCAGTACACTTGTTTCTTCCTCATGAATACAACAGTCTTTTGCAGAGCTTGGCTGCCTCAATCACACGCACTTTCTATCTCCCCCCTCCACCACTTTCTTCCTGCTCTTTATCCTCAGAACATTCGGGTCTCTTTCCACATCATGCAGCCATCAAGTTGGAGGTCTTCCTCTGGCCCGGGCTCCTGTAGAATTTTCAAAAGTGGATATTTTGAGGGCGCTATTTTCAGGGCTTTTCCAGATATGGTTCATTTTTCTGAGAGCAATTACCTGAATAATTAATTTGCAACAAGAGAAATAAAATAAACCTTTCCAACAATACGACATAATTCAATACAAAATTAATATTAAAGTTAAATGATTAAGTAGGCTTTTTCTCCTTCGGCTTTCTTTCAAACAAATATATTTGAGACAAAGAAAACAGAAACAAAGAAAACGAAAAACCGTCAATTTCTGAATTTGTCAGTAATTAAATATTCTGTGCTAAGCTTATCAGGTCGAATAACAATCATTTCCTTTTCAATTACCCTTATTTCCAGGTAATTTTGATACATATTTTTACTTAATACTTCGCAGAATGACAAAATGTTTTCAAAAATTTTGTGACTAAAAAACAAAAAAAAAGTTTTTTTTCCCATACAATTATCGAAATCTCGGTAAAAGAATGTCAACACATGTTACATAAAAAAATTTCAAGTAATTCTAGGTGATACCGTAACTAAGCGTTCCCGAATGGATGACCAACCACTATTATCATTGAAAATCGGCTCGAAAATGTGAAAAATCCGTTGTGAAGTTGCGATTTCAATGTTTTTTCCATCAAAATATTAAAAACTGATATAAAAAAATAAATATTTCAATTGAAAATATTTTGTTTTTTTTGCTTTGAACATGGTACTGTAGTCTCCCCAGATTCTAAGTATTCTTTAAAAATCACCCACAGAAATTTTTATTGGAATTTATAAGTTATATACATTCTTACTAGTAAAATCGTATTCCTGTAGAAGTTAAGTAGTTGCTAGTACAATAACTCCTTCACGCTTTTTTGTTATTTTCTTGTCATCTATACTTATAATAAAGCTCAGTGTGTGTGTGTGTGTGTGTGTGTGTGTGTGTGTGTGTGTGTGTGTG
>JAPMOQ010050041.1:0-21245 GCA_026543055.1 Argiope trifasciata
CACACACACACACACACACACACACACACACACACACACACACACACACATATATATATATATATGAGTATCCTGTAAAACTATATTTCTCCGAATCAATCGGTCAAAACCAGGCTGCATTTAAATTGGACTTTGCTGTTCATTTTTCTATATTCCACGTGGGTTAGTTATAAATTATAATGAAAGGATAGTAAATATAGTAAATTGTGTTCCCTTTCATAAAATCAATTTTCCATTAATTCTCTTCCAGGAAACCGAAATTTTCCGGGAGAGACATCGATTAATTTTTAGAACGCAAGACCAAGTGGAATAATTTACAGCCTTCCGTTAAATATAAATTATATAACTTAATGGTTACTATAGAATGTTTGGAAAGCTTTTCAACTTGCTTAATAAACAAACTATTGGCTGATGGGAGTTTACAGCAAACGATTTTAAGAGTACAATCGATTTCGCTTCAAAATTTATTTCGATTTGCAAATTTAAGAGAACCTCTAATTATTCTTCTGAATAAACTTTGATACTAAACAGATAAAACCTCCATAAAATAAGCCAAATATTTTTATAATTTTTTTATATCTAAACTTAAAAAATGAAAAAATAAAAATGTATTTTCAAACCAGCAGGTCTGGACTCGTCAAAACCTTCTTACATACTCTTTAATAAACTTATCATGATAGAGATAGCTTTACAGTGCATTGCCGTACAATAGTTACTACATATTAACTTTTGGAGTAAATTATTTTTGCTGAATCCAACCTGCCATCCTTGGCGGGATATTTGGCGATTAATTCCTGACATGTGATGAAAGGTATCCGAAAATCAAATTTGACTGCTTGAAAAAGTTTTTCTAAACCAATTGATACAAAAAAATATGAACACGAAGTTGAATTTGTAGTCGAAAATTACATACCTAATTTGATATATTTATGTGTTTGCGTTTTTGAGTAATCGTGCTTACATATTTCTGAAAGCAGACCGACAGACAGTTAAGGAATAGTTCCATTTAGCTAAAAATCTAAAAGACGTCCACATTATAAATGATAAATCTATGCACTGAATGTTATCTGTCTTGCTCTCATCCTTTTTGAAATTTTCGTGTTAACTTACATTCGAATAGCAGGCATCTGAATTTCCTCTGAAAGGATTTTACACAAAATTTGATAATCTACAAATCTGGTGTAAAGACCATATACAAAACGTCAATTGTCTGGTTCAAAGCGCTTTTCAGTTATCTTTGTGAAATACAGACAAATGGAAATTTCCCAAAAGTGATCTTTTCGAATTAAAGGTGGTCTACAACGTGTTTATTCATCCTAATCTCGAGATTGAATATTTTAGCAATTACTATATATAATTTCTGTATAATACTTGTAATTGAAAGTAAATATTCATGAATTTTAAATCATTTTTTTTCTTTCACGAGTTTTACGAGTTAAAAATAGATACATTTGAAAATGCATTTGGAAAATACAATCTTTAGAAATATGAAATAAGTATAATTGAATAAAATATCTTAAAATTCGACATGTACAGAAACTTGTAAGATATACATAACAATGTCTCTGAGTTATCTTTGTCACAGACAGACAGACATTTATCAAAAATGTTTATTTTCTAACTGGAAGGAAAGTTTTGAAATGTGAAATAGGCCAAAGCCTCGTGTTTCAATCTGTTGACGATTGTTTTATTTTCTCTATCTCACATAAACTTGCTAACTTATGCATTTTAAAATAAATATTTCCTTTCCTTCCCTGATAGAGTATTCAAACTGGATAAATTTAGAAAAGCCATTCATAAAATACCATCTTTTCAAACACGAAATGAGTCTATTTGAATAAATTTCCATAAAACGCAACAGGTACCCATCAACCTGTAAGCCACACATCACAACGTTTCGAGGAATGCCACAATGATTCCAAGACGCGCGCAGATTACAATAGCCAAGAAAAGCATTTTGTCATTCTTCCAACTATTCAGTTTTCATTTCTCCGGGGAACAGGTCTTTTCACTGCGAACGGGGAACGAATTAATGAGTTTCGAAATTCCATTCCTCGAATTTCGGTACAGAATAATCTCTTGTTAAAAGATAAGGCGCTCTACTGTGATATGAATAGCCGTGAATAATTTCGAATTTCCTTTTTACGAAAAAATGCATATTTTCTACAAAAGGGGGAATTTTCAAGTAAATGTTTCAATACGGACTGTTAGGGGAACAGTTTATTTGCAATTTTTTCTGTTGTTGACATTTATAATAACATGATTTGTTAGGGAATTATTATGTTAAGTTGAGTTATGTTGACGTCCTGTTGTAAAGCAACACTGAGGCTATTTGAATTTTATTATTTGTTATATCAACGTTCCGTTTTTTAAGAAACATTGGAGCTATTTGGATATTATTATGAGTTTAATTTCGTTTACGTCCCGTTGTAAAGCAACTCTGGGGCTATTTGATTATTATTATGAGTATAGTTATATCAACGTCCCGTTTATTTGGATATTATTATGAGTTTAGTTTCACTGACGTCCCGTTGCAACACAGGGGCTATTTGGAAATTATTATAAGTTTAGTTATATTGACGTCCTGTTGTAAAGTAACAATTTGGATATTATTACTTCAGTTATATCAACGATCCGTTTTAAAGCATTAATGAGGCTGTTTCGATACTATTATTTCAGTTAGCATTAAACATTCCGCTTTAAAGCAACAATGGGGCCATTTGGATATTATTTTGTTTTGTTATATTAACGCCCCATTTTAAAGCAACACTGGGGTTATTTGGTTATTTTTATTTTAGTTACATTTTTTGTTAATAGTTATATAATTCGTAAGATATACATAAGAAGGTTTCATAGTTATCTTTTCATTTATAAAATGCTATATTTGGGAACTTAAAATAAGTATATTTGAATAAAATATTTTAAAATACAAAAGCTAAAGAGACTTGTAAGATTTACATAATAACCTTTCTTAGTTTTATTCGTCGTGGACAGACATTTATCAAAAATGTTTATTTTCCAACTAGGATTAGAGTTCCGAAACTTGAGATTCTCCAAAATCTCATGTTCCTATTTGTTGACGATTGCTTTACTTTCTCTATATCCCGTAAACAAAAAAATTTATGCATTTCAAAATAAATATTTCCTTTCCTTCCCTGCGTGATTATAGAAACTGGATAATTTCGGAAAATCAATTCATAATCTATCATCTTTTCAGACACGAAATGAGTCTATTTGAATAAATCTCCATAAAATGCAACAGGTACACATCAACCTGTAAGTCGCACATAACAACGTTTCGAGGAATGCCACAATGATTCCAAGACGCGCGCAGATTACAATAGCCAAGAAAAGCATTTTATCATATTCCAACTATTCAGTTTTCATTTCTCCGGGGAACAGGTCTCTTCACCGCAAACGGGGAGCGAATTAATGAGTTTCGAAATTCCATTCCGCGAAGTTGTGTACAGAATAATCTCTTGGTGAAAGAGAAGGCGCTCTGCTGTGATATGAATAGCTGTGAATCATTTCGAATTTTTTTTGTCGAAAGAATGCATCTTTGCTCCAAAAAGGGGAGTTTTCAAGTAAATGTTTGAATACGGACTGTTGGGTAAACAATTTATTTGTAATTTATTCTGTTGTTAAAATTTGTAAGAACTTGCTTCGTTTGCATATTATTATGTTGCGTTTCGAAATATTGACGTCTTGTTCTAAAGCAACACTGGGGCTATTTGGATAATATTATAAGAATAGTCATATAGACGACCCGTTTTAAATCAACACTGGGGCTATTTGGATATTATTATGAATTTAGTTATATTGACGTCCTGTTGTAAAGCAACATCGGGGCTATTTGGATATTATTATGAGTTCAGTTATATTAACGTCTCGTTTCAAAGCAATGCAAAGACTATTTTAGGACACACGTTGTAATTTTGAACCGCTGTCAGATGACGATTACGAAACAAGAACTGGTACTCCTTCTCCAAGCTTTCACACCACAACATACCAATGGAAGGATATTTGGTACCGTCAGATTTATCAGGCACCAGACCCGCTTACCCGTCGTTTCTTTTGGAGAAAAAAGTGTCGAACCCGAAGACCACTAGCTATGATGCTGAGGTCTTACCACTAACCCACAGCTGCCTATGTGACAGAAACATATTGACAGAAATTAGACGAAGCATCTAGTTTTGAGATTCTATAACATAACATAGTAGTTAAGGTATCTGACTACGTTAAAAACAGTTGTTATCGACCACATTGGAGAATATTTTTTTCATTTTTATTTCTTGTGGCTCAGACTTTTCTCGTTCCAAAACAGTTTACTTTTTATAGGGAAAGGAAGGCCTGACCTATCATTCAGGATCACATATTTTTCAGCTAAATTTCTCGTTAATTTGAATTTGAACAAAACTTATTTTCATAAAACTTAAACTTGGTCAACTTAAATAAAGAAATCAAAAGGAAAACATTAACTTTAACCGCATGTCCAATTCTTAAAATTTGGCTGAAACTGATTTTAGAAAACATTAACGTTAACCGCAGGCCCAATTCTTAAAAAAAAATTGACTCAAACTGATGCAGAGACGTGAAAAGGTAACCCTAAAACAAGAGTCAAAACTTACAGGTTGGTCATAATCGTGAACTGTATACTCAAAAAGAACATTATTCTTTAAACAAGAGTTAAAAAACATTCTTATAGTAGCGAAAAATTTATTTATAAATTATACTTTAAATCACAGTGTTAAGAGAAAGTTCTTTGAAAAGAACTTCTATTCAAGAATTTACTTTTCCTTCAAATGTATACCCTTAAGAATGTTTTTGAAAAATCTCTAAACTAACGCTCTTTGGAATAATCATTTGTTTGGTAATGGTTTGAAATTTAATTAAATTTTGATTAATTTCTGTTGGTGTGTTTCCTTACAATATAAGAAAGAAAAACAATCAACTTTATCGTTTGCAAATTTTTTGTTTTGTTTAGAATTTAAAGTTTGGGAGGATTTGTAATTATTTTCTTTAAGTGCGTTAAGTCTGATTTAATGCGAAATCAATAGTTGTGAAAAATAAAACTAGAAATAAAAAACTATTTTCTTTGCTTTCCTTTCTATCTTTTATGTCAGGTTATAAAATAAAACTTATAATAAATAAAAATTAAAATAAATAAAAATTTATAAATGTTTTTTTCCTTCTAAACTTATAATAAAGCTCAGTATTTGTGTGCGTATGTGTGTTGGTACTCTACAGGTCAGACCGTTCTACCTACAGTTACCAAATTTAGTCAAAAATCTGCAAATCGGGTCAATTTTTAATTTTTAATTGTAACTTTAACTACTAATTAGTTTTAGATTTTTATTAATTAACTAGCCGCCTTTGGCGACCAGCTGGTTCGCCATGAGTAATGCGTTCAAAAAATTTCAATTGAATCACATATTCATTATCCTTGAAGTAATGCCGGGCATTGATTGGCCAGAAATTAAAAATGTTTTTTTTCCGTGGTGTTGCCAAAATATTAAATATGTTTTTTAAAAAAATCGAAAAAGGAAAAAAAAAAAAAATAGATTGAATAATTGATTTAGATGGTGCAAACGATATATTGCATTTATTTTTTTAGAAACTATCACATTTTATAATGGAAAAAAATTATGGAATTAATGATACAGATATTGCAAACGATTATATAATATGCCATAGTCGGGAGTTTAATGCATATCCTGTCTAAATTCAATCAGGTTTACCATAAATAAAGAAGATTTGTTGAATAAATGATTTAGATATTGCAAGCGATTATAGAAACCGCTGCTTTGCATTTATTTTTGTAGAAAATATCACATTTTATGTTTCTTTTATTTTATCCAGTCACCTGCTAAAAGTTGCATTTCTTTAGACTTGATTTACGATGAAAATTTTGTTTTTATTTGAACTTCCATCATTGTTTTCTTTTGTTTTATCCAGTCACGTGCTCAAAAAAAAATGGTTAAAATATTTCTTTGAAAATTCGTTAAAAATAGAAGCTTGAGTTATTCATTAAAACACTGAAACCATTAGAAAGATAATTTTTTTATCTTTAAATTAATGTTAAAATCATGTTTGTGCGATAATATTTTCGGAAGTTATAGTGGAAAAACGTTGAAATTTAGCTTAAATTTTAATTAATTCAAATTCTAATTAAAATTCGAATAAAGGGCTCCGAGGTACACATTCCCAACCTCCAAGGTACACATGTACCAAATTTGGTAGATGTAGGTCCAACGGTCTGGCCTGTAGAGCGCCAACACACACACACACACGCACACACGCATACACACACACACACACGCACACACACACACACACGCACACATATTGAGCTTTATTATAAGTATAGATTATAATTTTAATAATTTAATTATGTCCTAAATATGAAGTTATATCTAAAGGTTTAACTACAACTTATAATCTATATCCCGCAACGAATTACTTGGTCTCCAAAGGTGATTAATATTTAGTAAGATGGCACTACAATTCATAATAAATATTTATTTTAATTTACAAATGAATGATATTTTATTTTAAAACTTCTTTCATCCGAATTTTTTTGTTTGTGTTTAAATATAAAAACAAAAACGAAAAACCCTAAATAGATAAAATAGCCTAAAAATTAACAGAATAATGAATTTTAATATGCCACCTTAAAAATCAACACAACAGATTTACAATGATATACATCCTTTGGTAGTCTGTTTTTTTATTCAATCTCTAGCATTTGAGTAACATAATTAAAAATGTCTCATATTTTTAGCTGGACAAAATTTAATGTGTAGTATAACTAACAAAATCACTGATATTCTTCAAATTTGAGGTCATATCCTGCCACTAGGTGGCATTATATCCTTTTCATTGTTCACCCGATAGCACAAAAATTTAAATACTGAGTAAGAAATGCATTGATTTGTCCTATTATTCGTTGCAAAAATTTCAATTTGTTTCAAATGTCATATCCAAAATATCGAAAAGGTGGCTGTTAAATTCCGTATCAATTTTGTAAATTTTATACGAGACGAGCTGCATTGTTTCAGTGAATGCGAAATACAAAAGTGAAATTATTGCTAGATGCTAAGTGCTTGCTGCATTACTTCGACAGCTGACTTATCATCAGAATATAGGGAATTATCTATACATATAATAAAGCTCAATGTGTGTGTGTGTTGGCGCTCCACAGGCCAGACCATTGGAGCTACAGCTACCAAATTTGGTACATGTATACCTTGGAGATCCGGAATGTGCACCTCAGAGCCCTTTTTCGAATTTTTAATTAGAATTTGAGTTGATTAAAATTTAAGCGAAATTTCGACGTTTTTCCGCTATAACTTCCGAAAATATAATCACATAAACATGATTTTAACATCAATTTAAAGATAAAAAAAATTAGCCTTCTAACGTTATCAGTGTTTTAATGTATAACTTAAGCTTCTATTTTTAACAAATTTTTAAAGAAATATTTTAACCGTTTTTTTATCACGTGACTGGAAAAGAAAAATAACGCCGAAAGTTCAAATAAAAAAACAACAATCATGGCAAATCAAATCTAAAGAAATACAACTTTTAGCACGTGACTGGATAAAATAAAAGAACTATAAAATGCAATATTTTCTTTAAAAAAATAAATGCAAAGCAAAGGTTTCTACAATCGTTTGCACTATCTATATCATTAACTCAATACATTTTTCCCTTTCTCGCTTTCTTTAAAAAAAACATATTTAATATATTGGCAACATCACCAAAAAAAACATTTTTACTATTTTAGAAGCATAACCGATGGTTAAAACTTACTGATTTATAAAATTAAAGAATATTATTAGGAAAAGGTGTACTTTTAAAACTTTCCGTCCATCATCTTGAAGAAAATATTAATTTCAGGTCAATCGATTCCCGGAATTACAACAAGGCTAATGAATATGTGATTTAATTGAAAATTTGAGAACGCTTTACTCATGGCGAAACAGCTGGTCGCCAAAGGCGTCTAGTCTTTAATAAATATCATGAAGGTTCCGTATTGTATTATCATACAAGTAAATCTTAAAAAGGACACACCCACTGGCTATGTTCTTATATTAGGTAAAATGTATCCGAAAATTAACACAAGATTTGAATTTGCCACTATTTGTGCAGTAAAGTGCTGATAATCTTATTAAAAAAACCATCTAACAGCTGTTAGTAAAAATTTAGCTTTACTAGTTAGTAAAAAATTAGGTAACTCAAGATTTTAAATTGAAAAACACAGGTTTCTTTTTTTAAAAGTTTTTTATATTTTTAATGAAACGTAAAGTACACAGGATAGTATTATGTACAAAATAACACATCGGGCAAATGGTCTCCAGGGTTTTGCTGGCGCATACGCACTGTATTGTTGAAATTTTCCTCTGCCGTTTTGCATACTTGAGGCTCAATTTCGTTGATGTAGTTTTGAATATCCTTTTTCAAACCACGCTTGCTTGTGGGCTTGTTTGCATAAACTTTTGACTTCAAATAACTCCATAAAAAGAAATAAAAACGTGTTGAATCACATGAACTAGATGGTTGGGGGCAATACTCAAATTTTCGAAATGTGGTCGCCACACTTTGATAATATTCAAAATACTGATCAATAATGAAGTGACGTTGCTCTATCGTGTAATGCTCCCTTTTTGGTGACTCTCAACTACTATCTGCCAAATGAGTTTTTAAAAAAAACACAGTTGGGGTTATTTGAAATCAACTATATTTAGTCACGTATATGCGAAATGGTCATGAGAAATTTCGAATAAAAGTGTGTATGTACCTGCAAAGCTGTGGTTACCATTCATCCTGTATTATTCTGTGTTACGCAACCTTATTTAGTATACTTTATGATTTAATAATAATGTAACAATTAAAAAAACTATGTTTTTTATTTAAATAATAAAAAATCTATGTTTTTTATTTAGTTTATATCTTGAGTTAACACGTTGTTTCATTGTACAACCCTCCATTTTTACTGCCATAAACTATTGGTTGTCAAATGCTTCTTTTAATAGGTTTGCAAATGGAATGATAAATTAAAATCTTGCGATGGGACACCCTTTACACAAATAATTTTACTTTAAAATAAAAATGAAAATATAGAACGACTATGCTCAGTTATTTAGTGTAAGCCGTGAGGATACATATTGGATATTTTTAAAACAATGGGGAAAAAATTAAGTTCGAGCATAAACAAAGAATAATACAAATACTTTACCGAAGGAATGGTTACAAATTCAAATCTCGCATTAATTTTGTGACGCCCTCTGTACTAAAAAATAGAAATAAAAATATAGAACGACTATGCACTGTTGCTTAGAGTAAGCCGATATCATACAAATAAGATATTTTTTAAACAATAATAATAGATTAAGCTCTAAACTAAACAAAGAATATTTAATGATGACTGTAAAATATCAGTTCTCTATCAAAAGTAGAGGACTGCTTTGGAAAATTTTGTTTCTTCGAATCAATCGATTTAAGCCACGAGGTGCAGAAATTGAATCAAGATGTTATTCTCTTCATATCTCGGCAACAAATTAACGCGTTAAGAGATTAAATTAAGACAAAATTTCTTCCACTTGGCAGCATTAATTCTCTTTTTCCTTTAATTCTCTTCCTGGAAGAAGGAAATTCTCCGGAAGAAGTATCGATTAATTTTTCGAAATGTTCAACCAGACGGAAAAATATTTCGTCTCTAGTTTTGATATCTGTAACCATATCTTAAGATAAGAGTTCTTGAAACTGCTTTCAGCTTTATTGTATTTGTTTAAGAGATTAAATATTCGTTAGTGAACTTCTGCAGCGAACGATTTTAAGAATAATCATTTTTGACATCAAAATTAAATTTTGTTTCTGTTTTTTTGATTCTGAAATGAGCGTTAATTTCTCTGACAAATTTACTTTGGTAGCAAACGATTTTAAGAATAATCATTTTTGACATCAAAATTAAATTTTGTTTCTGTTTTTTTGATTCTGAAATGAGCGTTAATTTTTCTGACAAATTTACTTTTGTAGCAAACGGTTTTAAGACTCCAACCATTATTCAAATCACATCTATATTTTTCAAATAAAAAATTATTTTAATTTCAGTTTTGTGATTCTCAAATCACCGTTAATTTTTCTTGCATTTTAACATCGATAGTTTAAAAATAAAAGCCCCCCGCCCAAAAAAAAAGTTAAAAAATGAAATCTATGATAGCAAATTTAAAGTTTTCATGTGAGAACATCATTATTTTATTAAAAGATTAAATAACGTTATATGCCAGACGGATAAATGCCGATATGCTGTGAGACACTATCGCGAACCTCGTGTACCACATGCAATTATTGGAACATCAAGTTAGTGGACACTTTGAGCCAAATTTGAAAGTTGTTAAAATTAAAGTTTTTCATTGGTATTTGGTGTGTGGTTATTTACTATTTTCTTTAGCAGTTATGTATTCTTTTTTCACATATTATGCGCTTGTAGCGCCAGTCTTTCCCCTATCGTCCATATTTGGTACTAATTAGTTTTTCTTGAAAAATCAAAACTGTATACTACAATGTGCATGGTTACCAAATTTTGTGACATTTCGTCAGGTACATAACAAGCTGCAGGGCCTGTTATTTCTTTATCACCCTATCTGTACAGGCGGCCTTGGTGGCCTGGTGGTAAGCTCTCGGCTTCGGAATCGGAGGGTTTCAGGTTCGAGACTCGATTCCACCGAAGAGCCGTCGTGTGAGGGTGTCTCTTGCACTTTAAATCTGTCTGGCCAAACATCTTCCCTGTGGTGTGGTGCTGAGATTGGGATGCCATCTCAGGTGTCGTTCTTGTCATCTGACCGCTGTTCAAAATGACGAGGTCCGTCCCAAAATAGCCTTAGTGTAGATTTACAACGGGACGTTAATATAAATAAACCAAACTAAATAAAAAGCCTTATGTGTACAAGAGTTCCTCGTTTGATCTTATATAAGATTTAAATTCGAAAATCGATAAAAATAATATATTTGCAAATGTGAAACAAGTATAGTTGTATAAAGTCGCATGAATAATAATATCTACATAAATAAAAATATCTTTTGGGCAACCCCAACATAAAACGTTTTCACCAACACTATAACAATTCCACAAAGAACAGAATACACAAACCCCCATAAATCTGTTCGTCATCTTTCGAGAATTTTCGTTCAAGTTCACAGGGGACAGATTTTTAAAGTGAGATAGAATTAATAAGTTTCAGGAATTCCATTCCTAAGAATTGTGTACTTGAGAATTTCCTTGTATAAACAGAAGGAGCGATGCTGTGATATGAATAACCTAAAATTCCTTTGGAACATTCTTCTTCACAAAATGTATAATTCGCTCAGAGGAGAATTTTGCGAATAACGCGCGCTTTCAGATTCAAATTCTCAGAATTTTAATATTGTCGGGGGAATAGGTTTAATGGCAATTTACGATATGGAATTAAATGGCTTATATTGAATTTTAAAGGGATTTATTCCAATGTTGTTATGATATTAACATAGTCTATGCAATTATATATATATATATATACACTGAAGTGACAAAAGTATGGAAGGACTGTTAATATCGTGTCGGTCCTCCTTTTGCCCAGTGAAGTGCAACAACTCGACGTGTCATGGAGTCCACAAGTCGTTGGAAGTCCTCGGCAAGAATATTGAGCCATGCTGTCTGCATAGACGTCCATAATTGTGAAAGTGTGGATGGTGCAGGAGTTTGGGCACGAACGGACCTTTCGATGATGTCCCATAAATGCTCGATGGGATTAATATCGGGAGATCTAGGTGGCCAGATCATGCGCTGGAATTGTCCGGAATGTTCTTCAAACCAATCTCGAACAGTTCTGGCCCGGTGACATGGCGCATTGTCATCCATAAAACTCCCATCGTTGTGTGGGTACGTGAAGTCCATGAATGGCTGCAAGTGATCTGCAAGCAGCGGAACATAACCATTTCCAGTCAATGATCGGTTCAGTTGCACCAGAGGACCGAGTCCATGCCATGTAAAAACAGCCCACACCATTATGCAGCCACCACCAGCTTGAACAGTGCCTTGCTGACAGTTTGGGTCCATGGCTTCGTGGGGTCTGCGCCACACTCGAACTCTACCATCTGCTCGTAACAACTGAAATCGTCACTCATCTGACCACACCATGGTTTTCCACTGGTCTAGGGACCAGTCGATATGCTCGCGAGCCCAGGAGAGTCGCTGAAGGCGATGTCGTGTGGTCAGTAAAGGCACTCGAGTCGGTCTTCTGCTTTCATAGCCCAAGGAAGGCAAATTTCGCCGCACAGTCCTATCGGACACGTTCTTCGTACGTCCCACATTGATTCCTGCAGTTATTTGACGAAGTGTTGCGTGTCTATAAGATTGACCATTCTACACAGACGTCGGCGGTCTCGGTCGTTAAGTGCAGGTGGCCGCCCACTGCGCTGTCCATGATGGGATGTGATGCCTGAAATTTCCTACTCTCGGCACACTCTTGATACTGCGGATCTCGGAATGTTGAATTCACTAACGATATCCGCAATGGAATGAGCCGTGCGTCTAGCTCCAACTAACATTCCATGTTCAAAGTCTGTTGATTCTCGTCGTGCCGCCATAAATCACGAAAAACCTGTTCACACGAATAACTTGAACACAAATGAAAGCTCTGGAAAATGCGCATTTATACTTTTTCGCTGCGATACTACTTCCATCTGTATATTTGCATATTGCTATCCCATGACTTTTGTCACTTCAGTGTGTGTGTATATATAATGATGATGATGCAACAATGGCTAGATACAGTGTTGAATCCCCTTTAGCCCCTAATAATGCTCCCATTCTTCTTGGCATAGATTCTGTTAAATCTTGGTACATATTGGAGGAATTTATCTTCATATCCAATGAGCTGCACTTTCTTGTTCCTTCAGATTGGACGGTACTTGATCCAGCTGTCTGGTGCTCTGTTCGATCTCATCCCACAAATTTGCAATTGGAATTTCATCTGGGGATTGTTTGGGCCAAAAAAGGAAGGTAAAGTTAGCGTCATGCCCCTCGAACCCTGTGACTATAATACCAGCTGTATGAAAATGAACCTTGTTTTGTTGAAAGTATCCATCCATGGCAAGATACACCATTAACATGTGGTAATATCTTAATAAGCCAGTTACAACCACTTGACATGAGCGATCACTTTTGTCGAATGGATATGTTGCTGGATTTCAAACCAAAACGTCGCAGATTCGATCCTTCTAGGAATTCAACCTACACATTGGCACTATTCCGCCAACACCCACCGTCACAAACATAGGAGAATGTATATCATTACCGAGAGCACTTAAATACATTCAGATGTTGCTCTTCAATAGACAAAGGATCCATGCAATGCCAATAAAACATCTCCCAAACCATAATATTGCCTCCACCAGCGTGAAGTGCTATAGCAATGCAGTTGTTGTCCATACTTTCGTTTTCGTCATATCTGAATCCCTCCATCTGTATGGTATGATTAAAAACGTGATTCGTCAAACCACACGACCCTTTTCCAATCTTTGGCTCTCCAATTCTTATGCGCCTTTGCAAACTAGGAATGACTGCTCTTGTTCAAGATTGACAACAGGGATTTTCGAACACGTCGTCTCCCATAGCCTATGCACTGTAATGCTGGCTTCACAGTTCATCCAGATATGTTCACAGTTGCTGTTTCATTAAAATTCGTAGTTAATTGAAGTACAATTTCTCTTCTCTTGGAGTGGATAACTTTGACAAGTGTCCTTTCAACTCAAGCATTCAGTAGCCTGTGACGACCACAAGCCAGACATTCAGACCCTCTCTGTATATATTAATAAATACTGCTTCACAATAACATTCTTTTTGCTGTTTACTGTTTAAGACGCTTCGAGCACCTGCTATCCTCAAACTCAGTTAAGTCATGAGTAACGCAGTGCAATTGATGGCATCACTTGCCTTGCATTCCCAATTCGAAGATATATATCCCTCTAGCGAAAATATTGTGACGCAATAGCTCATTTTGCAAAAAAAAATTGTCATGAGGTCATAAGAATTCAGTCACTCAGTGTATATCTATTTAATTTTCAGTTAAATTTGTTAAATTGTTGAAAATCTTTCAGTCCTACATTCTTTTATTTATGAATTATATACCATGAAAACAAAGAAATTGAGCTAAACGGAAGTTTTTTTGCGATCTTCATTCTAAAATCATACTTTAGTCAATTTTTTTCCTTCTGAAACCAAAAAGGATAGAGAAAATCTTTTTGTATACTCTCTAATAAAGGATTTAAGTTACAGAACTCTTCGAATGGCTCTGGCGTATAATTTTTATGTTGACCTAAGTTTTTGTGTGAATTTAGTATTCTTGCTAAACATGCGGTGGCATCTTAATAAGCTAGTAACAGCCACTAGACTTCGATAATCACTTTTTTCATGTAGGCATGTTAAGCCATAACGTCGCAGGTTTGATCCTTGGTGGAATTCAATTACTACATTGGTGAGCCACAGACATACTCTGTCATCCTTGGCGAATAATCTCTGAAATTCCTCAAATTTTGGTGGAAATAACATTCACAAAATTTCATCCGACTGGCTGAAAGTATTTTTGAGTTATCTTTGACACAGGCAGACAAAGGGACATACGTTTTCTAAAAGCATGCATTTCGTAGTCAAGAATGTCTTATTCATTTCGAGTTCGAATTTTTAAATTTTGAATATTTTTCCATAGTACGTATATGAGAAGGTTTAAAGTTGTCCAAATGGTATTTCGTATTACTTCAGTACAATATGAGCCCCAGGGCAATTATGAACGGAGTTCAAAAAATAAAATTCTTCTATAAGTCTTCTGGCTTCCATGACACTTGCACAAGTTCCAAAATCTTATGCGTTGCCGCTATATTTGAACAAGGGAATATACAAAAAATGAGTGAAGAAATTCAATCTCGCTGGTTTTATTTTTGACGTTTTCTTGTAACTTATATGATTAATACAAAAAAAATCATTCAAAATGCACTATTAAGACAGAATACTGAATGCTGAACAACTAGATTTTCCATTTGGTTAATGACTGGTGTGGTGACATCTTAATAAGCCAGTAACTACCACTAAACATTGGTGGCCGTTTTTGTATAGTGGATAAGTTACTGGCTTTCAAACCCGAACATCGCAAATTCGATCCTTGGCGGAATTCAACCTACGTATTGGCACAATTCCGCCAACACACATACGCCAAATTGACGACCTTGGACGTGATGAATTTTCAACAGCTCTCTTGGCGCCATCTCTCCATCAGCAACGAAAAGTCGTCAGACTCACTTGACGCAGCAGCAACGCTTATACACTAGCCATAATGCTTGGCGCAATAAAATCGTTCGTCTCTCCAGCGAAATCACTGGTAGGGGAGTATTGTGGTGACATCTTAATAAGCCAATAACTTTCACTAAACTTTGGTGGCCCTTTTGGTATAGTGGATAAGTTACTGGCTTTCAAACCCGAACATCGCAGGTTCGATCCTTGGAGGAATTAAACCTACGTATTGGCACAGTTCCGCCAACACATATACGCCAAAACGGTTAATAATTATTCATTAAGAATGAAAGTTTTAGAATTTTAGTATTTTATTGATTTTAAATTTGTCGATATATCCTCAAATAATTTCTTAATAACTTCTGATGATGAAATAACTGTGAAATAATTGCTTGATGTAATTTTTCAAAAAGAATATGTATATGTTCTCGCAAAGAAATGAAAGCAAACAGAATGAGTTTTAATACAAATAGAAAAATAAAACTTAAAGCGCGTCACGTATATAATAGATGCTCACGAAATTTCTTTGGGCTTTCTTTAATCCATTAATCTAAAAATATCCCACTGTATAAATAAAATAAATAAATAAATATAAAGTTCCATTCATCTTTCGTCAAAAAATTTACAAATGCTGAAATTGAAGAAGGTTTAAAGAAAAATAGGGAAATATAGCAAACGATTTTTAAAATGTTTTCAAAAATAGAATATTATTTTTAAATGCATAACCGATTTAAAAAAATGGTTTCTATTTGATTCACTATTAAAAAATAAAATAAAATAAATAAATAAAATTTATTTTTCAAAATCACACATACATGTTTTATGTCATTATTTATTAATTTATGCTTCAGTAAATAAAAAAATTATTACTTAAATCACTTTTTTAAGTTTTTTAAATTTTTAGGATCATAAGATTCTTGTATAGTTAGTTCAGCATGAGAGAGATACAAAGTGAATTTTAAAAAATCGCATATCAGACGAGTCTATTTTGATAAGCTAGGGACGATTAATGTTTAAAAAATTATTACTTAAAATGTTTTCTTAATAGCTTTAATTAAAACATAGCAGTTTTAATTAAATTGAAATTGAAATTAATTTATTAGTTTAAAAGGAACCCAGCTTTTCAAAGATCCCAAAATATCGTAAAATAGATTAAGACCTTTTTAATAAAATTTATTTTTTTCATAATTAGATTGAATGTATTGTGCAAAGTTCAACCATTATGAGAGGAGCCAGTGAAATAAATATCATGTGATGCCGGATGAGTCTATTTTGAAAGTTAGGGAAGATCAATACAACCATGTGTATAAAATTGTTTTTCATTTTTTTTTTTCATTAAGGGGCAAGGTGGCCGAATTTAAGAAATTATTATTTAAAATATTTCCTTAATTAAATTAAATACAGATTATTAAAAATCCAAACAGCCACATTTAAGAGATTATTCGTTAATTTTTTTATTACCAGCGGGTGACCGAGCTCCGCTCGGAGAAAACAGGTATCGAAGCTAACTCGAAGATTTAAATTTTCAATTGTGATTTATCAAAACAATACATGCCATAAGAAAATTTGTGAAACCATTGGTGAAAAGATAATCGGTTAAACTTTGGCTTTTCATCGTCTACCAGCGATGTCATGTCTTGATGTTCCATTGGAAATCCCCATCTGCACTGGTCTCTTCCATGTTTGCTGACCATGCACGGAGCGCTTGGGCTCATATCACTACACGGGTTATGGATCATCCATTTCGAGATCAGTTCCGGATCATCTTCTGGAAACTTTATTAGTTCCCCATATTGGCTATAGATGGCAGCACGTTACCGCTTGAAACCTATTAGCCATTATGGCGAACTAATAAAGTTTGAAAATATCCTATCTGTAACTCCAAACTGCTCGACCGTAGCCTTTCAAAACCGGCGCCAATCGATTCCTCGTGGCCAAAAACCCCAGACCCCCAAGTTTACCGGAGTTTATTAATTCTGGGGCGATTTTCGACTTGGCAACCATTCCTCGTATTATAGTATAAGATTAGGTTTATTAATTTTTTGCAATTCGCCTGCTATGAGAAGAGGACTATAAAATAAATTTCATATGATATGAGGGGAATTTATTTTAATAAGTCAGGAAATATCAACACACCACATAATTTTCGTCTAGTTCTGTTTTTCTTTTTTTACTAATATTCCACTTAAGAAATGCATTCGATTCAAGGCCAACCTTTCTTTTCTGGTATTAAGCTATTTTATATTATTTCTATTCTGATATTAGCATATTTAATGGATATATTACCATTAAATTGTGAAATCCGTTATTTCATTGAATAACTAGGTGTTTTATAAAAGGACTTGGCAAGTCAGTTAAAGTATATAAAACTAATGAATTTTACGATTTCATTAGGTATATTATTAAATCACGATCACTCGATCATTAAAAATTTACAATGAAATGTTACAATGGAAAATTACAACAATTACAATGCTGAATCTGAAGAAATTGAAAGAAAAAAGAGGAAAATGTAGCACACAATTTTTTAAATGCTTTCAAAAGTAAAGCATTCTTTTTAAATGCAGAACGGATAAAATTGATCTCTATTTTATTCGCTATAAATTACATTACTCGAAAATTCTTTGAACAGGTTATAGTTATTTTTTTATATTTATATATTTGCTATGTATTTTTTAATAAAATTTAAATGTAGCTATTTATGTGAAGCATTATTTTTCCCCTTTCTGTTTAATTATTGTCAGCAGTATGAATTATGATAAATTATATCATCAGCTATTTCTCATTATTTACCAATTAATTGCTATAGGTATTGTAATGAAATATTGTTAAATGCATTTTTCGAGAGAATTCAGGTATTTATGATCAATTCATCTATAAAGTAACTTTGAAATTATTTATTTTTCAATTTCATAGTTTATTATTTGTTACTTCTTAGAATAACTGGATAAACCACAAAATGTTTCATCTATTAAATACTGTAACTAACTTATTTAGTTATTTTCTATAATTATCCTACGAAATAACTGAATTATACACTTTAACAGTGACATATATAACATCAGAAAGCAAGATAATTCATTAATAACCAATCGGTAAGATTGTGACTCTAATGCTAAAACCTTTGACAAAATTGTGAACTCTATTTTGAAGCTTTTCAACCTTATACGTCTGTCCAAAATATTGTCCTAGATACACAGAGTTAGTGCTAGTGCAATGTGCGAAAATATTTTCCCAGACTTGAGAGTCCAATGCTTCGAAATGTTGTCAGGATCTTCAAATATTCCATTTCTGTAATATTCAGGAAAATATCCAGCCATCCGAGAGCAGTGTTTGCATAGCAAGGAGCAACTGTGATTTCTGCTGAATAGATTGCTCCCCAAGTAGAAATTTCTGATCGAAATTGGCTTCTCTGAACAGCATTTTCCAATTTTCTAGAGTGTTTCCCAAATGATATCTAAAATGGTTTTAGAAGTATTTGGGGTAGACTGTTTCGATCCAGTACTCAAGTATTGTTATGTTTTTTTTCTCTAAAAGAAATTGTTGCATTGGTTTAGAATGATGTTGTAAAGATAGAAATTCATAAAGATAGACTTGTAAAGATAGAAACTCATAAAGATAGACTTGTAAAGATAGATTCATTGTAGTACATTTTTAAGAGATAAATGGAGTTTTGGAATAAAGAATACCTCATTTCAAATAAAGGGAACTTAACAAAGAAATTTTTCCCATCCATTAATAAGAGATTCTCATGCCATCATTTTTATACAAATTTTAGAATAACCCAATTTCTCACTAGTCATGGGGGCTTTAAAAGCTACCCATATAAATTTAACTTGTCTCCGTCATCTACAGGGCGTGCCACAGAAACTTATTTATTTGAAAAAACTCCCAAGCGCTGAGTTTGGTATGTAGATTAATGATAGGTAGCGCTACTGGAGGAAAAGTAACTAAATTTTTTTCTTTTTCTAGTCAGTTGCCCTCAAGCTCTGGTCTAGAAACCAGCGGGCCTTCGCCCTCGAGAGATTCTTTTCTAACAGTCGCTCACTTGTTGCTACGCAACGTGCCTTCCACGCTCACTTTGAAATTCCTCCTCACAGATCCGTTCCTGGCTGTAATTCGATTCTGTCGTGGGGTAACTCATTTCGGGAGTGTCGCTAAACCCAGAAATGGGCATCAACGGACCACCAGAACTCCAGAAAATGTCGAAAGGGTGATGCAGTCAATTCTGCGTTCGGCTCGCAAGCACGCAGCTGGTCTGGGAATTTCTGACACCACTCTTCGATGGATTCTCCATCAAGACCTCCCATTTCATCCCTATAAATTGGCTGCTGTGCAAGAATTAACGCGATTTTGTTGCTCGTCAAAATGCATGTGAAATGCTACTTGTAGAAGGGGTCGTTTTTTTTCAGCGACGAGGCTCACTTTGAAACCTCTGGTTTATGTCAATCATCCAAGGATCATAGCTCACCTCAAGAACAACATTCGCGACTCCATTGCCAGCATACCGATTGATATGCTGCAAAGAGTGGACACGAACTTCAAAAATTGACTTACTCAGTTGATGCGCAATGGGAGTCGCCATTTAACCGATGTCATTCTCGAAACTGTATGAAAAAAATTGGGATATTCTTTTCTCAAAAAAAAAAAAAAAAAAAAAAGAATTAAAACAATATCTGAAGTACTTTCTTTTTATTGACATTTCAAATAAGTGAGTTTCTCTGGCGCACCCTGTACCTGCGATTGTAACATTGGTGGCGAGGAAAATATTGAACATGTGCTCCTTCTGTGTTCCAAGTTTGCCAGAGAAAGACAGAACCTAAGACTGGCTCTCTAAGCCATTAATATAAAGTGGTCTCCAGATTTTCATCAACTTGTTTCCACCAGAATTGCTCTTGAAAAATATTTGTAAATTTATTATTGACACCTGTTAAATGCTCTTATTCTTAAGTGATATTTTCCTCTTTCATTTTATTCTTATATTAATCCTTCATAACTGTTAATTTTTTTTTGTTACTTACTTCTGTAAGCCTGGTGTGATACTTTGTGGTGCACGGGGATTTTATAAATGCTTCAATAAAAAAAAATATGTCTTTTTATGTATAATTTGAAATGGTGACCATCCCGTGATTCATGTGATTCTCTGATGGTACCGAATCATTCAATTAGAGTATCATTTTTCATCTATAATTACGATATATCAAAGAAAGGTCAATTTAATTAGATGATAGTTACGAATATGATATAGCAAAGCTTGCGCCCTTCCTCAAGATATAAATTATAAATAACTGTGAAAGTTTTACTAAAAATCCATACATAAAATGATTTCACAAACACTATAATAATTCCACAAAGAACAATATACGTGGGTTGGTACTTTAATAGCGGCAACTATTTATTTACATTGAATACAAAAGAAATTTATGTCCCCATGTGTTACAGTCCTTCAATAAAGCTGCCAACATTGTGTACAGCTCGTTTTCAACGACTTGGAAGTCGCAGAATACCTGTAGCAGCGCCTGCTTTGTTATTGATAATTTGAATGGATCGGAACGAAATACAGAAAGAGGGACGCACATTTTCAAAATTCTTTTTTCGGTGTAAAGGAGATCTGAAGCATGAAGACCAAAACAAAAATCTCAAGTTCGAATTTTTTCACAATTTAAACACTTTTTGCTTATAGCAGAAATTTAAATATATCGTATTAGGCATATTTTAAATACTTTTGCTGTTTTTTTTTTAATTTACATCAATGCCATATCAGCTTGACTAAAGACAAAAAGCTTATTTTGAAACGGATCTAGTCATTGAAATGATAGATCCGAATGAATATTCATTTATATTATTCTTCATATAGATATTATTCATTTATACTATTATTCTTATAGATATTATTCATTTATATTATTATTCATACAGA
>JAPMOQ010050050.1:0-17800 GCA_026543055.1 Argiope trifasciata
ATGTTATATTATATTACGGGATTGGAGGGCGTTAAAAATCACTGGGTTTACTCGTCTTGCCTTTTGAAGCATATATTTTTATCATTCTTGTGTTTCACTATGTTGTTGCTTTTAATTACAATTTCCAATGACAAGCCCGTTGACTAAAGAACC
Organism: Argiope trifasciata; assembly: GCA_026543055.1. Taxonomy (NCBI): domain Eukaryota; kingdom Metazoa; phylum Arthropoda; class Arachnida; order Araneae; family Araneidae; genus Argiope; species Argiope trifasciata. The sequence goes on from JAPMOQ010050050.1 coordinate 154, forward strand.
ATTTTAATTTAATCCGAATAGTGCTTCTTTTGTTTACATTCAGTAGGGCCATCTAGAGCCAAGAGTACTAGTTAACTACTGAATCTCTACAACCCTTTTAACGAGGCGGACTTCATTCACTCATCCGCAGATCGTAATTTAGACCTGAATCAGGGAATGATCACTTCTAAACTAGTACTCCATTGGTATTACTCTCGACATGGAGGACTTTGTTACCACGACATTTATATGCACGTCAATCACCACACACACACCAGGGGATTCTTCTGCCGGAGGGCTTCGAACTGACAACTGAAGGGATGTTAGTCCAACGCCCAACCAAGCAGGCTCTGTTGGCCCGTGTTTCATTATAATAAATTTAATCGAAATACATGTTCATCATCCTTAAAATATTAATTCAAATCCACAGATCTTATTTCCTAAATTCTAAATTCACAGATTTTATACTTTTATAGTAGCAATAATATACCCTTTAGAAAAACAAAATAAAGTATCATTGAGAAAAGAAAAGCCTGTTTATTCAAATTAAAATATTAACCAAAATTCGTTTGAAATATTAAAAAATTCATTTTAACAATTGGTCGGTCTTTTAGACCAAAATATTGTTACGGTTCACATGGTTCGCCTGTAGTGAATGTATGATGTGCGAACACAAACAGCAGACCTCAATAGAAAACAATGACGACATTTATTTAGCACGAAGACACTAACACAGAGACTACGAATACATAGATGACAAATATATACAGCCGTGACGAAGACATAGCGACGCGCACCAGGATTCTACAGTAGCTTACATGCAAACAGTAGCTTACAAGTCGCAAGTGGTAGTAGTAACAGCCACAAAACACAAAGCAGCCAAACAGAATATAGCAGGAGAGTGAATCTTCTTAGATTTAGTCTACTATCACGTAAGTCTCTTCAAAAGGCTGACCTTCTCCACTGTCTTCTCGCTTTGAAGGATCTGAGGATTTATGCATATCAAGAATCTATGAAATGGAAGAATGTAATGAAAATTCATAGAAAATTACATGAAAAGGATGAAAAATAAATGAAAAAGATGAAAAATACATGAAAAGGAAATTACATGAAAAAGATGAAAAATACATGAAAAGGAAATTACATAAAAAGGATGAAAAATACATGAAAAAAAGGAAAAATACATAAAAAGGAAATTACATGGAAAGGATGAAAAATTTATGAAAAGGAAATAACATGAAAAGGATAAAAATACATGAAAAGGATGAAAAATACATGAAAAGGAAATTAAAAGAACAGTATGAAAAATACATAAAAAGGAAATTACATGAAAAGGATGAAAAATACATGAAAACGAAATTACATCAAAAGGATTAAAAATACATGAAAAGGATGTGCTGTTGTACAGAGCGGGGCATTGTACCTTCGCTTTGTAAATAGATGATTTGCAGATGAATTCTACGCAAAGATTTCAATTGTAAGGTTATCATTAGATAATCACCCTTTGGGCTCCGTTTCAACCTCTCTCAGTATCAGAAGAGAGAAGAGATATCTCTCATGGGAATAAATTACCACCTTTATTGTCTGTTTAAAATATTCTACATAATTAGTTTTAATATTTAAAAACAGATAAACTGATAACATTTTACATTCTCTGAAAATAGGCAGATTATTAAATAAAAAAATATCCATACAATGTTTATTAAGAAACCGTATATTTCAATTCTTTTAAAGATTCATATTAACCAATAACATTATTTGAAAGTAGAGACAGTGAAATATTTCGCTACCCTAAGCCAAATAATTAATAGAATGAGAAACTTTTGAAAAAGCCAAAATCCACATAAATCCATCCAATCCAAACAAGTCTCTTCCTTTGTTAAAAAAATCCTTAAAAACACATTGAGAAGTTTTTCATTGAGGCAGCAATGGACTGGTCGATCATTAAGAAATTTTTCAGTGTTACTATGGAAACTTTTCTTGTTGCAAGTACGATACCTGAAATGCTCTTTGTCTTGTAACTTTCTTTAGATTAATACGACCCATTTATACAATGGTTTTTCTGTAGATTAACCCACACTTTTTGTATTTCAAACACATTTTTGTTCTTGGTTTTGCTGTGATTAGAAACTTTTGTCAAACTAAATTTGAGCTATCTTCATCACAGACAGAAAGACATTAACAAAAATTGTGTTCCTTGAACTCGAGTTGGTATGAAACATAAAGAATTGTCAAAACCTCCACTTCGAATGTTTTCACAACTAACATATTTTCCCTATACTATGCATGGAATAAAGTAAACAGTATCTAAACATAAACTGAAAGCAAAATTTAATTAAGTTTATTAAAAGCAATTTAATGCTAATTAAAGTTTTGAAGAAAGTATCTTGTATAAAATTCTTAGCCTTTTCTCATAAGAGGAATAAAGAGAAAAACTAAATTCTTTCTTCTTATTAATAATCATGGAAGAAAGTCAAAAGAATATATACGCATGGAAGAAAGTAAAAAGAACATTTAAAAAATAAACTGAATACAAATACTAATTCAGTTTTTATTAAAAAAATTTAATGCTAATTCCAATTTTGAAGAAAGTATCTTGCGTAAAATTCCTTTATCATAAGAGGAATAAAAAGGAAGACTAATTCACTTCTTTTTATAAATAATCAAGGAAAAAAGTAAAAGGGATATCTAAAAATCAATTGAAAGCAAATATTAATTCAGTTTTTATTAAAAACTATTTAATTCCAGTTTTAAAGAAATAATCTTGTATAAAATTCTTATTCTTTTATCATAAGAGGAATAAAAAGGAAAACTAACTTGATTCTGCTTATTAATAATAATAGAAGAAAGTAAAAAGAATATTTAAAAATAAATTGGAAGCAAATACTAATTCAGTTTTTATTTTAAAAAATTATTGCTAATTCCAGTTTTGATGAAAGAATTTTGTAATTCTTATTCTTTTATCATAAGAGGAATAAAAAGGAAAAACTAATTGGTTTACTCTTATTAATAACCATGGAAGAAAGTAAAAAGAATATCTACGCAAGGGAGAATGTAAAAAGAATATTTAAAAATAAATTGAAAGCATATTAATTTCTTTTTTATTAAAAACAATTTAATGCTAATTCCAGTATTAAAGAATGTATCTTGTATAAAATTATTATTCTTTTATGATAAGAGAAATGAAGAGGAAAACTCATTCGTTTCTTTTTATTAATGATCATGGAAGAAAGTAAAAAGAATATCTACGCATGAAAGAAAGTAAAAACAATATCAAAAAATAAATTGAAAGAAAATATTAATTCAGTTTTTATTAAAAACAATTCAATGCTAATTCCAGTATTAAAGAATGTATCTTGCATAAAATTATTATTCTTTTATGATGAGAGGAATAAAAATGAAAACTAATTTATTTCTTCATATTACTAATCATGGAAGAAAATAAAAAGAATCTATAAGCATGGAAGAAAGTAAAAAGAATATCTAAAAATAAATTGGAAGCTATTATTATTTTAGTTTTTATTAAAAACAATTTAATGTTAATTCCAGTTTTGATGAAAGTAACTTGTATAAAATTCTCATTCTTTCATAATGACAGGAATAAAAACAAAACCAATTCGTTTCTTCTTATTAATAATCCACGTTAACTTATCACATTGCTCCATTGTAAACACAGCATATTCGTTTGTTACGAGGAAAGTAACAAGGTAATATGATTTCAATCTTGACCAGACAGAAGTGCAATAATCCATTAAAGACCTTCCAACCGAATTAATCACCACCTCTTTTAAGGTGAGCCTCAAAGTACCTTTGATCACTCAGACATCAATGGGAAATAAGCTTCTTTATAATAACTTAATGCTGGAGCTCGGAGACTCTTTTTGGTGTTACCATGGAAACGCCTCGTGTGACAGATAAGCTGATTGTTGTTGAGCTATTTTATTTTTGTAAGATTTGCTCCTTTCTTTGAATATAATCGGTGTTTTTTTCTCTTTTTAGAGATTATTCAAAAATGTTTGATTAGCAGGTTTTGTTCCATTTTCTGGGCGTGTTTTTGGTTGGAGTTTTCTCGAATTTTCTGATTGGTTGCAGGTTATCATTTCCTTCAACCTAGATTTTTTTTAGATTTAATACTTTAATTATTGGTATCATTTAAAGAAATTTCTCCCATAAGTTTTTTTTTTTTTTTTTTCAAATAAAAAGTGAAATAGGAAGTTATATAGTGAAACTTCAAATCTTGGTGTAAGAAGTTTTTCTTTAATATATTATTTATTGTGTGATTTGGGCGTCCCGGGTTCGAATCCCGATTCAGGCATGGTTGTTCGGTTTGTTAGTTGTATGAATGTGCACCCCTGTAAAAAAGGATTGTGTGAGCGAATGTCAATCATGAAGTAATCCAGTCATACTATTGGCTTTAGTTGGCGCATCTGAACAACCTCATTTCGGCTTAAATTAATGACAGCTTTCTGTCTGAGGGCTTGCAAAGTGTCATAAGTAAAAAAAAACAATTATTTATTGTATTTTATATTGGAATTTATAGAAAAAATTCGGAAAACTTCATTACCACTAACATCGAAAGTTTTGTACTTTTTCATGGAGTTTCCTGTTGTGCATAGAAAAAATACAACTGTTTACAATATATTGGAGAGGAAATATGTATGGAATTATGAAGTAAAAATTTTATGAGTCAATTTTATGAATCATATTTTTAAATGAATTTTCAATATGATCATGCTGTTGTGTTCGTGACTTATGACTCTTTATAAACTCGCTGACCAACATGTTAGCCATTTAAGTAAAAAATTAGCGTCCCTTGTTTTTCATTAGCGCCAACTAGGGTCAATAATATGATTTAGCTACATCATGCTTCACATTCTCTTGCACAACCCCTTTTTACAGGGGCACATTCACACAATTCACTGATAACACTCAGAATAACAGCCATGCCCGAACATGGACTTGAAACCGGGACAACCAGAGTCTTAAGAAGACATGCTATCCCTGTATCAAAACGCTGTTATAGGCTTCTGTTTATAATCTAATATACAATCAATGAATTGCGACCTACAAGATGTATCCAACGGCAGGGGTTTCCCCGAAAGTTTCTCGTTTACGCACTAAAGACGATGTTTCTCGTCTCTACTCTTCGTCATAAAAATTGAGGGCAAATTTATACGATATGATTACTGAAGTACTCCTTTTCGGATTCCTCCTCATGAGAATTATGGGATTCGAAATATAGTAAAGAAAACCGGTACTTGCACAATACGCATCATATGATAGTGCCGAATAATAGTTAAGAATACATCTTAGCAATAAAAAGCCAGTAAATGGATCACATACTCTTGGCAATAATTCGAATATGCATTTTGGATTTCTTCTTCCTCAACCGTTTATAAATTAAAATTTGACACTGAACTGCGGTTGTGATCGCAAAATCACATATAAAATCAAGTTATTTAAGTCATTGCATTTTTCAGTTATTACATTTACATGGTAACACCATCAGATGGTCAAACTCTTGAGGAATTTGTTTTGAAATAAGATATGATTCTGGAATTAAGATGTCTAATTTGTGTACTTATTTTTAACCTATTTAATTTGATTTTTTTTGTAAATATTGTGTTAATACTCATCAAAAACCCCCCAGAAAAACAGACTTCTTTTAATGGATTTTGTTCAAAATTCTATTGAAAACTTCATACTTCGTGCACAGATTATAAATACAATTTCAACTATATAGCTTAAAGTGTTTCTGAAATATCATGTTTACAGAGAGACAAATATAATTCTAGTAATAATTAAAATTGAATGAAATTAACCAAAATCAACGGATAGGAATCTACTTGGATATAAAAAATGAAATTTCTAACTGAGAAGTTTTGGTAGTTATATAAAAAAGGTTTTATTCTAAAGTCATTAAATTATATAATTTTCATTTATAATATATCTTATTCAAAAGCTTAATTTTCTCTTAAAAGAACTAAATAAATTCTGTCATAAATAAATTTCTTATTTTGTGGTTACAAACTATCTTTATAAAAATTTATTTTCTAACGAATTTCCTAAAACGAAGACAAAAATAAAATGTTTCATAAAATAAAAGAGTTTATCAATATTTTAACAGAAATTCAGAATTGAAAATATGCGTACTGGTTTATTCTCCTTTGAGTTTACTTTAACTCAATAGATGGCGCTGAGAGTTTTGGAACTTAATGGAATGATATCAATGCGTTTGGTGGGCGTTTCAGCCTCTACGCGCGATTATTCATAATTGCAAACCATGTATTTTTAGAAGTAAGTTAATATTTCTCATAGTAATTTTGAGCAAACTGTTTTAGAAGATAATTTATTTCAACTTTCTGTTTAGTTTGCTGTTGGGTTCTTTTCGAAATTTTATTGTTTTAATATGCTGATGTTTAAATTTTGTAAATGCTAGTATTTTATGATTTCTAATTCTACTTTCTCAGATTGTCAGTGTTTCATAGCTCAAAGATATATTATTAAATATGAAATTTTGTTTGCCTGATTTTCTTAAGTTTTTACTATTGACTACTTTTGTAATATGTGTTTAAGGTTGAAGTGTAGCACGGTGTGCCCCCGAGTTTATCGCCAATATGGTAACCCAACTGAACTTTCTTAAAGTAACCCTAATTCTGTTTTGTTTACTACTTTTTACAATAATTGATTTGTTCAGGAACTACAACTGTTTTATAATAAATTTAATATTTAAAATAACGATTTCAGATTATTTAAATTTTGCTTATTTTAATTTAAAATTTATTATTCAAAGAAAGTTTGGAATAAAATTAATATTAATTAAAATAACATTTATTTCATTTTTTTGTGATAATATTTACAAAAAAAATTTTCATTTTCACACTTTTAATTACCACTATGCGAATTCGCAAATCGTCTGCGTTTTCGTATTAAAAGAAGTCTGCCATGGAATTATTCGCTGTTCTCGTAATTCTTTTGGTGCTCCAATGTTTGGTTCCCTCGAAATATTATTATGTCTGCAATCGCACAGGAGTGGATATTTGGTAGTAGGATGTTAGGCACTGTTTCGAACCTGCTGAATGGATGAAGAGTGATTGGAATATTTTTTTAATGAGTTGAGGCTTGGAAAGAATGCTTTGAGTGTTATGAAGTGTTTATGAAAATATTAAATAAAGCAAGTAAGTACATTAAATATTAAAAATTCTGTATAATATTCGTTCCTATAACATCATTTATTCTTTCTTGTAATATTATTATGCACTATTCCTTAATCCACACCGTCCATCTGTTCAATGTGCTAGCGAAGCTACTGCATTCCCGCTCCGTATAAAAGCGAAGCCCTAGGATGTTTTTTTAAAGTTAAAATATACTGCCCGGTGCCTTCTACAGGTGCCTTCGGCATCTGTAGAAGGCACCGGGCAGTATTAAACAAATAATTATAATTAGTTAAACATTCTAAATAAAAAGGCGGGAAAGGGCAACCGTAACTGTTTCGCGGAACAGTTTGTTTATTTTGTCCGCCATCTTGGTTGGCGACTTGGCATCCTTGGCGCAGCACACTATTCTACACTTTTACCTACAAAATTTTTTATGTACTTACTTGTTTCATTTAATCTTTTCATAAACACTCAACACTTCATAACACTCAAAGCATTCTTTCCAAGTCTCATCAAGTCATAAGAAGAAAAAAATATTCCACTCACACTTCATTCATTTAGCAGTTTCGAAGTAGTGCCTACCATCCCAACCACCAGACATCCATTCCTGTACGATTGCAGACATAATAATATTTCGAGGGAACCAAACGTTGGAGAACCAAAAGAATTACGAGAACTGCGAATAACTCCATGGCAGACTTCTTTTAATACGAAAACGCAGACGATTTCGTGAATTACGTTTTCAGACGATTTGCGAATTCGCATAGTGATAATTAAAAATGGGAAAACGAAGAATTTTTTTGTTAGTATCAACACTAAAAATGAAATAAATGTTATTTTAATTAATATTAATTTTATTCTAAGTTTTCTTTGCATAATAAATTTTAAATTAAAACAATAAACAAAGTTTGAATCATCTGAAATCGATATTTGAAATATTAAATTTATTATAAAACAGTTGTAGCTCATGAAGAACTCAACTATTGTAAAAAGTAGTAAACAAAACAGAATTAGGGTTACTGTAAGAAAGTTCCGTTGGGTTGCCATATTGGCGAGAAACTCGGTGGCACACCGTGCTACACTTCAACCAATTATTGATATAAGAAATCGTATGCAATGGATTCCTTGCACTTTTCAAAATTTTTCTAATCTGACGGTTTCCTTGATGATTTGTTATGTCGCTAATTGTTCAAGAAATAATGTGTGGTGAATGGAATTGCAAGAAATATTTTGAACCAGCAGAATAGATGAATAATGAATGGAATATATATTTATTCACGACTTGATGAAGCTGGGAAAAGGGATGCTTGTTTATGGTTTGTGTATAATGGTTTGGTTTGTTATTATGTGTAATGGTTTGATTGCTTTTTTCTTCGTTCTTTTGATTTTGTAAGTTTGTTATCCACATAGTTCTTATGTTCAATGAGTCACCGAAGGTACTAGGATCCCACTTTCGATTTTAGCGAAGCCCAATGATGATTTTTTTAAAGTTAAAAATTCTTCCTGGTGCCTTTTACACATGTCGAAGGCATCACATGCTCTAAATTTTACCATCTGCACACTCTCAAAATTGTTAAGATAAACAGAAATAATGATTTCAAAGGTTCAAAAAATATGATAAAGCAATACTTATCAATAAATATCATAACTTTAATGTAGAGAGTTGTAACTCTAACAGTTTTACAAAAATGTTTATTTTTTCCTCTTTCTTTATTGGCGACTTGGCACCCTTGGCCCTGCCAGGGACACACTAGACTACAATATTACTATTTTCGGATACTACTTATCGTTTGTCAGTGAATAATCAATAGAGAAAACATAATTAAAATAAGAATGTTTACTTTTTAAATATTACTAATTAATTATTTATTTAATAATTAATGTCCATCAAGGCCATAAAGCAATGCGTGGATTTCTTTCTGCAATTTTATATGAGGAAAGAAATACTTTTTTGGAGAATATGCAAGAAAAGTTTGAGGAGACCACTCTCTGGTTTCGTTTACGTCTTTGTATGGATCCGAAAACTGAAGAATTCTAGACACTGCCGATAATTCGAATCGCTCATCATTCATTACTTCCCAGATGGAATTCAATAATTGAGCAATTCGCCGACGTCAACTACTAATTGTCGAATAAAAGGCCATTATTTGATAACATTTCAAAATAAATGGACCTTTGTCATTGCGATAATGACTTTTGGAAGCAGAAATTGCACCGCGTAATTGATTTTACGCAGTTGAAATGTGAAATGACTCGATGGTTAATAGTCATTTGCCTCTCATGAATTTAATTGACTGTGTTGAACATCAACTCTTTTCTAGAATTTATCATTATGCTTGATATTTATGTTGTAATTAAAAGTTGTTATAAATGAAAGCTGTAACGAAGTAATAGTGAAGTGTAATATACTGGAAATTCTTGTTGTAGCTGCTATTTACGGTAACTGACAATGTCACCGTCAGTTATCCCACAACGGTGGCCTTGTAAATTACCATAAGTAACAACAGCAACAAGAATTTTCAGTTATCCCGCAGCCAGTCGATCACAACAAATCCTGTGGATACTGCTATGTTCACTGTTGGTGGGGTGGTCGGCTGTATATAAGAAGTTATCCCACATCGACTTAAGCCAAGGTGAGGGTCTCTTGTTTTTACATCAGCACCAACTAAGGCCAAGAGTACGATTTAGTTACTTTATGTGCCCCATTCACCTACACAACCCCATTTTACTGGGAGGGGGGGGGGCATGTTCACACACCTCACAGATAGAACACAGATGAAGAATAACCATTCCCGGATCGGGATTCGAACCCTGAACGCCCAGATCACGGGGAAAATGCGCTATCCCTAAGCCAGGATGGTAGCCTGAAAATCCTTACAAAGGCTTATTGCTTCAGACATTCAGTTCCGTTAAATATTGAAGTGCCCTTTTAAAGCAACACTCGAGCTACTTCGGAGCAAATTTCGTAGTTCTGAACAATGTTGAGTAACATTTAAGTGGCCACACCGTCACAAAACTTCAAATACCTCATGAATTTAATTACGTTTTGGTCCGCCGGATTTAACACGCACCTTAACACTACACTACACCACACCATTTTCATTTCTAGGACTCATATGGTCCCTTTCCAGTTTTGTATATATGTCGGTGGACTTCGTTTTTTTAAAAAAAATTATACTGCAATTAATTTGAAAGAAACAAACAAGTGGCCAAATACAAAAACATATAGCATAACAGTAATGATGCAAACTAGAATGGAGAATATCTAAAGTATTATAAAATGCGGAGTGTATTAAATGATACCCCAACAAATTGATAATTTTGATTTAACTGTAACAGTTATCCGTGATCAATTAGGAATCTAATCATGTTCACGATTCTACTTTTTGGAGGATGGGTTATTAAGGACTCTCTTATACTAAAAGCTTTCTAACTATGAAGAGGATTTTCGGGGGTTCCATAAGAGAGTAAAAGGGCAGGATGTCTCAAAGTGAATGGGATCACCGATTTCTCCACAAGAGCAGCAGTAAGCTTCTAATAAATGGAAACGGCAAAGAAAAGACGGGAATGGACCATGACCTGTGACAAACAGGATTTCTTCACGAGCCCAGACGAATGGTTACAATTTTACTATTTTGATGAGTTGAAAAATAGAACGAACAGCATTTCCACTATACCAAGGATTTTGCAAGCTAGGGCTGTTTAAGATATCTAACATGCACTAGATTCACTACAACGAAGATTCTTCAATGGGATCGAGTCTCGAAATTTAAAACCCTCTGATTCTGAAGCTCAGGCCTTACCACCAAGCCACCGCTGCTTTTACTGATATCGAGACATCAATGAATAAAGATTTAGATAAATTTATATTGAAAATAAGATAAAATGGAGCATTAAAGTTTTACACACGTACTAACTGGTCACAGATAAATTATGTTTAAAAAATGTTTCAGATAAAGCGAATGATTCTTTAATTCGTTGCTTTTAGGAAAAATATTGCATTTATTGTTCTTTTCACATGATGAAGAGAATCTTTAAGATTTCTTATATTCTTTTTATTACTTTTGGCTTTAAAGTTAAGACTTAAGGTTTGTTTATTACGCAACGAACCATCATAAGTGAATTGATATAATATTTCATTATTTCTTCTGTTTACGTATGAATGTTCTTTCATAATTAGACCGAAACTAACAATTGAAGAGTTTGTAACAAAACGCAGGTAGCTCAAATTATTCAAATTTGCAGAAAACCAAAATGACGTCTGAAAATTCTGAATTCTAATGAGACAGAGACAGACAACTTCATCTTTTCAATAACGCAAAAACTAAAATTGGAACTATATCTTTTTGGCACCAAATGAACATTGTTTTCTTTTCAGTACATGTAACTCTAACATAGTGTACGTAGCTCTGAAATTCCCTAAGATGAAGCTACATCCTTTTTGCAGAAAACTCTTCAATTATGGGTTAACATTTGTTTTAAACCAACTATGCTATTCAGATATTAACTTTCTCCATTTTGTTTTGTCATGAGATAACATATAGCCACGGATCAATTAAGAACTGGCTTTACGGTTCCCAAAACACAATATTGTTTTTTTTTTGTTACACTTCTTTATTAATGTTCTTTTTGCTGTCTCGCCCTAATCTGACGACAAGAAAAGGAAAGCAACCAGACAACTGGAACTTTTGGCCATTATTTTTCCCCGATATCATTCGTTATTCCGCGAGTCCCTGGGGCTGACCTCCATCCAATCAATGGGAGGCGCCCCGGCGAAACGGACAGATCGGGAGATCGTCGGATATTCATGCCTTTCCCACGTAATTATGTGGTAAATGCCGAGATGGGGCCATGAAAAATTATTGGGTCGTGACCTCCCTGCCTTGTTCGGTGGTCATCCAAACAATTATGAGTCGTGGATGTACAATTTTCTGTTTTGTTGGACAGCGAAACCTATTCGGAATATGACTTAAATGCTTTTGAATGTTTCAATATATAGGTGGATATAAAATGAACATTATTCTTAATACCGTTGTTGTTGTTGTTGACATTTTCCTTGGATAATAACAAATTCAAATGTGTCCAAAAGTCTTTAGTCTTGAGATAAATTTGGCCTAATTAGGAAATTTTATCTGTCTATTAAGAAAGAGATCGACGCAATAACGATTAGAGAATAACTTGAAATTTATTTAAACGTGGTTACGCCTCGTAATCAGAACGAAAAATAAAAACATACTTATCGAATGACGCATATATACTTGAAATACACACAATAACAACCAACATTTCAAAACTTCAGTCGTTCTATCTACTACTCTGTTTCCCAAATCTAATAAATGTAATTACAAAGATTTTTTCCTATAGAATGATTGATTTTTTTCATCCTATAAACATCCTGTCAGACTATAAGCTTCATCATGCTAAATAGCTACGAATTAAAAAAATCATTTCAATGTTTATTATAACCATATTCTCAAGAAAAATTGAAGGAAAAAAACTCAAAGTGAACATACCAGGAGGAAAGGAATACGTCTTCTAATCTAAAATTCTAAACCTTGTTTAATGAATTTTTCGTTTTTATAAATTTACGTTACAGAGAGAAAAAATATCAAACGTTTACAAGCTCCATAAAAAGTGCTTAACGTATCAAATTGTTCGTTTCAAAGGAAATTCCCATAATGCTTTGCTTCTTTTGTCCATTATCTCATTATTCCTCATCTCTCCAGAGGATTGCATATTACTGTTTGATCACAAATTTATTATTAAAATCCTTTTTTAAAAAATGATTAACAAATATTGAATACTATGCCATTCTTATTTTGAAGCAAAGCACTTTAGAATCTTTTTAAAATATTAATGAAGAATCAGCGGAGAATTTCAGAACAATGTGAATAAAACAATAGCTAGAAAGATATTCTTGTTATCTTGACATAATCCTTTAAAATTTTTATCATCAGTTAACTGTTATACTGATTTTTAAGTAATTAAAAAAACTCAAATAAATTAAACTTAAAGATTTTTTTATGTTAAACATTTATAGATTTTTTATTGTTTACAAAAATCGTTTTCATAAATTTCTTTCAAAAGCATTACAAAAAATTCGTTTGCAGTTTCATATTCGTAAACGATTATTCACTTTTTTAAACAAAAAAAGTACATCAAAATACTTCCTCCTTATAGCGAAATTTGTCATTGCAAAAACATGTTACATGACTTTATAAAATTTAACACTTTCGAGTTTTAGTGCTACCAGTCTTATTTCTAAGAAATCCTTTAACTTTCAAGTAGTTTTTCAAATTAATTTTGACACAGTTTTATGAAAATGCGGAATTTTATCAAAAATAACTGTTAAATTTTGTTAGTTCTTTAAATTTTTCATGTTTGTTATTTTTTCCAGGATAGTAAAATTTTCTATCTAGTTTGGTGATGTTGGTGCTTTTGGTAGACTGTTTCTTTCTTTTTTTCCCTCCAGTTATTTTAATTTTAAAAATTGGCAGTATAATAAAATCAGCAAAATATAAAATTTCTATTCGGTAAAAAAGGCATTAAAATGTATTTTAAGATAATGTATCCAGAGTTTTGTAAGAGAAAAATTCAAAAGTTCGTTTGGTGTACCATCTATTACAAATTGGCGTAAAATAGTCAAAAACCTTTTCTAGGTGAAACCATATTTCTAAGCATATTACTCCTTGACTAAAGATACATGTACAATAAATATTCTACCCTGTAAAATATTTAAGATGAATTTTGAAAATGATTTTTAATCCTTAATTGTTAAACAATTTACATAATGGTAAATAATTACATGAAATTTACATAATGGTTACTATATTTATCATACATAAAATTTACATAATGGTAACTATATTTATCTTGTAACTGTATATCATCCATAAAAACAGCACTGACTGGTTTCAACTTCATATCAATCTATCATTCACTCTATCATTTTTCATTTCTTAAAATACTCCATTTTTTGTCCTATTTTGTTCCATAATCTACATACTTCCCCAGAATATTAAATAACTCGTATAGAACTCGTCCATAATTCGCAAGTGGCTGTAAAATGTGCGAATCTCGCTAATTGGTCCGCTAACTGCGCAGAAGTATTTTGTCCAATCAGCACAAAGAGTCATCGGTGCGCGAGACCGTTAACTGCCTTAAGGGAGAGAAAGTCATTATTCATCATTATGGGTCCGTGAAAAGTTAGATTTTACTGAGAGAGCCTCCATTATTAATTCAAGTCGCTCCACACAAAACGATGGATCTTGTCTCAATATGTTCGTTCTTTTTCAGATGGTTAAAAACAATCTCTGATCGATTTCGATCCTTTTTTTATTACGTGGTTGATTAATCAGTCATAGGAATATTGAGTATTTGAGAAAATTTTTTCTTTCGTTCTTGCAATTTGCATGGTGGTTATAGTTAAAACTCCACTCCATCCAAGGGTAATTACTTGACCAAAGTTTGTAATATTTAAACAGAACAGAGAAATTTCTTTTCTGCTAAAAATATTTTTAAAAATTCACCACCAGGGGGGAAATGAAGCTGTACACAATATTGTTTAATGAAACAAGACATGTCGGACAAGGATTTAAAATGTGTTTAATCGTTTCTGAAACCTGATACAAACCTTGTTCAAAGTGTGTTGTCTGCAAAAACATATTTAAGGGTGATAATCTATATCAAAAGAAAATTACTTGACCAAACTTTGTGTTAGTTTAAAACAGTTCAGAGAAATTTATTTTCTTCTAAAAAATTAAAAATTTCACCACTAGGGGGGAAATGGTGCTGTATACAATACTATTTAATAAAACAGTACAATGGTTTAAAATGTGTTTAATTGTTGCTGAAACCTGTTACAAAGCATGCACAATGTGTTTTCTCCAAAAACACTTTTAATGTTGATGATCTCCATGCAAGGAAAATTACTTGACCAAACTTGGTAGAAGTTTAAAACATATCAGAGACATCTTTTTACTGCTAAAAAATTCAAAAACTCACCACTAAGGGAAAAATGGCGCTGTATGCAATATTGTTTGAGCAAAACAGGAAATGAATGACAATGGTTTAAAATGTCTATAATCGTTACTTAAAAATGTTACAAAGCATGTTCAATAAGTATTGTCAACAAAAAACTCTTGTAATGGTGATGCAAGTATAATTACTTGACCATACTTAGTAATAGTTTAAAACATATCAGAAAAATTTCTTTTCTTCTAAGAAAATTGAGAAAATTGAAAGTTTCTTTCAAAGATAGTCCGATGGATTCAGTAGCAATGTTAAATTCGCACATTTTTTAACTGTTGTGTGCCTATCTCATACAGGTTGGTTTCTAGATTAGAGCATTTATTACAGATAATAAAATATATAGAACATTTTGGGGATTAGCTGTATTAAATCTGCCTTAAAATTACATATCTTTAAAATCTTTGAGCTAAGGACTTGGAAAAATGATTGGAACCAAGAAGCAAATTATAAAATCTACGATGTAAAACCATATATAACGCCTTGAACTTCATCTTTCAACCGAAAATTTGACGTCATTCTGACTCGACTGCGTATCGGCCATTCACACAGGTACTTACTGTTTGGAGAATCTAAACCTATTTGCAGCTAATGCAATGTTCCACTGACTGTACGCCATGTTTTAATTGAATAATCTGATTTTTATAGAGACCGTGTGAACTTATTTAACTCTTCTGATTTTAACTTGTCTTTCCTTCTAGAGGAAAACCCTCACACAGATTTATTCCCGTTTTTAAAGAAAATCGGAATTTTTAGTGAAATTTAAATTTGTTCACACTTTTACTTACTATTTTACAAGTTTTATACGACGAATTTCATGGTATTAAATAGAAAAACTCAATAAATGACCTGTGTTTTCAATGCAGCATATACTAGAATAGGATCTTGTGCCAGAAAATTACCATATCCTATCCTTTCAAATCTTTGTATTAGCATAATTATGACACACAATAAAATATCTTGGAAAATCTAATGAGCCGTTTAAATATTCACGGCTCTTAATAAATTAAATTATTCCAATGTATTGAAGCTTGTTACAAACAATCAGAATTTCAACTCGATCATCAACATTTTCTAAATTTTAATCGTTGCTGTAGATTTAAATGAAATCTTAATTTAATGTCGGGAAACTAGTTTCGAAAATGCAGAAATTTGACGATGTTGAGAAACCGCTGAAGTGTGGTTAAATTCTCAATCAACGACGATTTTTAATTAGCGTATTCCAATTTGCTACTGAAGAGGAAAATAATTTGGTTTTAAGATTCTGAATCTAATTGCAAGATTCCCGAAAATGATATTAAAGACATCAATTAGTGGAGATTCCTTTTCTGGTGCTCGAGTAGAATTCAGCGAGAGCTAATAATGGAAATGCAGTTTAATTAATGTCTTGGAATTTTGTATTTTGCCGTGTTTTGAAAACGCAATACTAGAATTTTATTTTATTCGTTTTCCAAATGGTGGAAGCGATGGTTTACCATGTATTTTATTGAATCTTAAGATTATGGATTCGAACTCATTTTAATATAGTTTGATCCCCAGATTTAAAACTAGCAAGAGTGGTTTAAATCTGTTACAAGAGTTAACAATGCCAAAAGTTAGTATTTAAAACGCAATACATTTATATTTAATGATATTAATAGCCAGCGTCCTGGCTTAGGGGCAGCGCATCTTCCCAGTGCTCTTGGCATCCCGGGTACGAGTCCTGGTTCGGGAAGGGTTGTTCTTCCCTTGTGTTATATCTGGGAGACGTTTGAAGGAGTTCAGCTGTAAAAACGGGTTGTGCAAGCGAACGTGTGTGTCCTCTTCATTTGAGCTAGAAGTCTTCTGCTTCTGATGCTCAGGGGTCTTCACACTCAGAAGCCACTGTTACCCTTTTCCTGTATTGACATGACAGCAACAAATAGCAATAATCCTTAAAATTCTGTAAAAAAAAATTTCTTGCTTTAAATAAATAATATTAAATTTGATATTTTTATGAAAATGTTCTTTTAAGTTTCAAATAATGAGCCATGATGCCAAATGTTTTCCGTTATGCAGCATATATATTTGGCCTTCGAATGCTCATGGGTCTTTTCCTTCAGAAGTTCCGTGGAAAAACGGACAAGACATCATCAAAGTCATTACAAGCGATTAATAAGCATCTTGTATGGATCAAATATTATATTTTACTCACTCGATACAAAGACAACACATTGTAACCTTCAAAAATTTGAATTCCAGGTTTTGACGAATCTCACAATTTTAAAAAGTTATTTTGTCATGATTTTTTGAATCATGAGTAATACGTAGCATCTGAAGAATTGCACTTTTTTGATGATACTTGGGCACTATGATATGCAGAATGGAGTGCTCTTTTCACCACAAACCGAAAACTATCGTTGGGAGTTCAAATTGATATTTTAAAAAATGCAGAATTAAGTATGTATTGGGTCGTTTGGAAAGTAATTTCGTTTTTTCCTGACAAAGGATTTAATTGCATTTTT
>JAPMOQ010050056.1:493-11778 GCA_026543055.1 Argiope trifasciata
ACAAAGAGAAAAATAAATAAATAAAAACAAAGAGAAAAATAAATAAAAAAAACAAAGAGAAAAATAAATAAGTAAAAACAAAGAGAAAAATAAATTTAAAAAAAGAAAAAAAAGAGGAAACTATATCCAATGACTCAGTCTAAGGGAGTCCATGATCTGGGGCAAAAGGCCAGACAGAGTTCTTTTTTCTTGTCCTCACTATATACTGTCCACTTTTAACAGTGCTTGATAAATTAGGATTAAGTTATTGTACAATTTGGAAAATCCTATTTCCATTAGTATTAGTATTTGATTAGTGCGGTTGAATTTCCCAAGAGAAATTCCACTGCTTCAAATATAGCTGGATTGCATTTTAATGTATGAATGCTCTTCTGCTAATATATTTAAATGTCTTTTTTTTTCAATATTACATAGATTATGTGGAAGAAATAACTTCAAAGGAGTAGGAATTTCTCGTTGGTGCATTTAAGATATAGAAATTTGTATTATTTTTCCATATAAGAGTCCAATGGCACATTTAAGACAGGAATTTGTATTATTTTGTCATATAAGAGTCCATTAGCTTATTTAGATACAGGAATTTGCTTCATTTTTCCATATAAGAGTTCATTGGCTCTATTGAATCTTCAAGAAGAAGCCTCAACGCAGTGCTTCAGCATAAATATCCCTAAAGGTGAACTTCCCACATTAAATCTCCCCCTCCTTGGCAGCATTTAGTTTAGTTCTACTAACGTCCCGTTGTAAAGCAACATTAGGGTTAATTGGGGAAGGACCTCGTCCTTTTGAACCTCTAGCAGATGATGAGGACGACATCTGAGCTGTCACACCCCTTCTCCCCATCGCACCAGCTGGAGGACGTTTGGCCCCGACGGATTCAACGCGCAAGAGACCCCCTCACACGACGGTTCTTCTGTGGAATCGAGTCTCGAACCTGAAAACCCTCCGGGTCCGAAGCCGAGATCTTACCAACAGGCCACCGCGGCCCTAGTCTATAATGGGAAAATTTTAATGAAATTCAAATATTTGGGTTATTCAAAAAATTTCAAATTATATGTTTGTTTTTTTAATTAGCATTTCTGCTATTCCCACCCACCTCAAAAACTTGGGTCACTTAGTGAATAATAGGGAGTAATCTTTTCACAAGAAATCAAGGAAATAGAGTTTGGATACCGATGTAGATGATATATCCTGCTAGGATGAGGACTTCTGACGGAAGCTATATGTTTCGCATTTTGTCTAAGTGACAAAGCGCTTAAAGGAAAAAGTGTTTTTCAAGGTAAAAAGAAATGAAAGATATATGAATCTAAATTATTCTAAGAAATGAAATTTTTTTATATATTATAATTTTTAATTAATTAAAATTTAATACATATTTAGCAAATCTTTGACAGCTGTTTGATAGACTGACTAATTTGTAAATTAATATGATTTTTTTTTTAGAAATATTAGAATAACTTGAGAAAAAAGAAATTCTAAGTTAAAAAATGAAATCGACTAACGCAAATTTCAAGTTATCATGTCAGAACATTACTTTTTGAATCATTATTTGTCTTCATTAATTTATGGCATTAAACAGTTTAAACCGTTATGGAACACTCAAGAGACTTTCTCTCATATTATATATAATTGATAATTTTTTTTACCATTTTCAATTTAGTATTTTTAAAATTTTTCAATATATAATTTGGAAATAAAATTGTAACTTTACTTGGCGATATATCGCCAAATGTATGCATTATTTTTTAAAAACATTATTTTAAGTTGAAATGATATCTGAAGCAACAATCTTTATCGATTAAACAAAAACTATTTTAACTTGTTTAATTTATTTTTTGAAAACTTTGTGTGAGTTAGCAATAACACTTCTCCAAGTTTCCCCTATTCCTGATTTCCAAGGGAAAAATTACAATAGCAGACGACAGATAATTCAAAATCTATGTAGTGAAATCCAAATTCAGAACAAAACTACATTAGCAGACGATAGATAATGAGAAAACTATACTGTGGAAGGCAACTCCGAAATAAAAAAAGGTTTTCGAAAATTTTTTGTCTTCACATTTTGAGGCTCTGAAAACCTCAAGCGAAAACAATATCATGTTCTCTGGTTATTGTTTTATGTTGATATCACTTCTGTACGCTTATGTAATAGATATGCAAAAAAATGTTTTTGTAATAGTCAAATAGCGAGAATAGAGACAGCCAGTGGCTCTAGAGCAGGGATGGGGAAACTACGGCCCGCGGGCCAACTCCGGCCCGCCGGAAGGTTCTATCCGGCCCGAGGATAGAATTTTAATTTGCCGTCAGAGGCAAATTAAAATATTCATATATTATATATCCATCTCCTTTTCTACTTTGTTTAAATATATTTTTTCTTCCTTTTTTTCAAAGAGCTGTTATACATCAAGATGCTCTGTGTAAATCTGCATTGAATATGAAACCCGTGCTTGATACAGTCATGAAGCTTGTAAATACTATTCGATCCCGTGGGCTTACTCACTGGCAATTTCGAGATTTTCTTCAGTCAGTGCAATTTAAACACTCTGATCTACTGTATTACACGAAAGTAAGGTGACTTAGTGCAGGATGTGTTTTGAGCGAGTTTGGCAGCTGAAAGACGACATTTTGTCGTTCTTCCATGAGAAACAGTGTTCTGCGGAGTGCGAAATGTTAGAAGATACAAAATGGCTTTCAGACATTGCATTTTTCACAGATCTTCTTTGTCATATGAACAACTTGAATGTCAAGATGCTAGGGAAAAATCAATTTATCGACGATATTTGGTCACATCTCAAAGCTTTTAAACTAAAACTTAATATGTTTGCTGAGCAGCTAGGTAAGAACGACTTATCTCATTTCCCGAGGTTAAATTCAATACCCTCAGTAAAGGAAGAGAACCTTAAGAATTATGAAGATAGCTCGAAAAAACAGCATTTTGAATTCGAACGCAGATTTCAAGATTTCAGTGCCATTCAAGCAGAATTGGATATTTTTACCATGCCATTCAACGCAAATTGTGAAGCAGTGAGGTCAGATTTGCAGCTTGAATTAATTGAGTTGCAATTTAACAATCATCTCAAGCAATTGTTTCTAAATAAGCCAAAGTTAGAGTTTTACAAATCATTATTGAAAGTCAGTTTCCCAAATTTAATATCTCATGCCCAAAAAATCAGTGCTATGTTTGCTTCATCTTATATATGTGAACAAGTGAACTACTATGAACCTTAGAAAAAATTATTTAAGAAGTACAGATGAGCATTTAGCCTTGTTCCTTAGAATCAGTACATCTCACTTCGAACCTCAATATAAGGAACTTTTAAAAATGAAATCGCAATTTCATTCATCTCAGTAATATATTAAATTGTAATACTTGTATATTGTTTTTAAAATTTTAGAAAAATTCATCTTGGCCCGTTAAACTTTATTTTTTCGATTTTTGGCCCGCGATCGAAAAAGTTTGCCTATCCCTGCTCTAGAGCAAGCAGAAAGGAAAATCCACCTTAACGAGTGTTTTTGGAAGACAGTTAATGGAGATTCCTGCAACCCCGTTCGGAATCGAAACCCATACATAGAAACCTCTTTTGATCGATTACATCCAAAATAGCTTAAGGTGGGAAAATGGATAAATCACTAATTTGTTGCCAACGCATTTTGAGGCTTCAGCGATTTGTTGCCATCAAAGGACCAGAAAAGGACCATCACCCCAAATGAAAACAACATTATGTTCTGATTTGACTATAAAAAAACTGAAAAGTATTTTTTTAAAAAAATCTTCTATATGATGGACTTTCTTTCCGTATATTAGAGCCGATTTTGTGAAAACTCCTTACGGGGGGGAGAAAAATCTATTTTATGTTTGAAATCAGCACATTAAACAATAAAAAATTAGTCATTACATTGCAAACACTTTATCACGATTCAAACTTTGTATTCTAGTGTGTTTCAATTAAATTAAAATGATCAATCAATCAGTGCGCAGCGGCATTGATTGATTTAGTAATTTTACACCAGCAAACCCATCATTTAGTGCATTTCATAGATACTCAAACTTAAATGAGACGATTGCATTCCTCAAACAGAAGTACACCTGAACTAACCGCTGGGAGCAAATACATTTGCCGCGATTTTACAAGCCCTTCTTTGTCCGTTGTAATGGTTCCCCACGGTACGGTCATAATGGTCGGTATGACAACAAGCTCCGTTCCGCCAAAAGCCAACACCCCGTGAAGAAAACCCATCAAACACTCCCGGGCGAAATCAGCCCGACGGCAAGTGGTAGGGCATTTTGCAACATTTGCTGTTGCTTGACCTCTGTTTCCAGGGAAATGCTGACCACTATTACGCTAATTGCCCCTTCTTCATTCCAGTCGCATCTCCAACTGGCCACACCGTCCACTTGGTTGGAAGGCGGAAATATTTTATGCGAGTGTTTTTCTTTGCGTCTAAGAGACTGATTAATATGCGAATTAGCGATCAATTGTTTATAAGCTGAAATTAAGTACGTAGGGATGGTTAAATCGATAGAGATATAATATGAGTAGTACTCGGTATGGGGGTACTTGGAATTGCTTGTAAAGATAACATTTTTGGACGCCCAGGTAACTGAACATGTTGCACAATATTGTAAGATATTACATAACATTAATCAACATTTCACAGTATTATACAATGCTGCGAATATTAATCAATATATTGCAATATTTTTGTGCTATTAGAGTACCCTGGCTGCTCAGTCCTTTGAACTATATTGTACAATATTATGGGAAATATGATATAAACGATATTCCACAACATTAAACTGTATTGCAAATATTGATCAATCAATTGATCAATATTGTGTGCTAAAAGACATTACCCATGGAAGCACAGTCTTTTGCACTATAATGTACAATATTGTGCGATATTATATATTTAACAATATTCCACAATATGAAGCAATACTGAGAATATAGATCAATATCATTCAATATTTGTGTGCTACTAGGGTATGAGAATTCATGCAACAAGAATGTAAAACCTATGTAAAATTATTATTACTAAGATAATGTTTTCAATTGGGGTTATATTGTACAACAGGGATGATGAACCGGTGGCGCACGTGCCTTTGATGGCACACGACACAACGCTTGTGGCACGCCATTGATGAAAAGGGTTTGCATTTTTATTCAAAGTAGCCAAGTTCCATTCTGATGTATTGGTGGTGGTGCGCATATTCCCATTCCCCGCAAATACAACGGAAGACTGAAATAAACAGTCTGCATCTCTGATTAAAAACGCCGGCAAAAATCATCGTACGAGGCTCGGCAAGTGAATCCGCTGTAAATGTCATTGCTCTGCATAGTAAAGGTGCGTACATTGCAAATATTTGTTGACATTGGAAGACATCGGACTTTGTGCAAAATGAGGGAGGGATATTAAACAATACTCACAGTCGTTGGACGTTGTGTGGCTTTCAGAGTGGATGCTTTTTACAGACTTGCGCCAATGAGTTGAGCATCATGCTTCTAGGCACGATGATCGCCATGATGGATCTCATTCGCACTTTTGAAACTAAACTCAATGTTTTCAGAAAAGATATTATTACAAGAAACTGCCAGGACTTTCCAAACTTATATACATATATCATATAGATGTACTCGAGAAACTAGAAATATTCATTTCATTAATGGATTCTTCCATTGAGGAATTTTCATCGAGATCTTCGCAGTTCAAAGAATGATCGGAAATGATGAAGTCTATTATGTACCCTGTTGTGACTTCACTTGATATACTGAACTTGCTCCCAATTCGATCGGTTAGAAATCGAATAATTTGAAGTGCAAACGATTGACTTCCAGTCCGGTTCAATAGGGTTTCAAAAATGTATTGAAACATGGACAAAATTGGAATGGATTAAAACAGAAGGAGTAACAAGCAACATAAGTAAAAATGTCAGTAACGAACTTTTGAAAACAGTGAATTTGATTCCAGGCACAATTGTTTGAAGAAGCTGAGCTCGTGCTATTTTAAGCATATTTTCATCTACCCCATGCATGAGTATCATTACTTTCAGAGATGAATAACATGAAAGACTCGCTTAGAACCCGTGTGGCAGAGGACTCCCATTCAGCATGCATTTTGAACATTTTACAACCTTATACAAGCTGTCTGTCTGCAACAACAGAAGTCACACTAATGATACCCTCATTTGAATTACACGTATAACCAATACATCTACTACTATACGTTGCAAAATGTATTTTTTCATAGTAAATAAACAGTTTTGAGTTGTCTCTATTTAGTTTTATTATTTTTTCCATAATCACAACTCGAAAGAATTTGATGGCACGTCTGTACTGCATTATGCATTTCTTTGGAAAAAAATGGCTTGTTGATCCATAAAGGTTCTCCACCCCTGATCTATTAAGTATTCTAATTAAGTATGCTATATACTTCTGTTTAGTGACATGTTCTGTGAAACATTTTGAGTGCTTTATTTGAGAGTATATCTCTGGACCAAAAACTACAGATTTTTGAGCGTAATTATCCATTTTAAGTAGACATGCATAAAAAAAAGACTAATTTTTTTTTAAAAAAATTTTAATGTATTGCTTTTATTAATGATTTTTGAACCTAATATTGCGCAATAATCATTTTTAAATTTAAATAATTTATTTTTCTATAGAACCGACTGTGTTTCCAGCAGTGTATTTGTAATTTTAATACATTTTTGAAAATTATGACAGCTGAAATTAATGTTTAAGTGTTTTACTGATGTTGCGTAGAAATTTTATTTTTCAATATTGAAATGTAAAGTACATTTAATTAGGTAGTTGATTTCTACTCTAACAGCTACAATTTTTTTTTTCGGTATTAATTCAAATACCAGTTTTTTTTTTCGATATTGAAATGTTCAGCATATTAAATTAATTGCGCATGTGCAGCTAACAAGCTTCCTTTCTAAAATTCCCTACGGGATTATCGTACGACTGCTGATCGGCATGCTACAGCTGGAAGGTAGATGAATCTTACTGAATTACTGTAACAATTGGAGGGTTTGCTGCAAAAAGGATGTAGTTATAACTTGGGAAAATTCAGAATTACATGTGGTAAAAAAAATCCTTGCTTTTGATGCTAAAAAGATGTAGCTCCGATCTTAGTTCTGGCATTACTCAACAGATAGAGCTGTCTGTCATAATAAAATTTAGAATTTTCAGACGTTTTTTACGTCTTTCTGCATGTTTGGATAATTTGAGCTATCTGTTTATAGCAAACCCTTCACTTCTATCTGAAACAATGACTATAATTGTCCGAGGAGATTTCTTTCTCAGCGTGCTCAACCGAAGTATAAAACTCGCCCTTTCTTGGATCTTTTTATCTCTAAGAATTAAATCTGTTTATTCCATTATTCCATTCCATTTATTGGATTGAACTGATCATTCATAGACAATTTCGGAGCTAACTGATCCCAATATTTTGAACTCTACTCAATATTTCCCCCCCCCCTAACCGCACTATTAATTTCAGATTTGTTCAAAATTCTGTATTGAATCCTCTATAAAATTTTAGATAAAAAATTAATGTAAAAGGATTTTAGGATTAAAGGATTAATGCAAAAATCTTTGGATTTTAAATAGTTACTTTCAACTGGTGACATTTTATTTTCTTTACTACAAACTGTCATGTTTCACTCCAATAATATTTGTAATACTAGTTCACGCATCGTTTTCAGACTACTGATAAATCTGTAGTTGAGCCCGACATTAATTTATACACAACATTAACTGGTATCCGGTACGTTGCTGCCGCAGAAGAAATTTAGGAAATATCATTTGAATCTGATGTAGTTATCTTGTTTTCTTAGGAATGATTGATAGAATAATATTTATTTTCCTGTCGGCATTGAATACATTCATTTAAATTAAAAGATATATAAAGAAGAATCCTAAATAGTAATTATACTATTTTTATTAATCTATTCTACAAAAAAAATTCATTTTTATATATTAGATTTGTGTATTCTTTTCGAATGTACTGCTTGGTATTCTTTCAGATGGTAATGAAAGAAACTATTTATTGGATCTCGTGATTCGTTTTATATTCGAAGTTTAATGCTAGAAAATGTGATTTAAGTATTTTCTTTTAAAACTGATTAAACATAGAAAACTTGTTCATAACATGAAATTTTTAATATAGTCGAAAAGATAATTTTTTCAAAACAAAATGGTGCAAAATAATTTGGACTAATATATTTTGGGAAGTGACTGCAATAAACGTTAAAATTTATTGAATGTTTAATTAAAATTTTAAACCTATAGGATTGGTTACTCACAAAGTTTCTCGCACACTCTCTAATAAAACTATGACCTCAGAGAAAGACTTACATTACATTTACGTTTAATAGCTACGAAATCTTAACGCGTAGCTTGTATTTAGCATCTTTGCTGAATCTGCTGTGTCTCCTTGGTGAGCTATTTGGTGGTTAATCCATGGTTAATAAATGCGGTAAATGGATCGGAATTTTTTTTAATACTTTGGATTATTGTATTATGCCTATAGCCTTCCCATAAGTGTTAGCAATATGTAGAAGTTTCATCGGAATTGGATGAGCCGTGCGGCAGCGCATACGAGACGTACATTCAAACATTCATTTTTATTTATAAAGATGAATTAGGTATCATCCTTCATATGGATCAACGTATATAAATCTTTTCAGAACAATAGAAAGCAGGTTTTGTTTTTGAACAGCAATGACAAATAAATTTTTCTACGCACTCTATATTTTCATTCTGATATTAGCGATTTAGCTTGTTTAAAGAATTACCTACGATTCATTTTAATTAAATTAAGTCCATTTTCTAAATTTACTTTCTTTTGTTAAAATCTTTTCTAGATAATTAGTTAAAGTAAAGCATTCACATTGCTACATATTTAATTTTTGGAGACTATAAAAAAACAGAGAAAAATTCCTCCCCTCTTCTCTTCTAATTTTTTTTAATGAGTTAAAATGACAAATAATTTTATTCAATTGATTGAGATTGCCTTATACCTCATTTTCATGCTTTTATTTAAATAAATATGCTTGAAATTTTGAATAGTTTACAGATTGAAATACTTTTTGTATTTGTATACAAGATGACAAATTTACATTTCTAATGAAATAATTTACTGATATATTGTTTTAAATTTTGAATAATATGTTAAATTTAATTCTTAATTTTGAGCATTTTTGTTAAAAACTAAAAATTCTTCTCCCGCTTACAGTAATTATAATACACTGATTTAAAATTAATAAAAGTGAATACTTTTAAAAATCCTCGAAATAATCTGAAGTTTTTTTCAATTTCAGCCTTGGGATTAACTCTCTCTTCTTCCATATCTTTTCAATATTCCAAATTGTTTCATTTCCCTTACGTGAAAAATCAATTTTAACCTGACAGAAATGAAAAATTGTCTCAACCATACCAAGAACAGGTTTTGACTGTTGATAACACTTGATAAAATCGTCCTGTTTGCGAGATTAAAAGATTTTCTATCTGAAAAAAAGAAAATCATACCTAATCCGATACATTTGCAGAAATAACCTGACACGCCTTGTTTTTGATATAATTTATAACTTTAAAATGATGCCAAATGACTATCAATAAACCATTTGATAAATTATTTGAAAAAGGCTTTGTGGTTTGTATTACTTCCCAATAAATTGATCGAAACTCTATTTCAGGGTGGATTATTTAAAAATTCGTCATGGTTTTCGTCGAAAAGAGTACAACGAGATAGGATATAAAATTTGATTGAAAAGCAATTAACTTTTCTTGCGAGTGATATGTTTTATGTGAGAACATGATACTGTTTTCGTTAGGTGTTTCCGAATAATTGAAGGCAACAAATAATTGATTCTTGAAATAGCTTGTAGGCAATGAATAAAGCATAAATGACAATATTCATCAACATTTTTAATCTCAAATATATTTTTTACCTGCGCATAGCAGAAATGCATTATAATTACATATGCTTTTTTACAAAAAGGTGTACCTGCTTTTACCAGCATTGATTTATTATTACGTACGCTTCTTTGACAGCTGATGTGTTTTTAAAAGGTTGGCAGTACTATGGCGTCATAGCTCTTATATTCATATAACGTTTTTTTTTGGGGGGGGAGAAAATTAAACAATTTAATTTTTATAATAGGTTCAGAAAAATTTCCCCCTCATCTAATAACAGTTTTGATAAAAGTACTCTTTCTTTATCCCAGTGGAAAATTGTCACTTCGTTCATTCTTAATTGGGAAAAATTGAAGGATTTGACTCCCGTTCTAAGATCAATCCATTATCTAACTGTTCTAGTATCTCAGATATTAGAAAATAGCAGTTTGTGTTTACAAAAATATTGTTTTCTTAAAAATTCAATATAAATTAACATGTTTAAGAATTGATTGGAAAACAGTTTATTATTAGAAATAGTATATTATAGATATAAATAAAAATGAATGTTTTTCTGTATGTTTCTTATGCGCTGCCCTGCCGTTCATCCAATTTTGATAAAACTTCGACAGCCTATTGCTTGCTTGGTATCGGAGTAATACAATAATCTAAAGTATAAAAAATATTTTCAGATCTATTTATCGCATTTTGTTTTTGTTAGGTGTTTTTGAGTGGATTAACCACCAAATAACTCACCAAGGAGACAACAGATTCAGTAAAGATGCTAAATTCAAGCTGGACGTCGGTATTTCGGATTATTGTGTGCATTATTGTATGTAAATACAATACTTTCTCTGAGTTAATAGTTTTGTTAGAAAATGTGCGGGAAAGTTTCAGGGAAACCAATCCTATAAGTTTGAAATTTCAACTAAACAATTAATAAAATGTAAAAATTTTTTTTAGAAAATATTATAGTAACAGGAAATAGGAAATATTATAGTATAAATAATTTTGCACCATCTTAATTAGTTTCTTTCAATAGCATTCTGAAAGAACACAAAGCTTTGCAATTCTAAAAGACTAGACGAATCTAATACATAAAAATAAATATATGTTTGTAGAATAGAATCAAATAGAATAAATGCTATATATGATTTTACTTCATATGTATCCTTCAATTTCAATGAATATATTCATTGCCAACAAGAAAATAAATATCACTCGTCCTATCATTCTTAATGAAACAAGGCAGCTATTTCAAATTCCAAATGATGTCACCAATATTAATTTTCTTTATTTTTTTGTGTGTGTCAACAGTACAGCGGGTACCAGCTTGTAAGTGTGTGTGCGTGTGTGTCTGTGTGTGTGTGTGCGTGTGTGTCTGTG
>JAPMOQ010050056.1:27426-54413 GCA_026543055.1 Argiope trifasciata
GGCCTCAATCTTTGGATGAACTGAATAAATACGGTCAAGAACATCAGTAGAATAGATATTCTGATGATCAGTGTTGCAACCCGCTTGTTCAGTGCCTTGGCGCTTCTCTGTGTCGCCTGGAATTCTAGCAACCCTATATTTTGTTCGTATAAAATTTTAATTGCAGATGTAATCATGATCTGATAGCGAGCTACCGGCGCTATATCCGATATGAACCAGGTTTATACGTGGTAAGAATTGTTAATACAGTTTAGTTAGTAAATAAATGTTTGTTACTGTTCGAAGGACTGTTCAATTATGCTCTGGATTTTACTGACTTACTGAATGAATTTTGATGGAGAAGGTAAAAGGAAACCTCTTCAAATTTCACAATCAGAAACCATTTCGCATTGCTACCGACATTGAAATTTCTTCGATGAAGCGTTCCAAGTGGCATCTCTGAGTAAAGCAAACGGATCGCTTTGGGAAGTCACAAAGAAACAGACTAATGTTGTCGCTGGAAATGCTCCGGCTCATTGAGCAACACTCGACGCAGTGAAATAAAGTCGTTGCCCTTTCTCCAGATGCCCCGCCAAATGTCCAATAACGGGATGACGTTCGTGGATAGGGAATGAGAATATACGCCAAATGGCTTCTTTGCGTTCACGTATCGAAAAACTTGATTCCTGGTAATTTCATCTTTGATATCGGTAATATTGATGCAAAAAATGGCCAAATCGCTGCCCTTTGTGACATACTATGTGATCTTCCAATATTGATTCAAGTAAAATTAGAGCATGTCTAAAACTAATAAATGAGAGATGACACAAAAATTAAATAATCAATTTTTAAAAATTGATTTCTCACATGCAGCCATCGACATTTTGGAATCTATATAAATATTGTTAAAAATCTGTAATGTTGTTTTCCAGCATGGTTTGTTCAATCACCGGTAAGATCGTTTTACAATCAGCTCTGTTGGTTTAACTATTAAGAAAAATACTCCTAAAATCCAGATTAATCTTCCCCCGTTAATTTTTACGATATTTGAACAGTTATCCTGCTATTCAGGGCTGATACAAATCCAAATTTATATAAATAGGAATATATATAAACATTAAAATTAGACAGGCGTTCTTGAGTTATAAATGGTGCAACTAACACGATTTTCGACTTCGTTTTTTTATATAAAATTTTCAATTACAATTACTTTTTTTTTTCTAATGGAAGGGAACTAATTTGTTATGCTCCTTCAGTCTACAAAATCTGTTTTATGATTTCTACTATTGGTTCACCTTTTTATTCATCCACTCGAATTCAAATACATTTTTTTTAAAAACTTGTTGTGGATGGCACTTGATGTTTATACAGTTTTTTTAAAGATTAATTAAGTAAAAATTTTCTAGTCATTTCTATTTGGTTGCCACGCTCTGAGATGACTCACGCGACACCCGATTATCTATATCTATACTTATAATAAAGCTCAATGCGTCTGTGTGTGTTGGCGCTCTACAGGCCAGACCGCCCTGCAATGAACAAATAATCGTAAGGCTTCTATAATAATATGAGTTACATGACTTTCGAAGTTTATCTGGCAGAGAAATTATAAACAGAGCAAGGCACATAAGTGTTTAATTGAAAATTTTAGAACGCATTACTCTTGGCTAACCAGCTGGTCGCCAAAGGAGGCTAATAAATAATATAATATAAATATATAAATAATATAAGAATTTTATTAGGAATTGAAATAATTTTTTTCATGTAAAATTTATTCAACAAGGGTAAACTAGACAAACAAAATTTGGTAAGCCATTTTAAACGAAAATTAAAGAACTATATCAAATTTAGAATTAATTGTGCAGGCGAAGGTTTATCTATCCGTCCATGAATGTTAAAATTCGAAAACCTTATAGGAATCTCATATTTTATGATTTGCTTATGCCATGACTAAGAATAAATTGTGCGACATTTTGAATTATGCAGGGCTGGAGGACATATTTGACGGAAATATTAAAGAATTCAATGGAAATGAGTAAGAGTGAATTCAAGAACAGACATTTTTTTAAAAAAAAAACAGCGGGTGACCGAGCTCCGCTCGGAGAAAACAGGTATCGAAGCTAACTCGAAGATTTAAATTTTCAATTGTGATTTATCAAAACAATACATGCCGTAAGAAAATTTGTGAAACCAATGGTGAAAAGATAACCGGTTAAAGTGCACCATTGTAAACTATTCTAAACAAAGTTAGAGTTTGGAAAGGGAACTATTCTATACAAAGGCAAAGTAAAGGTAAAGATTGAAGTGTGTTGAAGTTCAATATTTTTGACAAATTTATTTAGAAAAACCAAACATATATACATACATAAGAAACATATTATAAACCAATAACAGCATAAACATAAAACTTTATTAGTTCGCCATATTGGCTATAGATGGCAGCACGTTATCACTTGAAAATTTAAGTAGCCATTATGGTGAACTAATAAAGTTTGAAAATATCCTAACTGTAACTCCGAACTGCTCGACCGTAGCGCTTCAAAACTGGCGCCAATCTATTCCTCGTGGCCAAAAACCCTAGAACCCCAAGTTTACCGGAGTTTATTAATTCTGGGGCGATTTTCGACTTGGCAACCATTCCTCGTATTATAGTATTAGATAATCCAGTTTTGTGCATTTTGAAATAATCAGCGATTAATGTAGAATTTAATTAGAAAAAATATTTCGGTTTTTTTTTTGTCTACCTACAAAAGAATGAAGAAATAGAAACAACAAAGAATGAAGAATGGAAAATTTATTTTAAGTATACAGTCATTTGAATACTTAATTAATAAAGGTTTTAATTCAAAAAATATAGCAAAAGGATCTTGAAACGCAGGTCTACAGAAGTAGAATTGAAAGAAATGTTATGTAGACAAAGACATAGTTGGTAATGCAAACTGGTCCTAAATTAATTTCTCATGATTCCGCTGAAGAAGATAGCTGAAACTGAGATCAAAATTTCGAGAACAAAAATTGGAAAAAAGA
Source organism: Argiope trifasciata (assembly GCA_026543055.1). Classification (NCBI taxonomy): domain Eukaryota; kingdom Metazoa; phylum Arthropoda; class Arachnida; order Araneae; family Araneidae; genus Argiope; species Argiope trifasciata. Next base: position 30,430 of record JAPMOQ010050056.1, read on the forward strand.
GCATCTCCCGTTGGAATAGGAATATAGAAGAAGTTGGGAATATATAAGATGAAAAAAATCCAATAATTTACTCTTGGTTACAAAAATGGGTCAAAATATCCGATCATAAAAGATGGAGATCAAATTGAAATCCTGGATTTTAGAAAAGATTTAATCATGTTAGTAAAAATTAGTTGCAAATTTTATTTTACAAAATATAACTGATGAAATTATAAAGGACACTAATAAAAGGTGAAAAATATTTGCAAAATTGCAGAGAAATACAAATACCATAAAAATACACAATACCGTGGAATTTCCAATCTTAAAAAAATTAGTAAAATATGTGCATTTGGAAAATAGTTTTCAAAAGACTAAAAGACCAAGAGGGAAATTGAAAGCCAAAAAAGAGTAACTATTTAAAAAAGATTTCTTAAGCAAAAGAAGATTGCCTTGGAAATTTTCTTTAAAATATTACATTTACGATTGTTATTGGAGTCATAAAGACTATTATTAGGTGTCTCTGCTAATGATATATACTTACAAATAAAGCTCAATGTGTGTGTTGCGCTCTACAGGGCAGATTGCACAACCTACAGTTACCAAATTTAGCACATGCATACCTTGGAGGTCGGGAATATGCACCTGGGGCTCCTTTTTTTGAATTTTTAATCAAAATTTTTATTATTAATTAAAAAACAACTTTCCCGACAATTTTTTTTTTCATTTCTCCGCCGTCAATGAAAAAGACTTCGTTCCCCCCTCACACACATACTAATGTGGTTAGACTTAGCATGAATTCGGTTGATTATTTCAAACATTTCTGTTTATTTCGCAACTTTTGGTACATTTAAAATTAAACATTGTTAATGAATCGTTCTTTCATATCCATTCTGAAGTACTTTTGAATTAAAATAAAAAAAAATAAAGGAACTTAAAAATTTCTAATCTGCGCAGCGTTACCCCAACTAGCGTAGGGAATTTCACGCATTTGAGTTACCATAACTGGTGGTGAAAATTCACGCTTGCGCATTGTGCTCTGATTGTTGACAACTGTTTTCAACGAATACGGTTAAAGCCTTTGAATAAAGGTTTGATGGCTTAACATGTTTCCGACCGATTATTCTAAAGGATTTCGTTTATTTTCTTAGTGTTTGATGCATTTAAAATCAAACATTATTAATTAATTGATCTATTCGTGATAAATTTGTGAAAATGGCGAAAATTTCTCGGGATATTACATAAATTAAGATAGATATTCATTAGTGCCCATAAGGTTTAAATACTCAACGACTCTATTTTCAGGGATCATATATATATATTTTTTAAAAATGCTTCGTTTTTGTAAAAAAAAGTTTTCATATTATCATTTCCTCTTTAATTTAAAGCATTAATTCTATAGGACTAACAGAAAATTGGATAAATGCATATTACGTTATAGCTGAAGGCCTTTATAATATAATGAGTGAGTATACATAACTATCAAAATTTGAAGCTTTAAAATATTTTGATGTAGAAGCTATTAAAATAGGCGTTGCATAAAATATTTAATTAAAATATTAACGAGCATTAATATTGGTGAATCGGCTGATTGCCAAAAGCGACTAGTTATAACCAAATAAAACAATTTTTCTTGAGAGAAAGGTAATAAGTACCGATCTATTCAAAGTATGTGTCGCTGCTGTATATTTTTGCTCATTTGCCGTTCAAAAGTAACCACCTTCCAAGAAAAAGTATTCCCATTTTGTGGTGATTCGAATGGCAAATCATTTTTTAACATCTTCTTGTTACAAAATCTCTCTTCAATATCATGCAGCCTTGTCAGGAGGATTATGGATCAATTAATGGTTTAAATTTAGCAGCTTGTTAGTGCTAGTGAACAGTATCCATTGTTGTACATAATTTTAGGCATGCCATGCTCCCCCATTCCTACTAAATGCAAAGGTTTGGAATTGTCACTTTTGAATTGTCTAAATATCAACTGGATATTTGGCAGTAGATGCCCTGTATGCGTATAAACTCGACAATATGCATATAACTAAAGCTGAATACTCGAATTTTAATATGTGATAGATATGTACCAACAATACATTTCAATTGCAGATTTACATTAAAATATCATGCAATCGTTCAAAGAGAAGTTGTATTTATGGTTAAGCTAATATAGAATAATATAGACGTCCATACTCCTTAGCATAATATGAACGTCAAAGTTGAAGGGAGAATACTTTCTTATATACTAGCTGGTACCCGGCGCTTTGCTGCCGCCAAAAACAAAATAATATAAAGTGCAATCAATCAATGATTTGGTTGTTTAATAAGTTTAAGTTTTATTTATCTAATACTATAATACGAGGAATGGTTGCCAAGTCGAAAATCGCCCCAGAATTAATAAACTCCGGTAAACTTGGGGGTCTGGGGTTTTTGGCCACGAGGAATCGATTGGCGCCGGTTTTGAAGCGCTACGGTCGAGCAGTTCGGAGTTACAGATAGGATATTTTCAAACTTTATTAGTTCGCCATAAGGGTTACTTAAATTTTCAAGCGGTAACGTGCTGCCATCCATTGCTAATATGGCGAACTAATAAAGTTTTATGTTTATGCTGTTATAGGTTTTTAATATGTTTCTTATTTATGTATATATGTTTGGTTTTTCTAAATAAATTTGTCAAAAATATTGAACTTCAACACACTTCAATCTTTACCTTTACTTTGCCTTTGTATAGAATAGTTCCCTTTCCAAACTCTAACTTTGTTTAGAATAGTTTACAATGGTGCACTTTAACTGGTTATCTTTTCACCAATGGTTTCACAAATTCTCTTATGGCATGTATTGTTTGGATAAATCACAATTGAAAATTTAAATCTTCGAGTTAGCTTCGATACCTGTTTTCTCCGAGCGGAGCTCGGTCACCCGCTGGTGATATAAAATATGAACAAACAAATATTCCCTTTCATATATTAGATTTGTGTATTCTTTTAGAATTGCAGAGCTTGATGTTCTTTCAGAAGGGTAATGAAAGACACTTTTTATTGTATCTCGTGATTCGTTTCTCGTTCTTCATTCTGAAATTTAATTTTAGAAAATACAATTGAAATATATATTTATTCAATCTTTCGTTAATATAGTTGAATAAATAATTTTTTAAACTTAAGATGGTGCAAAATTGTTTGTACTGTAATATTTTTGGTAGTTACTACGAAAAACGCTAAAATTTAATTAAAATATAAAACCCTCAGGATTGATCTCCCCAAAACTTTTCAATATTTTATCGATATAGGATGAACGGTTTAGGAAGGCATAAAAGACATACATTCATTTTTAATTGCATATATATATATATATATATATGTAAGCTCCATACTAGAAACTATAGCATAATGTGAACGTCTAAGTTGAAGGGAGAACACTTTCTTTATATAATATATATACTTGTAAACTCCGGATTAAATAAAGTTATATATTTATGAAATAGCGGAGTAGTTCTCTGTGGAAAAGCCAGATATGAATTCTTTCTTTAAATGAGTTAGCACGAAGAACAGCTAATCGGCAATTATTAAAGTGATCTTCTAAAATACTTTAGCTTTATAAAAAGAAATAATAAATAATAAAAAGAAATTTAAGAATTTGATTTAGGGTTCTTTTATGATACAATATTTTAATTCATTAGAAACATTTCAAAACTTGACACATATCTTTAGCTTTCAGAAATATCTGATCACAGAGGGGAGTTCCGTTTACGATTCTTTTGATGTTTAGTTTTTGGGTTCATGTATAATTCTCAATAACCTAACATGCGCATTCAGCCTGAGGTGCGCATTGTTTATAAAATTCTCAAATGAAATAAAAGTTTCGAAAATTGACCGAATAAATACTAATTTGAAATACCCTGCACAAGTGTAATCTTGGAAAAAAGTTTCATCTTTTCAACTTTTTTTATACCTATATTTAATAATAACGGAAGTACAAAACAAAAATCAGCCGAGATCAAAAGAATGTAATACTTATTTTATATATCACGATGCAGTTATAATTTTAAAGGCTTTTTTTGAGGATGTTAGTATGGGGGGAAATTGGCACAAAGCAAAAAAAAAAAAAATTAAATTAAAGAATTTAATTTACAGATTATTAATGTGACGGCCGAAAAATGCCCCGTTTTCTATGTTGATCTTAAAACCTTGTTTTGAGCAAAGTGAGCAAAAAAATATTTATAAATATTTGACTTGAAATCTCCATTCACGTGTAACAGTAAATTATAAATTACTCAAACAAAAACTCTCCTCTTATTTTCTACGTGTAATTCGCTAATTGTAATTAGTTAAAACAAATTTTCAGGAACTAAACGTATGAGAACTTCATTTTTCCATATTAATCATTTTATTTCGTTTCTAAATGCTTGAGAATATGAGGACTCAACATTTTACTATGCGAGAACGTGATGATGCTTTCGCTTGATGTGAAGACAACAAATTGTTGAAGCCTCAAAACGCGTAGGCAGTAAATTGAGGATTTTCCCGTTTTTCTATTTATTCCATTCGAAGTATAGATTTTGAAATATATATCGTCTGTTAATGTAGTTTCAGTAATAAAGTTTTTCCATTATCTATCGTCCGCTAATGTAGTTTTATTTTGTAATATTTCCTTCTTCTGTTGTAATATTCCGTTGGAAATCACAGTACTATTGCCTAACTCGCACAATTTTTTTAAAAAAAATAACCCAAACAAGTTAAAATATTGTATGTTTAATCAATACAGATTGCTGTTGATCTCAAAATCGGTCGAGCTCTTGAGCTTTGTTTTCCAGTTACAAAATTAAAAGTTTAAAATTATTATGTATATAAAGAGAGAGAAATCTCTTGAGTTTTTCATACCGGTTTAAACAGGTCAATGACTTAAATTAATTAAGGCAAATAATAGTTTTAAAAATAATATTGTTCTCACATGATAACTTGAAATTTGCGATCGTAGATTTAATTTTTATCATTTAGATCATAACATGCGTATTATTATGAAGATTGCATGCGGAAGCTTTGTTTGTTTTGACTTATCCTGAATCATTGCCTTTGCTATATCGGAATGGAAAATGAAAGGGTAGAATCGAAACACAAAAGAGAATAATTTTTAAAATACTTTCCATAATGGAAAATGGTATCTAAATAAATAATGGATGACTGAATCTCATTGTCCTCAATTCTGTCTTTGGCAAAAGACTAATTTTCTGACAAAAAATTACTTGAGCTTCTTTGGCGAAATTGGAAGCTGGTTCATGATTCATCCAGAATGGCAGGATACAAAATTGTATATGATAAACAATCAGCTTCAAAATCTGCCTACTTGTCTAAATGCAGTTTCTGATTATTTAATGACCAATTGCTTCCATTTGGATCTAAATAATTAGCCCGAAAGCCTATCAAGTTACAGTTAATAGCATTAATCCCAGCCCATTTTGTTAAATGCAAATAATTCCACGCCAAACAGCAATTCATTTTTAATCTTCGAAGTAGGACAACGGACACAGTCCAACGCCTTGGCGATCAAAATATGGCTTGCTTGCATCTAGTGTTAGGGCCCTGCATAATTGAAAGCTATAAATTACCTTCCATAAAGCGCTATTAATTCATTTCAGTTCTGCCTGTACAGAAGTCAAACAATTTTTTTTTCTCCTCTTCGAATGAATTTCAGTGAAGTCACGTACGGAAGATTCTGATTAGCTGCACCAAACGATTTGAATATTAAGACAGGGGGACTCGCACGCAACACTCCTGCTTTGTTCCGCATTCATATTTAAGCAGTTGGTAGAATGCCACAGAAGAACGTTACAGTTAAGTTTAAAATTCATTTTCTAAGAATGTCTTTGTCTATTAAAGAGAAGGTCACCCTTTTCAATGAAAGTGCTTGATAGTAACGAAACCCAAGTATGCATTTGATAATGGAAAACATTTCTCTTGTACTTCAAGATTTTGTTGCGAATTATTTTTGAACTTTCCAGTAAAAAGAACAACTCTTTGAAACGAGACGAAAGAGAATTAATATATTTTAGGGTTTTTTTTTGTTTTATGGCGCAAAAGCCACATTTGGTCATTCTGCGCCAAACACATGATTATATTATATTTTAGCATATTAAGCATTAACATATTTATTCTATACAGATTTACTGCAAGATTTCTTAAACTTTTGGTGTTTACTCAATAAAAAAATAATAATCTTAAGTCATCTTAGAACAAGGAAGCGAATATAAAAATACCTTACAAGCAGCAGTATTTGGAAAGTAGAGATTTTGAATGGAATTATTGTTACCCAGAGTGGAGTTTCAGTTTAGATTGGTTATTTGAACGTCCCATTTTGAAGCAATACTAGGGCTATTTTGAGACGGACCTCGTCATTTTGAGCCACGATCAAATGGCGAGGACGATACCTGAGATGGCACCCCCTATCCACACCACACCAACGGAAGGACATTTGGCCTGACCCATTTAACGCGCAACAGACCCTCTCACACGGAATCGGTGGAATCGGGTCTCTCGATGCAGCCCTCCGGTTCCGAAGCCGACACCTTACCATCAGGCCACTGCGGTCCCGAAAAATGAATCAGCAACGCCAAGCTAAATATGGGTGAGATTACAATAAAATAGATTTTCATAGCAAAGAAAGAAGAAACCATTTAAATTAATTTGAAAAAGAGAAAAATAGATAAGAATTAAAGGACTCCCGAGTGTTAGCTTCCTCTGAATGGAAAATAAGTTTAGTTATTAAATCAAGCTATTAAAATTTTTTTGAAAGTAGGAAAATGACACAAAAATAATTTTCTGATAGAGGAAAATAGTCACCTTGAAATAAAAATTATGCCTCCCCCCCAAATAAAGCAGTCCTCTAAACCAATCCAGAAACTTGCATTAAAAATACTACTAATTGAAACTACACAAGGCTTGCACAGTAATCGCTCATTCCCGACAAATAGGGAAAGGATGAAATGAGTGATTCCTGTCATGGAATACTATGACTCAAATAAGCTTGCCCAAACATTCTTTTACTTGAAAATTGCCTCAGTTCCCCTTTTTTGAGAATCGTCTGAAATATGTGGACAAAAAGATGATTTCATTGACATAGAAATGCAAGAAAAGTGCAAAAAAAAAATATTACAAATATTTTTAATTACAAGCATTCGCATTTCGTGAATTCTTCCTCACCGTTTCACAGAGGAGGGTATTCCTGAGTCAAATATTTGCTTTGTTGGTCCGCACGCAAATTGGATCGGAAGCAATCCATGCACGAGGGTGGTGACTTTTTAAGCTGCAAATAATGACTGAGCACGTAAACTGAGGAAGGTTTCATTTAGTTCAGTTATATTAACGTCCCGTTTTCAAGCAACACTAGGGCTATTTGGGGACGGACATCGTCATAAAATTGACACGAAAAAATTCTTGGACAAAAAGAAACTTAAAGATTAAATCATTTAGAATAATAATGAATGACACAATCTTAGTCATGAATTAATTTCTGGTTCAGGCAAAAATTCCACCAATTTCTGCAGTCAGTCCAAACAGAAAGACTAAGGCAGGGTTATAGTTATATTATTAACTTCCCATTGTAAAGCAACACAAGGATTATATCTGAGTGGACCTCGTCCTTTTGAACAGCAGCCAGATGATGTGGATGATACTTCAGTTACACTCCCCCTCTCCAAACTTCCACACTTCAACAGTGAGAGGACGTTTGACTCTGACGGATTTAACGGGCCCCAGACCCGCTACAAGGTGGTTCTTCGGTGGAGTCGGACCTCGAACCTGAAACCCTCCGGTTCCGAAGTCCAGACTACACCATCAAGCCAACGCGGCCTCTAAAACTTTTGAGAGGAGGATTTCGTTTGTGCATCCCAGAAAATTTACAGCAAAAAAATCAGCGATAAATTGTGACAATGCGCCAATACACAAGATCAATAAAACCAAAACAATGAAAAATATTATTGTAAAATGATACTTAAGAAGATTTCGAAAAACTCATTTAAATTCGAAAAATTTACACGGAAATAACACTGATATAGTAGGAAAAACATTCAAAAATTTCATAAAACTCATTTTTTTGCAAGATAATATTTCCGCATTGAAACGAAACATTGCCGGGTCTGCATAGCTGAATGGGTATGACGCTAGACTCATAGCCATTATAGTACAAATGGTTTTGCACCATCTTAGTTAGTTCCTTTCACTACCATTCTGAAAGAACACAAAGTTTTGCAATTCTAAAAGAATAGGCGAATCTAATACATAAAAATAAATATATGTTTGTAGAATAGAATCAAATAGAATAAATGCTATTGATGCTTTTACTTCATATGTATCTTTTAATTTCAATGAATGTATTCAATACCGACAAGAAAATAAATATCATTCTTCTTCTCATTCTTAATGAAACAAGATCACCTTTTCAAATTCCAAATGATATTTCCAAGATTATTTTTCTTTTTTTTCCGTCAACAACGCGCCAGATGCCATCTAATGTTGTATATTTATTGTAGCATTGAAACGAAGCGTTGCCGGGTCTGAATGATTATGACGCTGGACTCATAGTCAGGGGATCATGTGTTCGAATCCCAACAGACTGAAAATTTGTTTAAATATTTTTCCTTGATTTCGTGTTTTAGAAGATTCTGGACCTTTCTTTCATTTACCAGATAAGTGCTCTGAACTTTTCTTGCTGTCTCCAGAAAGGTATTCTGGAATTTTCCCTACTTGCATAAAAGTTGAAGATCTCTCAGTTTACAGCTTTCAGAGTTGAGCTGATAAATTGATTTAATTCTACTTCCTGTGTCTTCTTTTTTTCTTCTACATGAATACGATCTGAAGTTATTGTGGAAAAACATAAATATTTTTATTAATTTTTAACTATACTTCTAAATTAAAATTACGAAGACCCTTTCTTTGAGAGCGGTCCTTGTCCAACAAACAAACACTTGCTAAGTCTTGTCTTTCTAAATGCTATCAAAACGCCACATCGCAACTCTTGAAACGATTTCTGAATTTCTCTGAACATTTCTCTCACAATTTAAGAACCGCATTTCAGCTGGAAACAAATGTCGCATTAAAAACATTAATTATTTAAGGTTACAATTTCAAAAAAAAAAATTTGCAAAAAAAAAACCAAAAAAAAACACTTTTAACTTAAATTTTAAGTTATGTGAGAACCTTATTATTTTTAAGTCGTTATTTGTCTTCATTAAGTTCCCGGATCTTCTCAACCGACCTCTCTTTCTTTCTAATAATATATATAATCATTTTTAACTTTCATTTCTGAAAGAGCTCATCGTTTTTCTAAATATCGACGCATGCGTAATCTGATAGTCTTGTGATTGTTTCAAAATGGTTTAAACAGGTCATTGACTTAAATTTAGATAATTCGTAAGCATTCAGAGAATATATAATTTGGAAATCTAGTTGTCACTTTAGTTGACGATAAATAGCCCAATGTGACACCCTTCTGCATTATTTTCTAATAACCCTATTTTAATTAGTTGAAATGATCCCTTAACTAACAATCTTTATGGATTAACTAACAGCATTTTAACTTTTTTTAAGCGTCGCATTTGTTTAGCCATAACACTGATTTTCCAAGGACAGTATCATAACAGACTATAGATGATTCAAAAGCTACACTGTGAAATCCAACTCAAAAATAAAATCACATTATGTTAACGATTTTAGTTTAGTTACATTAACGTCCCGTTTTAAAGCAACAGGGGGCTATTTTGGGACGGACCCCGTCCTTTTGAACCGCGGTCAGATGACGAGGGCGACACCTGAACTGGCACCCCTCTCTCCACACCAGCGGGAAGACGTTTGGCCTGACAGATTTAACGTACAAGAGACCTCCTCACACGACGGTTCATCGGCAGAATTGAGTCTCGAACCTGAAACCCTCCGATTCCAGAGCCGAGACCTTACCATCAGGCCACCGCGGCCCATTAAGTTGACGATAGATAGATAGATGGATGGAAAGTCTTTGCCATGAAAGCCGATTAAAGAATAAAGTAATGCAATACTGGTTAATGCAGATAAAAAAAAATACATGCTGTTAAAAGATGTTGACGAATATTGCCATTTATGCTTCATTCATTGCATACGCTGTTTAGAGCTTCCATTATTTGTTGCCTTCAATGATTCAAAGCCTCCCAATGACAACAAGATCATATTCTGACATGATAATAAATCAGGGAAAAAATAATTTTACTATAGTTTTACAATTATATGTACTATTTTTAGTTTCAGGATAAAAATATCACTTTCTCTTTTGTGGATTCATTCTTCATTCACTTAAAATATTACAAATGTGTGCACAGCATCCTGACAGGCGCGAATCAATCTGGTCTTTTTGCTGCTCAATCGAAACAATGGCCTCGTCTAGTGACGTAACGGGCTTATAGCTCCCTTGGGCACCGTCACTCGTGTCCTTGAACTTTCCGCGTCCTCCTACAGGCTCGTTTATAACCATTAGGAAGTGGTTTTTTTTTTCATAGAAGTTAGTTTTTATTAAAAGTAAATTACTTATATGAATGCAGAGTTCCATTCATACATTTATAAGCATTTCCGAAACTAAACTTTTATAAATAATCTTTGCAATGTATAAGAAATATTATGAATAATACAAGGCGTGGCAATGTTAAGGTATCTGGCTACGTTAAAAACATGGGTTATCGACCAGATTGGTGAATATTTTTTTATTATTATTTCTTGTAGTTCAGAGTTTGCTCTTTCCAAAACAGTTTATATTTTTCTAGGAAAAGGAAAACCCGACCGATTATTCAGGGACACATATTTTTCAACTAACCTTTTTTTAACTTCAATTTTCTCGAAACTTTCATTTTCATAAAAATTCTCCAACGTTAGGATATCTCAAAAACTAATAAATCATTCACATAAAACCTACAACTTGTATTTTAAGTACTATTGCTAATGAAATGAACCAAAAGTATTATTGTTGGTGAAATACGTTTCCATTTATATTTGTTTTTAGAAAAATTAATTTGTGAATTTATAGAAAAAAAGGCATATATATACATATTTTTACCCATAACTTCTTTTCATCTGAAGAGTTTTGTTAGATTTTGGTTCATTTGATTAATTATTATATCCTATAACTTGTGTGCAAAGAAAAATAGGATTGCTTCATTACAATATCGTGCAGAGTGTTAACCGTTTTGGTTCAATTTCATTAAAATTTTCTACACATCTTCTTATTCCTCAAAATATATTAAATTTTCAAACAATTTTGTTTTGTTATTTATAGTATTTTGTATTATAATAGATAATATATCTAAAAACCATAATTTTAAACTGTGTTCAAAAAATTAAATTTTTCAAAAATATTCCTTCGAACTTTGTCGAAGTTCGAAGATTTCATGTGAAAGAAAGATGCAAAGAGAGCACGCCGAAAATCAAAGAAACTGTCGAAAGGTCCAAAATGTAATGCAAATTAATGCCTCAATTTTCGAAACCTCATAAAAAAAGAAAACCGTGTACACAAGTTGGAAATTCTTCTTTCGATCAACTTGACCAAAATTTGGAGCAGATTACTACTTTTTATCGAACATTCTCCCATGAATTGTCACTTATCTTGTTAATTCATTTTTGTGATATAGGGCTCTTATATCCAAAAATATACAAATTTTTTTTTTGTATATTTGATCCCAAAAACACGTACTCGGTTTTGATGATAAAACTATATGCTTGATTTCCTTCGTCAAGAATATTGCATTTTCAAGGAATTATTTTCACATATACATTGACAGACAGATGGACTTCACGAAGAAGAGTTTAGTCAAAAATTTGATAGAAGTACTTTTGGTTTGATTACAGCTTATCAAAATAGATACTTATCAAAATCAGCTTATCAGGAATTTACTAAGCCGTGTTTTCATAAAAAAAAAAACACAGCTTTAATTACAAAATTGAGATAATGGAAAAAGGAATTCTTTAATAAGGAGGAAATTTATCGAGGTTTATAATTTCAACTTGTCTTTAAATATTAAATATTAATTTATAAAATTATGTTTTCCATTTCTTCTTTCCATAAATTTTTCTGTCCCGTTCTTATACCATTTTGATTCTACTTAACAAAGCATAGAAAATATAGCAATCCTATTTGACACCTCCAAAGCATGACAAAAAGTTTGTTCAAACTATCCAATTTCATTTCCATATAGTTAGTTATACAGCGGGAAATTTGAGAAATTCAAAAAAGCAAAGTAGGGAAAAGTTTTCTCAAATTGCTCTTTGATGTCTTCAGCTCTTGCATGAGGATGGATTATTAAGGTTCAAACAGACTTTTTGAAAAAACGGTTTTCGAATACAGCTAAAAAAACACAGTTTTATTCCCTTCGAATTTTTATTCAAAAAATAGTATAGGTTAAATATTAATATAAAATAACAAAAAAAATCAATATCAAAGTCAAAATATTAAAAATATTTTATTAAATTATGGATTTCATATGTATGTTACACAAAATAATGAAAATTGAAACAAAAACTTCGCATAATATTTATATTATTTTCAATAATTTTAACATCTCCCAAGAAAATAAGATTTTAAAAGACATAAAATATCGACTGAACGGTGGCTGTCTTGTTCTTATTTTGGACACAATATTGCTTGAAATTGAAAAGACTCGTTCATTGGCTACTGAGCTCTGTTTTTTAGTTTTCATGGCATCAAATAACAAATTCAAGATTTTTGTTCTTTTATTCGTTGCCACAAATAATGGAAATTCAGCTTTCAGTGTCTATGGATTTGTAAGATTTTCTTCAGGGTCTTCAAGAAACTTATGAATTGAATTTTCCATCACTCTTTTTAAAAAGGCAGCACTCTGATGAGAAGTTTTTTCAATTTCTTCTTCATCAGAATCGGTCTCCAAGTAAGAAGTTGGAAATATTCTGCACAATGTCTTCCCAGATAACTTTATAATTTCTTTAAAGTTAAAGAATACACCATAGAACTGAACTAGAGTTTTTTGTGGATTTTGCAAAAGCAGCAAAAAGTTGCTAATTCTACTTATCTCTTTTCTCATTCGTTTTTCCAAAGCAAAAAATCCTTTCAAACTTATTTCAGAGTTCATATTTTTTAGTTCATTTAACAGAAATTCAAATATTCCTTTCACATGTTAATAAATTTGAATCTCATCGCCTTAAGCTTTCAGCTGTTAGAAGAAACGGTCTAAACGATACATACAGGGTGATCAGTGAATAAGCCCCGATTTCAAAATTAAATATCTATGCAAAAAAGATCGATAGAATTATGCGGTAAACTGTATGTATATTAGAAAAACTGTAAAAATAGTGTACAAAAGTTAGAACATTTAGTTACAAAAATCGTTAAGAGATGGCACTCTACACTGAAAACTCTTTCTCTGAAAGGAATCTTAAGAAAAAAAAAAAAAAAAAGTGATGTGGTCTTTGCAATCAAAATGCAATTTTTTGAAAATGTTCACCGTTCGAAACAATGAGGTGGCGTAATCGAACAATGAAATGTGACATCTCGTCTTGCAATGCCTCAACGGAAATGGAATCACATTCAACACCAAACAACGATTCAAGCTCAACTAGAGTGGCGGGATTAATTTTATAGACAGTGTCTTTCAATGCTCCCCACAGAAAGAAGTCATAAGGAGTCAGATCAGGAATCATTTTTCATTTTGGCGTCACACTGAAAGTGTCTACGAGCATTGTAATTAGATCGCCATCTATTAATGATTTTCGTTACTAAATTTACTAAACTTTTGTAGTTACTTTTACTAATCATGCTGATAAACTATATGTTTAATAGCACTTTAAAACCGGTTCTTACTTTTAAGAACCGGTTTTCAAATTTGACAAATTTACTTTAAGAAAACAGGTTTGAAAAACCGTCAAATTATTGACTATCATAAAAATTTATCAAAAAAAATTATCTGTTTCGCATTAATTTTTTAAATTTTAAGATTCTCTATATTAATTTGCAGTAGCATTAGAGATTTAAAACTGAAAATCTTAAAAAATTTATATAATATTATCAAAATTAGGTTATAATTTTGTCATATAAAATATATATGACATTACATCAATATGTGATTTCTAAGTTTCTAATTATCGCTATAACCACAACCTCTAAGCATCTTGTTATTAACTACAATAATTCGATGCATATGCAGATGGAAAGGTTATTTAGGTTTATAACCACAACCTCTAAGCATCTTGTTATTAACTACAATAATTCGATGCATATGCAGATGGAAAGGTTATTTAGGTTTAAATAAATATCAATTCAATATATTTTCATTGTTTATCGTAATATATTATAAAACCACGCTCAAAAATCAGGATATGCTTTGTTAGGGAAGAAGAGATGCCAGGTATACCGACAGAAAATAAAAGTTTTTTTAAGAAATACATCAGCTATTGAAACATATCTTTTTGTTGTGACTTATGGCACTTTACAAGCCCACTGACAGTTATCTGCCAGCGATTTAAGTCGAGTGAGTGTCTCTTGTTTTTTTCAGAAGGGTCAACTAAGTCCAAAAGTAGGACTTATCTGCAACTTTATGCATCACATTCGCTTGCACAATCCCTTTTTAGAGAGGGCTCATTCATACAACTCACAGATAAAACACAGAAGAACCATGCCCGAACCAGGACTCGAGCCCGTTACTCCCAGTTCACCTGGAAGGCCCGCTACGTTTGCTTTTGTTTGTTTAACATGTAATAGAATAAAAATAACTGAAATTCACTTCTGTTTGAATCCAGAGTTTTCTTTAAAACCCTACGGGATCGGAGCTGGGTATCCATATTTTCTATCTAATAGTCTTACCTCTTTGGAAAATGCCATTGTCTCCTATATAAATAAGAATGAATGTTTGTCTGTATGTCTCTTATGCTTTCCTAAATTGCGATAAAATTTGGTGAGCTTATTGCTTACGTTTACGCGATGATTATAGAAATAGAACAATTATCTAAAATGTTAAGAAAAATATCGAATCTTAACCGCATCATATATTTACCAAGGATTAGTCTCCAACGAACTTGCCGAGGAGACAATATATTCAGTAGAAATGCTAAGTCCAAGTTAAAAATTAATATTGTATAGCTATTGAACAAAAAGGCCATGCGAGTCATTCGAACTTTACTACAGAATATACGAAAAACTTTTGATGTGACCAATCATGGGGATCTTATATTTTAATTAAATGTATGCAGTTTTAGCAGTCACTTTAAAAAATATTATAATACAAATATTTATGCACCATTTTAGTTTTCAAAAAATTTTCTTCTGAATTATACTAACGATTTTATGGTATAAATATATTTTCTATCTTTAATGAATTTGAAAAGAAACTATTTTAACCACATTTTCTAAAATTAATATTTGAGAATTCGGAACGAATATGAAACGAATCCCGAGGTACAATAAATGGTTTCTTTCATTACCATTCTGAAAGAACGCCAAGTGTTACAATTCTAAAAGAATGCAAAAATCCAATATGTAGAAATGAATATTTGTGTGTTCGTATTCGTAAACTGTTCATCCTATTTCGACAAAACATTGCCAAATTGATTGCACTTAATAATTTTTTCGATGGTAGCTAGTAAATAAATAAATAAATAAGCAGGAGAAATTTAAAATTGCATTTGGATCATGCAATGTAGGGGCCATCCTTGCAATAGAAAAAGGAAATTTTACATTTGGGTATAAATAATAATTAGTAATGATGCTAAATTCAAACCAGATGCTAATATTTCATAGCTATTGTACGCAAATGCAATGTAAGTCTTTCTCCGAGGTCATAGTTTTATTAGAGAGTGTGCGAGAAAGTTTCAGGGAAACCAATCCTATAGGTTTGAAATTTTAACTAAACATTTAATAAAATTTTAGCTTTGTTTGCAATAACTTCAGAAAATATGATAGTACAAATAATTAGTAGTACAAATAATTTTGCTCCATCTTAATTTTCAAAAATTTATCTATTTCACTATATTAAAAATTTTATGTTATAGATACATTTTTGATGTTTAATCAATTTTAAAACAACCTGTTTTAAAATAAATAGTTAACAAGCTTGAGAATTCTGAACGAATATGAAACGAATCACGAGATACAATAAATGGTTTCTTTTATTACCATTCTGAAAGAACATCAAGCTTTATGATTCTAAAAGAATACACAAACATAATACATAAAGTGAATATTTGTTAGTGGAATAGAATAATAAAAATAGAATAAATAGTATTTATTCTTCTCCTTTATGTATCACTCAATTTCAATGAATGCATTCATTGCCGAAAAGAAAATAAATATTTTTCCTATCATTCTCAATGAAACAAGCTGACTATTTCAAGTTCCAAACGATATTTCCAAAATTAATTCTTCTGCGGCAGCAACGCGCCTGGTACCAGCGAGTATTCAAATATTATAGCAGTTTTAACCGCTTAACTACTTTATTTTCCTTATTATCTTATAAGATGACACTTTCAATTTTGAAAATATTTCCTTATTTTGTTTCAAATAGAAATCCATTGAATACCTATGTAAGTATTCGAAGTAATTTTAATATTGTTATAATCGTTATGAATTATTTTTTGTTTAAAGCTATCAAAATTCGAAATAAATCGATTCACATATAGAATATGGGTTAAGTGATTAAAGAAAACGTAATAAAAAAATAGTAATTGCAACTCGTAAAAGAATTTGAAAATATAATTTAAAGTGAAATAAAAATTTTAAATTTGTATTAATGTCAATTTTTTAACAGGGATTCCTTGAGAATAAAATAAAGCGAGTCCTTAGCGAGCTTATTCTGAATGTGAAAAGATTTATTGGAATCTATCCGGATTTATATTTTTCTTATCTAACACATTTTTTCCATGAATATCGGTTCCAATCCTTATTTAAATTTTTTAGTGGTTTAAACTATTGATATATCCAACATATACTGAGCAAGTATAGCAAAATTTCATTAAGACTGAGAAAACGATTTTCAAGATTTTTTTTGAAAAACCTTTTTATGTTAAAGTAGCTTTTAGCTGGAGCATTGTTGCCGCAGAAAAAATAATATTAAGTGCAATCATTCAATAATTTGGCTAAGTTTTATTCATAATATAAAATACGTACCAGCGGGGGACCGAGCTCCGCTCGGAGAAAACAGGTATCGAAGCTAACTCGAAGATTTAAATTTTCAATTGTGATTTATCAAAACAATACATGCCATAAGAAAATTTGTGAAACCATTGGTGAAAAGATAACCGGTTAAAGTGCACCATTGTAAACTATTCTAAACAAAGTTAGAGTTTGGAAAGGGAACTATTCTATACAAAGGTAAAGTAAAGGTAAAGATTGAAGTGTATTGAAGTTCAATATTTTTGACAAATTTATTTAGAAAAACCAAACATATATACATACATAAGAAACATATTATAAACCTATAATAGCATAAACATAAAACTTTATTAGTTCGCCATATTGGCTATAGATGGCAGCACGTTACCGCTTGAAAATTTAAGTAGCCATTATGGCGGACTAATAAAGTTTGAAAATATCCTATCTGTAACTCCGAACTGCTCGACCGTAGCGCTTCAAAACCGGCGCCAATCGATTCCTCGTGGCCAAAAACCCCAGACTCCCAAGTTTACCGGAGTTTATTAATTCTGGGGCGATTTTCGACTTGACAACCATTCCTCGTATTATAGTATTATAAACAAATATTTATTTTTATATATTAGATTTGTGCATGCTTTTAGAATAGTAAAGCTTAGCGTTCTTTCAGAATGGTAATGAAAGAAACTATTCATTGTATCGAGTGATTCGTTTCATATTCGTTCAGAATTCTTAAATTTAATATTAGAAAATGTGATTAAAATAGTTTCTTTTCAAATTGATTAAACATAGAAAATATATTTATACCACAAAATGTAGTTGTAAAAATAATTTTTGAAAATTAAGCTTGTACAAAATTATTTGTACTACCATATTTTTGGTAGTTACTCGAAAAACGCTAAATTTAATTAAAATTTTAAACCCTCACAGTTGGTATCCCCAAAACTTTCCAGCATAATCTGTAATAAAAATGTTACCTCTGAAAACGACTTGTGTGACATTTGCGTACTATAGATACAAAATATGAACTTTTCTCTTGAATTTAGCATTTCTACAGAATCTATATTCTCCTCGGCGAGCTATTTGGAGATGAATCTTTGGTCAATAGATGCGGTTGAGATTACCTTTTTAAAAATTTTTAGATAATCGTACTGTTCTTATAATTATCCCGTAGATTTAAACAATAAGTTAACCAAATTTATCGCAATTCGTATGAACGTGTTAGAAAGACATAAAAGACATACATACAAGCATTCATTTATATTTATATAGATAATTATAATGTATTTTAAATGAAAGATCAATCAGTATTTAATTATATCCATTAGTACAAATCAGTAATTATATCTTTTAGTACGAAGTACTAAATATTATTACTATTAAAGATATAATACATCATTGTTGTATTTTTTATAAAAAAAACTTTGCGAGTATCACTAAGAAGAACATTATGAAAATAATAAAAGATCCGAATTTAAAGCAAAACATTCTAAAGAGACAATCTTTTTTAATGAAGCATTCGTAATACAAGCCAAGATAATTATGAAAAATGTCAACTTTAGCTTTATAAAACTCTTTCAGTTAATGTTATTTCGAAGATATCGATGACAATGTGATGACATAAAAAGAAAAAGGCGATTACAAAGATATTATTAATTCATTTAACTCTTAGCAATCCGATGTCTCCTCTCAGGCACCATACAAGGCGGTGAATCATTTTATTTAATTATTTTCTTAAATTTAACTGGTAAAAATATGTAGATTGATTTTTCAAGAAAATTCAACTTAAAAAATTTCATATATATTCATTTTTTGGAGCAAAAAACAAGTCCTCTTATCCAGCAAATATTTATGTACTGAATTACTTTTCGCAGTGCTAAGGATTAATATGCATTTTTTAATGTAATAATTAGTTTAATATTGACTTTATCTAATTAAAAAATACAAAAAGTGGTTTTAACCGTTTTTGGAATGCACTTTTTAATGTTGTTTTTTTACTTCATTTATTTATATTTACTCTAGATTAATGACATCTATGTTACGTCTAGGACATGAAGCTAATAGCTTTGCTGTTATATTTTCATATGAGAATGAATGTCCCAAACAGATTTATATTCATAAAAATAAATAAATTTTTATTCTACAATAATATATTAATAGAGTAAGTGAGAAAGAAAAGCAATGTTATAACACTTACCTTCTATATCAGAATAAATAGAATTCACGACATCAGAAGAAAAAAAAAATTAAAAAAAAAATCTAAAATGTAGCGCCGGTCGAATTCGAGCCAAGTTATCTTTTTAAATGCAGAGACTTTTTCCCCTCGCTGCTAGCGACACGGTTACAGAGCTACATCTGAAGTTGTGGGACATAAACCCATCTGCTGATGGCTGAGCCTCGCAAGAATGGGCGTCTAGTTCGTTTCTATGGCAACCGCTAAATTCCAAGAATGATGTCCCATTGCTGGCAACTGCGATTCGTTCCGCTTCCTTTGGATTTATTTTCATTAAGCTATTGATTCTGCTAAATTAAAGCGCCAAATAAGTCTGCAGCATTTTGATTTTTCCCAGTATGATTTACCTGTAACTGAACTCTTGGAATATGCATTCTAGTTTTCAGGAATCGAAGAGTGTTCTATTAGAAAGATGGTTTTAAAATCTCTCATCATTTTAGTCTGGTAGTGCGAATTCTGGGGTTGTGTTAATTTCCTGCTACTTTTTATATATCTTAAGATGTTAGTTGCAAATCTGAGTTTTGAGACTTTTTTATTGTTAAAAAACCTAAAAAATTGATGCAGAACTCCAATATCGTAGCTGTTATTTTCATAGAATGTAATTTTTTAAAACATTCATCAACAACTTTTAATCGCATATATTTTTTTACCCGCTTTCAACCATATTGCATTATCATTATTATGTACATTTCTTTGAAAGCGTTTTCAAAAGGCTGAAGCAGAACTATGACATCACAGCTCTTATTTTCGCGGAATGTAATTTTTTTAGGAGGGGATTAAATAATTTAATTTTTATAATCTGCTCAAAAAAACTTTGCTCTCGTTTAATAACAGATTTGAAAAAAGCATTTTCTCTTTTCCCCAGAGATTAAATATCACTTCATTCATTCTTAAGTGGGAAGTATTGAAGGATTTTGACTCCTGTTATAAGATGAATGCATTAGGAAATTATTTTAGGTTCTCGGAAAATAGAAAATAGCAATTTGTGTTTAACAAAAATATTCAGCCGCGGTGGCCTGGTGGTAAGGTCTCGGCTTCGGTTCCACCGAAGAACCGTCGTATGAGAGGGTCACTTGCACGTTAAATCTGTCAGGCCAAATGTCCTTTCGCTGGTGTGGTGTGGAGAGGGAGTGTCAGTTCAGGTGTCACCCTCGTCATCTGATCATGGTTCAAAATGACGAGGTACATCCCAAAATAGACCTCTTGTTGCTTTAAAAGGGACATTAATATAACTAAACTAAACTTAACAAAAATATTGTTTGCGTAAAAAATCTGCATAAATTAATATGTTTAAAACTTTACTGGTAAATAATAATTTAACATTTGGAAATCGCATTGAGACGGTAACATTCGTTACTCAGCTTCCAAACGTGGCATTCCTTTTTTGTGAGAACATGATATTGTTTTGGTTAGGGGTGGTGGTGAAGCTCTCGAAATCGCGTAGGCAATGAATGAAGCCTGAATGACAATTTTCAATTTCAATTTTGTTCTTGGCTGACAAAAAGGTTTTGGAGCTCTCGTCAATCTCAGAAAAAAAGCCCTTGTTTTGTTTTGTTTTTAAGTTGGAGCATGTTAAAAAGTACAAGCACCGTGATCAAAAAAAAAAAATTCACATAATAACTTGAAATTTACACCAACAGATTGCAATTTTTTAAAATTATTATGAAACCATTTTTGAATTTTATTTTAATTTATTTGCTTATATCAAAATAGTTATCAACTGTTGTTTACAACTCAGTTTTAAGCAATCTACACAAAATTTCTTATAATTTCGGTTCTTACAGCTCTCTCTGCCACATGCTCAGCTTAAGGGGGACAATTATAATTCACAATTTTTGTTATATGAAGAGGGATGTTTGATTCGACTATTGGTACATTTCAAACAACAAAGGCATCATCTTTATGTATGCATTAATAACATCTAACAAATAAATTTGTTTTAATTAAAAAATATTTATACTGTAAAAAATGCAAATAAAATTTGTATCTTTCGATTATGAATCATATTTCCTCAATATTGTAAAGAGTTGGTATTACTGAGCATGCAAAATCAATTTCACATTATTTTATTAAAAAAAAGAGAAAAAATAATTTTTAGTAAAAAAGTTGTAAATTTCCATTAATTAATTTAATAATTTTATACTTAGTATAATTTGTAATTAAAAATAGAAAATGAAAAAAAAAAAAATCTTCTCAAAATCCACAATTTGTGTTATTGTTATTACTCATGTCATTTTACACGACAGCTGTCAGTTATCTGTCGGTAATTTAAGCCGAGTGAGCGTCTCTTGTTTTTTTCAATAGCACCTTCTAGAGCCAAGGGTACGTCTCAGTTATGACTTAATGCGTCACATTCGCTTGCACATCTCCTTTTTACAGGTGTCACATTAACCTCGCAGGTAGAACAGAAGAAGGAAAACCATGCCCGAATCGGGACTCGTACTCAGGTGCCCAAATCCTGTGAAAGAAGTGCTACCCCTAAGCCAATACACCGGCACACAAACTGTAACTACCAAGAAATAAGGTGCCTCTCGTTTAAAGGGTCTAGATCGTCCTAAATCTAATGGAAAACACGATTAACACTTTTTCTTGTCTATTGAAACATTAATTATCTATCAATAATTAAAACTCTCTGTTTCTTGAGGATAAATAACTTTTAATGAATGTTTAAAATTCATTTAAAAAGGCAATAAAAATATATTTTATTTCATAAATCTCAGAATATTCATAGTTAAAGTTTAAACGAGTAAAAGATAAAATCCTTTCATTTTCTATGTCAATTCTCCTTTAGGTCAGCAAGAATATTTTTATTTTAGTTATTTCTAATTAAATAATTACAATAAATATAAATATGTATATACATATGACAGAATCACAATATTAAGTGGCAAAAGAATTTTTTTCCCAAGCGATCTACACGCTTCGACAGTGATGGTATTTATTTCTAAATTTATATTCGGCTAAATGTCTTATATAAAAGAATTTTTTTTATCCCATATAAAAGGTAGGATCTCGGTTTCGGAACCGAAGAGCTTCAGGTTGGAGGCCCGATATCAGCGAAGAACCGTCGTGTAAGGGGGACGTTAAATCTGTCTTATCAAACGTCCTCCCGCGGGTGGGGTGTGGAGATTGGGTGTACCAACTCAGGTGCCGTTCTCGTCATCTGATCTTGGTTTAAAATGACGAGGACCGTCCTAAAATAGCCCTAGTGTTGCTTCAAAACGGGACGTTAAAAGAGCTAAATTAAACTAAACTCATATAAAACTTAAATTAATTAACTTATAAAAATATTGATTTTAACAAGAAGTAAACTCGCATTTAGATTTTTTTCAAAATATAAAATTGGAAATAAGTTACCCCAAATGTATATGAAAAATAAAAAAAAAGTCGCTTTTGTAAAAATCGCATCAAAACTTTTTGTATATTTTTGCTTTCGGTATGTCTTACAGAAATACTTTGAAACTAAGAAACAACTAGGAAATTCCTAAAAGAAATTATTCTCTGTGCCTGTTGTAGCTGAAATTCAGCGTTTCACTCTCCAGTTGCTTATCGTCGGGTTTCGCTGGTTGCAGTTAGCTTATTTTCTGTTGCTTAGTTTACTTTAGTTATACTAATCTCCCTTTTCAAAGCAACAATATGACAATTTGAGACGTATCTCGTCGTTTTGAACCGCTGGCAGACGATGAAAACGACGCCTAAGCTGGCACCCCCTCTTCAAACCTATACACCACACCAACGGCAGGGCGTTTGACCCCGACGGATTTAACGTGCATCAGACCCGCTTACATGGCTGTTCTTCTGTGGAATCGGGGTTCGAAGCCGAGACCTTACCACCAGGCCACCGTATCTCATATTAACCTCAAATTTTATAAATATGGCTGAATGTGTCGAGCACCTGTGATGAATTTGCACCACAGAAATGCAAACGGTTGTTTGGGTAGTAAAACACATGCATTAGAGGAATGATTGGTTCTTTTCAATGGCAAAAATAAATTCAATTTGTATGACATTGGAGGTATATATTAATGTAACCTACGGGCCGGCTGCATGGCATATCGACATCGCGTCTTCCTCGTTTTCTGAGCTTCCCGGGCAAAACCCGGTGCATTGCTGCCGCCGTTCAGTATAAATCAAGAGGGGTGTGTGAAAAGTTTCCTGTCTGACCTACAGGTGGCGCTCCCGGATCTACTTTGACTTCAGAATGCTATTTTTCTTTAATGGTTCTTGCGTCTTTCTGTGGATTTATGTTTCGTTGATTTTATTCTGAACAGTTTTATAATTTTTAATTTTCTTGTTTCATTTTTACCCGAGAACGGTGAAAACTGAATTGCAAGCTGAGATTTTTTTTTTAACAAAAGACTTAACTCCAACGGATATTAAAACTGAAATAAATACCATACTGAAGGAATCTGCTCATTCAATTACAATTGTTAAAACTGGGTTGCAGACTTTAAACATGGTCGTATAACCACTCTGGATGCGAAGTGTTCTGGAACATCAAAATCAGACACTGCAGATGAAATCGTTAGAAAAGTTTAAAAAAATATATAATTAACTAGCTGGTACTAGGCGCTTTCCTGCAGCAGAAGAAGTAATCTTGGAAGTATGGTTTGGAATTTGAAATGGCTATCTTGTTTCATTAAGAAGGGTAGGAAGAATT
>JAPMOQ010050056.1:54423-70567 GCA_026543055.1 Argiope trifasciata
GAATTTGAAATGGCTATCTTGTTTCATTAAGAAGGGTAGGAAGAATTATATTTATTTTCTTATCGCAATGAATACATTCATTGAAATGGAAGGATATAGATAGAAGAAGCATATATAATACACCTATCCCCCGATTCACACTGAAGATAGGTTCCTTAGAAAACCGTGTAAATTGAAATTGTTGATTCTTATACGTAAAACCGTGTAAATCGAAAATAAACTAAAATGTGCATAATTCAGTCATTTATTTCAACGTAAAATAAATCTAATATCTTAAAAACATAAAAATAACTGTCTATTTATAAAATAACAAAAATATAAGGTATATTTATGTAATTCATTTTACATATAGAAACGAGAAATATAAATTAAAAAATTTAATCAGAAATTTAGTTACTGTTATCACTTTCGTAGACTCTCAATCTTTTATTCCTGATTGGTATGGTGCAAATCCGGTGTTGCGTTCCGGGTCGGTGTAAATTTAAAAACCGTGTAAAAGTGAAATCGTGTAAACCGAGTGCCGTGTAAATCGGGGGATAGGTGTATTATTTCCATTTTTTTATTATTATTATTCAAGACTTTAGGGTTGGCAATGTTTTTTTTTTCATCTTCATCAGAAACAAATAAATGCAAGTAATAACTATTAAATGTACCATTGCAATTGGATGAGTAATGCGGCAGCGCATAAGAGACAGACAGAAAAACATTCATTTTTATTTACATAGATTACATACTTTTACTATGCCTGTAACCATCCCATAACTGCAAGTAATAAGTATTCAAAGTTTCATCGCAATTGGATGTGCGATATGGCAGTGCATAAGAGACATACAAAGAAACATTCATTTTTATTTATGTATACAAAGATGATCACCGATTGACAAGGGTGTTTGAATCTTTAGATTTATCCAATAAACTAGACCATCATACGGAGGTTGATCCAAAAAGAAGTTCACAAGCAGTAGTATTTGGACAGTAGAAATTGTGGATGGGAATATTGGTACCCAGAGTGGAGACAGATCACGCTAATCGTCTAAACCGGTTGTTCGAGTAGATAGTGTTAATACAGAGATGTGAAACAGCTACAGTGGTGGCAAGACATCTACAGAAATTGTCTGACATAGAGTTACCAACCGTGATATGATTTCTATGGGTCAAGAATGTGTCCCCATTGGACATTTAGAGACAAATCGTTGAAGTGTTCGGGGGTGAAACAATGAGTAAACAATAGATGGCGAAAGGAGGCTGCGCTTTTGAAAAGGGCAGATACATTGATGGTGACGTTTAGATGAGAAGTCTGGAGCCACCTCCCATAAGCCCCGATTTGGCTCCAAGTGACTATTTCCTTTTCCCGGCATTGACGAAACAGTTATCCGAAACAAGGTTCATTGGATAAATATACTTGTTCATCGGAAATTCACAAACATGTTCATCGGAAAAGAATATCGGACATTCCCATTTCTTGGTACATGTTTGAACATCAGACGGTGTTGTTCAAAAATGTATCAAGAACTGGTTCAATAGCCAAGGACCTGATTATTACCTATACGGGTTAAACAATTTGGTCCAGAGGTGTGATAAATGCCACAACATTTTTGGTGATTATGGGGAGAAGGGACCACCACATATGTTTCTTAATTTCATTTGTATCCAGTATGTAATGTTAAGGCCACATTTTTCCTTTACTTGTAAACTTTTTTTGGATCCTCCCCAATCGTATTTTATCATAAATAATTTATATGAGGAAGTTTTCAGTAAGGTAGGTGCAGCGTCTGCTAATCTTAGATAAAAAATGACCGCGCAGGACAATATTGGATCAACATTTGGTGCAGTACTTTTTAAACCGGGCTGATTTTTCACGGCGTTCTTTACTGTGGATGAGACGAGGATCCACCACTCTACTTCAGAGATCAGGTAGCAATCAAAAAGTGAGCAGCAAAGGATGAACCGGCGTTTAAAAAAAAAAGCAAAAAGTGGGCCATTTGCTGGAAAAGCAATGACAACAGTTTTTTTTGTGAATCTAAAGGAATTTTATTGTTGTTGTAATTACCTATGGCACTTTTACAAGCCCGCCGACTGAATGTTGTCGACGATTTAAGACTAAATGGGCATCCTTTATTTCTTTTAGTAGAGCCTAGTAGGACCAAGAGTACGACTTAGCTATTTCATGCTTCACAACTCCCAGATAGAACCACAACTTGCACAACCCCTTTTTTACGGGAGGGTGGGGGTTCACAATCACACTACTCACAGTTAGAACACAGAATAACAACTATGCCTGAACAGGGACTCCCAGATCATGGGGAGGAAGAGCTACCCTTAAGCCAGGTAGCCGGCTGGAATTTTATAATTGGATTATCTAGAAAAAGGCTGGGCCGCTGAAAATCTATTTTTAATGCTAATCGTGTGAATAAATTACATTCCGAAATCGAAAAAAAAAGTTCAGGTTTGACCAAGAAGAAAGTTCTATTTCACCAGGACAATACTGTCATTGTGATGCAAAACTTCACGAACTCAAGTTCGAAATTCTCCCTCATGCTTCCTATTCTCCAGATATGGCCCCCTCGAAAACTGGAGAATTTATGTTAGATATTTATTGCAGTACACTTACGTTGGCATTCAATTTGTTTATTAATTATTAATTTTTAGGGTCGTGGTGGCCTGGTGGTAAGGTCTCGGCTTCGGAACCGATGGGTTGCAGGTTTGAGGCCCCATTCCAACGAAGAACCGTCGTGTGAGGGGGCCTTTTGCCCATTAAATCCGTCAGGCCAAACGTCCTCCAGCTGGTGTGGTGTGGAGAGAAGAGTGCCTGTTCAGGTATCGTCCCCATCATCTGACCGTGGTTCAAAATGTCGAGGGCCATCCCCAAATAGCCCTAGTGTTGGCTCTAAAACGGGGCGTTAATATAACTAAAAAACTCATTAATTTTTTCCTCAATCACTGCGTCATTGTTGAATTGTTATTTTCAAAATTGGCCGTGTATATTATTTTGAGACGCACTGTATTTGTCATATCAATTTTGATAAGAGTTAATTTTGATGTACTGCCTTGTGATATTTTATCCTGCGTTTAACAATACTGCTCTATATCAATTAAGATGAAAACTGCTGATGATGTGCTTTTTAAATATTGATATCAATTTATCAGCTACACCTATTTTTTTTCAAATTTATTCAATCATGGCATGTTTATTCTATAAAATCCAATCACTCAAAATCTCGAAGGTAGTCATCAAAACTAACAAAATGGATTCGAATATTTTGTTTTTGCTGAGGAAAAATTCATTTTTTTCCTGTTAATCTTTTTTCCTATATTTAGGAGCAAAATAGAACATCGCGTGACTTGGACACATATGCGGTTGCATTTATGAAATAATGTGCTTATTTTTTTTCTCTCCTGCTACGATTATTTTTTCCAATTTGGCATTTTAGAGAACAAATGATTGTAGCAGAACGATAATGATGCTTATTGCAAATTCTGAATGATGTCGTTTTCTGACGGTTGAAGAAAACGCAACTCTTCCGGGTTTTTCGAGTCTGCCTAAGGGAAACTATTTGTCCCTTCACAAACAGTTTGGAATTATATAAATTTTATACATTTTTCTCTAAATATAACGAATATTATTATTACTTAAATACTATTCAATCTAATAGGAGTTTGGTTTAGTTAGATAAACTCTTCATATTTGATTTGCTGTTGTTGCTAATATCCGTGGCCTGAGTTAAGGCCTTATCCCACGGCGAAATATCGTCCGCATTTTTCGTCAATAGTTTTCTGTTTCTACAATCCAGAACCGGTCAAGCAAGTTTTTCATCATCTTCCACTTTTTTCAACCAGCTTGAAAAGGCCGACGTTAGTGACGGAAATACTGACTGCAAATGAAATGCAACCAATCACGGGAAACTTTGTAGTAGCGTCAATTTTGTTGTCATTTGCTGATGAAAATTGCAGACAATATTGGCCTTTAGTCAGACCAAATCCAAAAATCCGTTGATAAGAAGAGAGTCAAAAACGAGGAAGAGTGACGAATAAATTTCTTCCCAAAGAAGTCCTAAGCAGAAGTCCTCCCGTAATTTTTTTAAAAAAGAAATCAATTTCTTCAAAAATCTCCCTTTTAACGTAATTGGATACCTTAATTATCAGTTAATTGATTGATTTAGTTGAACTTTATTTCAGTCAAATGGCTTCACTTGACAGCGGACATAAGTAAAAAAATTGGTTCTAAGATCCACCGAAACAGTAAACTCAAGATAATAATTGCAAATCTCAAACATGTGTGCAAAAGCAAAACCATAATTGTCATAAAAAATAATAATAAAGTATTTTTAAGTGTATGTATTAAGTGACCATTTTTTAATAAAGAGTTAACTAGAAAATTTGGAAATACAGCTACTCATCTATATCTATATCTACACGTATAATAAAGCTCAATGTGTGTGTGTGTGCATGTGTGTGTGTGTTGGCGCTCTACAGGCCAGACCGTTGGCCCTACAGCTACCAAATTTGGTACATGTATACCTTGGAGGTCGGGAATGTGCACCTCGGAGCCCTTTTTTCGAATTTTTAATTAGAATTTGAATTAATTAAAATTTAAGCGAAATTTCGACGTTTTTCCGCTATAACTTCCGAAAATATTATCGCACAAACATGATTTTAACATCAATTTAAAGATAAAAAAATTAGCTTTCTAATGGTATCAGTGTTTTAATGTATAACTCAAGCTTCTATTTTTAACGAATTTTTAAAGAAATATTTTAACCATGTATTTTTGAGCACGTGACTGGATGAAATAAAAGAAAACAATGACGGAAGTTCAAATAATAATAATAAAAAAAACTATAATCGTAAATCAAGTCTAAAGGAAATGCAACTTTCAGCACGTGACTGGATAAAATAAAAGAAACATAAAATATGATATTTTCTTTAAAAAATAAATGCAAAACAAAAGTTTCTATAATCGTTTGCAATATCTATATCATTAATTCCATAAATTATCTTTGTTTACAGTAAACTTGGTTGAATTTAGACAGGATATGCATTGAAATCCCGACTTAATGGCATATTTCTATAATCGTTTGTAATATCTGTATCATTAATTCAATTATTTTTTCCCTTTTTCGCTTTCTTTAAAAAACATATTTAACATTTTGGCAACATCACCGAAAAAAACATTTTTAATATTTTGGAAGCATAATCGATAAATTGTTAGAACATTAAACTCAAAAAGTTTTTTCGAATAAAGTTACCGACTCTTTAACTACTAATAACTGAATATTTTAACTTCAACTATTTCTTAAATTTTGGCTAATGAATATGTGATTTAATTGAAAATTTTAGAACGCATTACTCATGGCGAACCAGCTGGTCGCCAAAAGCGGCTAGTAGTTTATATAGACAGAATTGTATATGTAAGACTCTTCTGAGAATGACACACTTATGCTTTATAATTATGTCTTTTTAATTGCGGTTTATCCTACGATTTCCCGGTCATTCAACTCGGCATACATTCAAGATTATATTATACATACAATCTACATAAACAAAAACGAATGTTTGTCTGTATGTCTCTTATGCGCTGCCGTACCGCTCATCTGATTCCGATAAAAGTTTGAGTTCTTATCACTTGCATTTGCAGGATGGTTATATCCAAAGTAAAACTATGTAATATATAAAAAATAGTTTTGGATCTATTTACCACATCTATTAACCAAGGATTATTGTCAAATGAATTCGCCAAGGAGACACAACAGTATGTCCACATAACCAGTTGTATGCCGGATGTTACGAGTCGGACAATCAGGAAATCAATTTGTTTCTTCTGAAGACGGAAAAACAAAAACAAAATATCGCCTACCTTAAAGCTCTTGAATAATGAAATAAAAAAAGAATGGAATGAAAATGAGTGACACTTCTCTTTTAAACATCATTCAACGTCAATGAATGTATTCATTTAAGATATCATTCCTGATCATACAAGACAGCTATTTTAAATTCCAAACGGTATTTCCAAGATTATTTCTTTTGGTGCCAGCAACGCACCGGGTACCCTCTAGTTAGTAAATATAAATTAAAATTTTGAAAAATAAAAAAATAAAAGAGAATTAAAATTTAGAAATATATTTTTATGTATATCGATGAGGAGTATTTTTAAAATTGTTTTCATTATATTTACATTGATATCTTCAAATTAAGGAACAAACACAAGATGAAATCACGATTGGCTAACTAATAGAAGCAAATATAATTATCAGATATCGGACATAAAAGTTACTAATTTTTTTGATGAATATATTGAACCACTTTACCAGAATATAGATTATGCTCTTGTATAAAAACTGAAGTTGGACAATGTGGGAGCCTAATATTTTTGTGCATTATGGTATGTAATTTTTGGTATAGTAAATGAACGAATTCAAAAGCACGCCGATTATTTTAATCGTATTCAAGAGAGTTTTTTTTAAAATTAGGAGTAGAACATTCAATCAGATATCAGGTGAATAAAGTCTGAATTATATAAAATCCAAATGGAATGATGGGGTAAATATTTTATAAATCTTCATTAGATTCTGAATATTTTGGCTATGATTGATTAGCCTAGATTCCTGACGATGTGAGTCGCTTATTGCATTTGAACTGAAAAATGCTGTCACATTGGCATGGGAAATGCAAACTAGCACAGGGATCAGGATATCTTCAGACAACGACAACAAATGCCTGCCGTGTTGAATTGTTCTTCTGCTAGTCATTTAAATATATTGTTACGAACCTGCAATTCTGCTTTCTCTCCCGAATAATGTCATCATAAAAAAGACTGATTAACAAGTGTATTGAACGGTACTCCGGTGTCACATCAAAGATCCTAGTACTTGGCGATGATTTTAGAAACTTTGGAGACAAAATGATTAGTAATCTCTGTGCTTGACTCCAAACTTGGCGACTTGGTGGCTAATTTGCAATAAAAAGGATAATACTCAAAACTTGGAGAGTTTTGTCAATCCGTCTATTAGGGACAGAGATACGTTCAGATAAGCCCTAATTGGCCAAGAAGCTTCAAGCCCCGCTTTCCGGGAACTATAGAAGGCCAACATTCACAATCTGGAGTAGCCGTGATTTGAAGTAATGATTTGGCAGCTAAATCGAAAAGAGATGAAAGAGTGTTTTAGCCGTCTGGAGAGACTGCAGGGCGAAACTCAGAGAATCCCTCTCTCCTGCTGAATCCTGCCTGGCTGCTTTGGGCGCGCTGTGAACGATGTTACTACTTGTAGGCTACTGTTGTTGTGTGCTGCTGTGTTTTCGTCTCGACTGTAAATATTTGTCGTCCTTGTGCTGTCCTGGCTTCATGTAAATAAACGTCATGGTTGCTTTTTCTACAGGAGCCTGCTGATTGTGTTTATCTCACCATACACCCACTACATAAACGAACCCAAACAGAAGTGAAATGCGTAACAATATTCAACTGAATATTTCCAAATGAAAAGACTTATGGAAGGAAGCGTTATAGAAAACATATAAAATGAAATGACTCTAAGTGGCTATGTAGAAAACTCTTTGACCATCTTATTGATTGGTGGCAATACATTTGATGGCACTCAAAAACACTTCAAAACGGACACCTGAACATTGAAATCTGTTGCATAAAATGGTGTATCTCCATCAATTTGGAAAAGACTCGTGTCGTTATGTTCTGGAAAGAGTGGCTAAAGAAACTGCTACCTACAACCGCATTCTTTGAAGGTAATATTTGAGAAGAAAAAAATTAAATACTTTAGCCTGATCCTAGATAATAAACTGACTTTTAAAAGCCATATAAACAACAGTAAATAGAAGCTAAGTGTTGGAGTTCGACTGGAGTTCTGCAGTCGACCACTGGAAATTCCTGTCGATACTGGTACGCTCAGTGGTGGCAGGGTAATCGGCTGTATACAAAAACAACAGTGTTGGAGTTCAAACTATTATGCATTCATTTTCAGACGTTGCTCCCTTTCACTGAAGAATAAAATTCTACTATACAAACAAATTCTAAGGCCCATCCTCATTTATGCCGCTCAAATGGCCGCCACCAGGCCACCGGGCCGCAGTGGCCTGGTGGTGAAGTCTCAGCTTCGGAACCGGAGGGTTTCAGGTTTGAGACTCGATTCCCCCAAAGAACCGTCGTATGAGGGTGGTCTCTTGCACGTTCAATCTGTCTGGCGAACCGTCATC
Organism: Argiope trifasciata; assembly: GCA_026543055.1. Classification (NCBI taxonomy): domain Eukaryota; kingdom Metazoa; phylum Arthropoda; class Arachnida; order Araneae; family Araneidae; genus Argiope; species Argiope trifasciata. The sequence goes on from JAPMOQ010050056.1 coordinate 62,626, forward strand.
CCGCTGGTGAAGAGAGGGGTGGGGGTTTCCAGCTCAGGTGTCCTCTGATAGTGTTTCAAAATGACGAGGTCTGCCCCAAAATAGCCCTAGTGTGGCTTTACCACGGGAGGTTAATATAACTAAAACTAAACTAAAAACTAAGCCGCACAAATTTGAGTACTCTGCTAACATCAACCATAACATCACATAACTCACAAAGGATTGGGAAAAACAAGGAAGAAAGAAATTTTAAAGAAGGAAGGAGACAACAAACCATCCAAGTATCTCCAGAGAGAATCCTGCTGTGTGTTTGTCTTTGCTGTAAATATTCGTCTGTCTTTGTGTAAATAAATGTTGTCGCTGTTTTTCTATTGAAGCCTGTTGATTGTGTTTTTCATACCATACACCCACTGTACGCACACGAACCCGAAGGACGTGATAAACGTAACAATACAGTTAGCTGATGCATCACATGATTAATCCTCTCAAGCACGCAACTTAAACAATACCATCCTGATGAAAGTAGGATCACTATAATCTTTTTGAATAATGCGCAATCGATGCTATGCATGCACTATAATAAAGAGATTAACGCACATTTTACTAAAGTCTCATTAAAAAATGTAATCAAATTCTTATGTTTATTTTGTTTTGCTTTTTCATATTAAAACTTATAATATTTTCTTTTTGCATTCGATACTTGTTGTTCAGCTGCAATAAATTTTCTAAGCTTTTGTATTAGATTTTTTAAAATTAAATTTTATTTTTATTATTAACAAAATTATTATTGTACTAACCTTTATTAACAAAACTTCATTACCTTCATTAGGAAAAATATTATGACAGCATATCTTTTCTAACAAAAATATTGCTGACCCTTCATACATGGAGAGCAAACAATTTCAGCTAACCTCTTGGTCATACTTGATTTTAAAATACTTGGTACATCGGTACTATTTTTCCATGAAAACCTACAGAATTACGAAATATCGTGAAGAAGACGGATCATAGTTTCACTAAGTGTTCATATTCATACTCTATGCATCAACGCATGAAATGAAGATTAGTTTAAAATGGATTGTTAATCGATCTGAAAATTCCCACTAAACGTCGCTCTAAAATATTCACGCTTCTACGTTAAGGCAGCACATTTCCATGAAATATTAAGCGCAATTATTACTTCACCTTTAGCTTAATGGCTGAGTGGTACTAATTGCGGAAACGATTTTGTAGCTGACGCCGATACAGGAAGTCCGATGTCTGTAGCTGTGGAAATTAATTTTACAGTGACGCTTGCTAATTAAATGATATTGAAAACGTTCACTGTTTGTTTCCGAAATTCAGCTCTTATTTGCAAATTAGGAACATTTTTCTGAGAGGAAATTTTAGGAAGAAAAAATTCTTATGTAATGTTGTGCTTACATTTCTGGTACGCTAACAGCTTAGAAAAAAATTTCTGTCTGAATACAGTTTCAAACCTCTTTTTGAAAAATTCTGACGTTCACAAATAACTTGTGGCGGAATAGATTGTGCTAGGATCGAATCTGCGACGTTATGGTTCGTATCCGCGTAACATAATCACTAGAAAAAAGTGATCACTACTGTGTAGTGGCTCTTACTGGTGTATTAAGCTGTCACCATATATCCTTAATCTATATAAATAAAAATAATGTTTGTATGTATATCCCTTATTCGCTGCCATACCGTTCATCTGATTCCGATAAAATTTCGATTACTTATTATTTGCAGTTACGGGATGGTTATAAGCATATAAATATTACATAATGTATAAAAAATATTTTCGGATATATATACCGCATCCATTAACCATGCATTAACCGCCAAATAACTCGCCAGAGACACAATAGATTCAGTAAAGATGCTAAATCCAAGCTAGGCGCTAATATTTCGTAGCTATTGTACGTAAATACAATGTAAGTATTCCTCTGAGGCAATAGTGTTATAAGAGAGTGTTTTAATTGAGTGTTAAGTTTTAAGCGCTATAAGAGAGAAAGTTTTAGGGGAACCAAACCTATAGGTCTGAAATTTTAACTAAACATTTAATAAAATATTTGCATTTTTTGCAATCACTTCCGAAAATATTATCGATCAAATAATTTTATTCCATCTTAGTTTTCAAAATATTATCTTGTCAACTATATTAAAGATTTTATGGTATAGTTATACTTTCTGTGTTTAATCAATTTTTAAACAAGATGTTTTAATCATATTTTCTAAAATTAAATTTGAGAATTAATTCCGAACGAATATGAAACGAATCGAGAGACACAATATATAGTTTCTATCATTACCGTTCTAAAAAGGACACTAAGCTTCACAATTCTAAAAGAATACATAAACCTAATACATAAAAATGAATATTTGTTAGTAGAATAGAATAATAAAAATATAATAAACACTATTTATGCTTCTATTTTATATATCCTTCAATTTCAATGAATGTATTCATTGCCGACTAGAAATTAAAAGTCATTCTTAGTGAAACAAGATAATTCTTTCAAATTCCAAACGATGTTTCCTAGATTATATCTTCTGCGGCAGCGAAGTGTCGGGTACCAGGTCATGACTAGTACATAAATGACCTTACTACCAACACCATATAAAACAATTCAAGTTCTTGTATTCTTCATTTATCAAATGATAATAAGATAAATTTGATAACTAAGAAATGATAGATAAATTTGAAAGCAATAAAATATTTTAAGTGTAAAACTTTGATATCAAAACGGAAATTGATTTAATGTATAGATGGTATTTTGTATCTACACAATGGTTTTAATAAATTTAAAATTACATAGAGTAAAAAATTCATTGCTAAGAAAGTTTTTGAAACGTACTTTTATTATTACATTTAAAAAAATTGCAATTCTTCTTATGGTTGTTTCTTGCTTTTAATATTTAATCTATTATTCATTATTCCAAATATGATATAGACTACACATCTTTTTTTCTGAAATTTATTACCAGTTGGTGTCATTTGATTGGCAACAAATTTTAATTAATTAATTAATTAATTAATAATAAAAGTGCGAAAATATTCAAATAGTGCAGAGTCACTGATGCAAGCAGAAATCCACCCATATGGAAGTGAGCGAAAAAGCGATTGCAAAATTTCATTTCTACTTACATGGAACTGAGGATTGCAGTTTTGGACCAAAAGTTCAATAGCAGTATTTGGTATATTTTGAATCTTATTACGGTATTAGAAACTTTAGAAAAAGAAAAAAACACAGGTGTTTCTTTGTTTTATTTGCCGTTTTTATTAATGAGTGTAAATATCACCAAAATAATTTTCAACTTATAAATTATAACAGCATATAAAGAATCACAAAAAATAAAGAAATATCTTATTTATTTAAATAAAAAAAGTGTGAATACCGCTATGCAAACTGTGGTACTATAACTAAAATTTTTGAAACGTGCTCTTAAATATCTGTCTAATCTATCATTAAACCTAGAACAAAATTTTGAGCAAAAAATGATCTGTTGTCGAAAACGCTGTATCGGCATCTACGCTAGTTGGTGGTTCTGTTAGCAATGTGTGCTGTACTTTTTCCAAGTACTTCCCTCTAAATCCCTCATCTTCAAATATATCGATTTCTCGTTGGATGCTTTTGGAAATAGTATTATTTTTTCTGTATTATATTTTTGCTTGTCGAAATTTTTTTATTTATTGCTGATTCTAATTTTTAGCTAAAAGGGCGGACGGTTTCATAAACCGTTGTCAAATAGTATTTTATCATTTCTCTTGATTGTACTATGCAACTTTTTATGGACAGTCTTATTAATATCGCCGTTTGGAGAGACATAAAAACCAAAAACGTTTACCATCTTGCTATGTTGGCGATCATTGAACATATAGTGCAGACAATTTTAAAATTTCTAGTAACTACCTAAAAAATGGTATTTAAACTTGTTAATACCGGTAGCACAAAATTGCACAAATGGTTCAAAATACCAGTATTGCAAAATTGTACAAATGGCTCAAAATGCCTGTATCGTAAAATTGTACAAATGGCTCAAAATACAGATATCGCAAAATTGTATAAATGGCTCAAAATACAGATATCGCAAAATTGTGCAAATGGCTCAAAACATTGGTATCACAAAGTTGAAGAAAAGATTGAAAATACTGGTATCGCAAAATTGAACAAATGGCTCAAAATACCGGCATAACAAAATTGTACAGATGGTTCAAAATACCGGTATTCGGTATCCCGGTATTGGAACAAATCAAGTGGAATAAAATTATGTAGAAATTTGACTGTTCCCCATTCCGTGTTCGTTTCTGTTTACCATAACTGATGATCGTTTTCCATACGTTCTACATAATATTTTGAAGGTAGAATAGACTAATGGAAAACTCGATTTTGCAACAAAATTGAAATAAATTCCACAAAGAGCCTATGAGGTGCCGCCAGGGTTTCCTTGACCCCCTCCCCCTTTCGAAGACTCGACCTTTTGCCACTCATCCTATTGGGGCCAATTCGCACACTTGTCAGACGAGCTCCCGGCTCCGCGCTTTAAACAAATAAAAGTTCCGATTCTTCCCTCAAAAGTTCCGATTTTTTTTTTTTTATCGCGGCCTCTCTTGACAGGTCAGCTGGCGAGGGTTAGAAGGATTTCTGATTTGTGGTAAAGGTGAGTTGTTTTTGGCTTCCGGCCTCTTGCGTAAGAGCAGTGAGAGGAATGAATAACCGGCCAAACAGAATAAGAGCTAGGGGGAGAGGGGAAAGAGAGAGGAAGTGAAAAAAAGGTTTACCAATTCAAATTAAGAGGAAGTTCATATATTGTTTATAAGTTAAAGAAATCCGTACTAATCACTTGATTTTCTTCACATTTTTCCATGAATACCAGGGAATTTAATAGAGTTATTAAACAGGGTAATAAATTTCCTATTTTAACACGTCGACTGCCAACTACAAGGTAACTCGTAGACTGCATTCTTTTCTCGGACGCCCACTACGAGTTATATCGTATTGCACTTACTTGCCATTTTAGTGCAGCTACGAATCAACTCGTCGTAGAGCAGTGCTCATATCGATAGATAGCTTCTGGGAAAAGAATAAAAAATCAATGCTGGCTTGCATAAACAGAAAATGAATTAAAAAAACGAAAAAAAAATATAATTATACAAATTAGTTCAAATTAGTTAATAGCACTTTAGGTCAAATTTCTGAAAATTGCCGTAACATTCAACGTGATAACAATAACATAAAATTAAAAAAAATCATTGTGCTAAAATGGAGTTGATGTCATTGAAAGATATTTTTTTAAATTTTAACCCCTTAACCGGTTTGCCCGTAAGTACATGCGGGCATCCCTTCATCTTATTTTCACACTTTTAAATTACAATTAAGCTGTTCGTAATTGTTATAATACTATCCAAGTTTGCATAGAATAAATAATTATCTGAAGTGTTCAGTATGAATTGTCAAAAAACAAAATCTTCCCAAAATTGAAGAATTCATCTAGTTTTACAGCAAAGGAAATAAATCACAGAAGGGGTTAAGTAAGTGTAAAAAGAAAGCACTTTTCAGTGATATATTCTGATGTATGGTTGACCAAAGTAAAATTTTTATCTTCAATCGCTGTAGTTAGGCTTAACAGCTTTTTAATAGTGCAATTAATCCTTAATCAAAAAATTTTCTTAATCAACCTTAATTTAAAAAATTTAACAATTAATCCTTTTTTCATGGATTTCAACCTAGTTTCAGCTGTAATACATGAAGAATATAGAATCATAAGAAGCTCAAACAAACATCCCATCTCTCTTATAACGCTGTGATCAAAAGGTATACGAAATGCATAATTTAAAATACTTATACGGTAGATATCATCTGCAATTTTTACCAAGCATTTTTACTTATTCTATAAACATCTGTCTACCACAGGAAATTTATTTCATTTAATTTTATAACCTGAAATTAAATTTATTTTTAATCAGAAGCGAATTTTAATTCTGTTTGTTCTCTTTCTTTAATTCTTTTTTTCTTTTCACATTTCTTTAAAAGATTAGTTACTAAACACGTCAGTATCTGACACTTATAAAAGATTTGAAATGGTAGAGAATTCAAAGCAGAACCCGTGATTAAGTATGAACCCATGAGAATTCTAACCCATGATTAAGTAGATCACTTCAATTACGACGAAGGTCAAATAATTAGTACTTGATGATCGTCAATATTCCTTCTCATATTCCGTTAACTTTGAAAAAATGGAGCCCTTGCTTTGAATGTATGAGTTGATGAATTGCACCTCCAATAGGAACAAAATACAGGCTGTTAATGCCACCAATTCACTCCAGTTCAAATACATTTTTTTGATGATGACACTCGATGTTAATATGGTTTTATTCAAAGTTTAATTAATTCATTAATTAAATTTTCCAGTAATTTCTATATAGTCACTAAACTCTCCAAGCTCTGAGGCTGTTGAAGCGGTAACAATAATCAATAACAATCCGATCATAAACAATGTAAGATATACATTAGAATATAATACGAGGAATGGTTGCCAAGTCGAAAATCGCCCCAGAATTAATAAACTCCGGTAAACTTGGGGGTCTGGGGTTTTTGGCCACGAGGAATCGATTGACGCCGGTTTTGAAGTGCTACGGTCGAGCAGTTCGGAGTTACAGATAGGATATTTTCAAACTTTATTAGTTCGCCATAATGGCTACTTAAATTTTCAAGCGGTAACGTGCTACCATCTATAGCCAATATGGCGAACTAACAAAGTTTTATGTTTATACTGTTATAGGTTTATAATATGTTTCTTATGTGTGTATATATGTTTGGTTTTTCTAAGTAAATTTGTCAAAAATATGGAACTTCAACACACTTCAATCTTTACCTTTACTTTACCTTTGTATAGAATAGTTCCCTTTCCAAACTCTAACTTTGTTTAGAATAGTTTACAATGGTGCACTTTAACCGGTTATCTTTTCACCAATGGTTTCACAAATTTTCTTATGGCATGTATTGTTTTGATAAATCACAATTGAAAATTTAAATCTTCGAGTTAGCTTCGATACCTGTTTTCTCCGAGCGGAGCTCGGTCACCCGCTGGTAAATAAAATACGAAAATAAGTAAGAATTGAATTAAATTTTTATACATATACTAGCTCGTACCCGGCGCGTTGCTGCCGTAGAAGACATAATTTTGGAAATACTGTTTAAAATCTGAAATATATGTCTTCTTTAATCAGGAAAGATAGAAATAATAGCATTTATTTTCGTATCGGAAATGAATACATTTATTGAAATCGAGTTATATCTAAAGAAGAAGCGTAAATAATATTAATTATGTTTGTTTTAAACTTTATTATTCAAGATTTTAGGGTTGAATAATAAAGCTGGTACCCGCTGTCATATGACGAGGACGACACCCGAGCTGGAACCCACTACTCCACAACACACCAGCCGGATGATGTTTGGCCCGCGTACACAACGGTTCTTTAATGGAATGGGATCTCGAACCTGAAGCCTTCCGGCTCCAAAGCCGAAACTACAGGAATTTCAACAGTAATGGTCAAACTATTCATGAATTGCCATTTCAATTTCTATTGATGAGGATTCTGTGAAGTCAAAGCATGGTAATTTTTTTTTCTTTATTCACAACATCACTGTTTTAAATGGCATCTTTAGATAATTTAATATTCAAATTTTACAGAAACTGATATAAAAGTAAAGATATATGATACAACGAAACAAAATATTGTAAACTTCAGTCATGTAAAAACAATATTGTGATACTTCCAAAATTAAAGCTTAAAAATTTTTGCTGAAGAAGCTATTTAGAGCCCAAGTTTCATAAAATATGTATAATAGTCAGACAATTTAAAGAGCACTCCATCCTTTCGCTAAAAGTGCCTACTTTAGTAATAAGATAACATCCAAGATTTCATTTACCCAATATATATATATATATATATATATAT
>JAPMOQ010050072.1:0-18502 GCA_026543055.1 Argiope trifasciata
TCAATTTTTCTTTTCAGATATTAAGATTATGAACCGACAGCTAATCGTTAGATTGGCTAATAAATTCTGTTATTTTCTATCATTAATCGCCGTTTAATTGTACAATTCTTATTACCCCGAAGCAGAATAAATAATCAATTATTGCAAATAATTATAAATTATAAGTAAAGCACTTAATAAATAATTATCTTATTTTATATTAGGAATCAACCATTGTGTGTTAGTTTGTCGAGAAATTAGAGAAACGTTGTTTTCCCTCTTTGGGACATTTTACCTTCTAATCGAAATTTTTTGATAACTGCACTGATTTCACCAATTGAACTCTGCACTTGCAATTATCAGTCAGCTCTTGTCAATTTAAAAGCTGTCAATGCAGGCAAATTCAAAAATTGTGCAGAAGCAAGTAATTATAGCTATTCAACTATTAATTATTGTTATTTAATTATGAAATCAACCATTATGTGTTATTTTGATGATAAATTAGCGAAATGCCGTTTATTCTCCAACAAGAAAAGCACTTATTTTTTCTCACTATTTCAGCTCATGCGCAATTCAGCTCTAAGCATTCGTATGTATGACTTTACTGAAATCTTATAATTGGTTGAATAAGCCTATAATAAAATAAAACGTTTATCTATTATTTATAACTCAGCATTCAGTAATCTCTGCGAAAATTAACAACAAAAAACCTACATAGCCAAATGTCAAAGAATTCCTTGTTCACATGTACTATGTTTACATAAATTGAAAGCTTTAAGGAAATGGCACTTCAACTTTACCTTTGAGTTTTCAAACCGGCATGAAAATAAACAAATGAGAGTTTTATTTATTTTACAAGAATAATTAATAAAATATGTATTGGTTGTGTTCCGTGTTACGCAAGCTGGCAAAAAATGGCGATTCTGGGATCTACAAAAGCATTTAATACACGAATTCAATGAATAAGTTTTTTTTTTAATCCAAAAGTTTTCATTCAATTCAAAATGTCCCGTTTCTGGTAATTTTAGGAATATTTGCAGCATGTTCAAAATGAATTAATTTATTACTGTATTTGTATTGATGGATATGATATTTTCTTTAAAGGAATTGGTAAAATGGCTGGGATTAACCATCTTGGAAATTCTTTTAAATTTGATTGCAGTCACAATCTTTTCAGTCATGGCAACATTAAAACTAGAGAATTACATCCGTATGTCTTGGTGGTCAACATTTGTACCTTTATTTATTTGTGATGGATTAAATGCCTATTTCTGCGTGATTGTGTTCATACGACAGTACCTGGAAGGAATGTACAAAGCAGCTGCTTTGAGATCGTCCTGGAGTTTCATTCAGCTGCTTCTGGTATTTCTGTTCAAACTCTTACTTTGTTTAAAACTTGAAGGGCAGAAAAATTTAGTTTATTCTGAAGTCGTGTCACCGCTGTTTATTTTGCTGATGCTTATTATGATCAGAGCTTGTCAACTTAATTAGTATCATTGAGAAAGAAAATGTACATTTGGTTTGTGCGTGATTTGTTTTTCTGCAGGTATATTTATTTCATTCATTAATATTTCTGTATATTTGATATATATGCATGAATATTATATATATATTTATATATGCATGAATACATATTTATCCAGGATTTGCCAATTATTTAAGTTAAAAGCATCGCATTATCCTGATTTTTATCTACATGCTAGATTTATGACGAAAATTATAAGAGAAAGTAAAGTTGACTGTATAGAATTTAAAAAAAAAATTATCATCATTCACTCTTATTGCATGTTTTCAGTTATTAAAAAAAGGACGACAAATTCCATCTTAAATATAATCATATTTTTATTAATTTATTTTTATAAATCTTAAAAAAAGATAGGTTATTATTCATGACCAATGATTAAAAGTAAATGGCAGAGGGAAAGAAAAAAGATTGTAAAAGGGTATCAAATGATTAATTTAGCAATCTACATTTTATACGTTTTCTAATAAGAAAAAAAAAAAGTGTTGAATATTCTAATCATTATTAAATAATTGTTTTTTAGAAAAATTTTTTAACAAGAAATAACAATCAAGGAATTGAATCAATGCACAGAATTTTAACAATACATATTTATCCCATCTGGATAATGAATCATTTGTTTAATATCTGGTGAAACAAAGTATTCTCTCTCCGATACCTATTTTTTTCCTATGTTAATTTTTACTTTGGTATAAATTTTGAATTTTTGATTTAGTATGTTTTGATAAAAACAGACTTCATTTAATATGTATTATTATTCAGATATTCATTAATTTTAAAATAATTTGATAACATTAATATAATTTATTCTGAATAAAATGAAATTATTATTTCAATTATTATAATTAGGCTCAAAGTAAATATTAAAATATGCAGCTTAAAGTGAAATCTGGTGTATTTCTTGTTGTGAAATTTCAGTTGCTGCTTGAATGTTGATGTTGTTCCATTTACATGAATATTCGTCATTACTAGAACAGACTTTCTCAAAAAAAAAAAAAAATGAGTGGCAGCTTTTCATATAGAGTCTTTGTTAATGAAAAAGTTTTTAAAGAATATGAAGGTAAGGAAATTATTTAGTCATTAATGATTTTTATTTTGTTTTTGTTCTCCTAAATGTGTTTTATAGTATGTAATATGGTACTTCTCTATAGAGTGCATATTTATCCAGGATTTGCCAATTATTTAAATTAAAAGCATTGCATGATTCTGATTTTTATCTACATGCTAGATTTATGATGAAAATTATAAGAGAAAAAAAAAGTTGACCATATAGATTTTTTTAAAAAAAGATCATCATTTACTCTTATTATTATATCCAATTCATATTTAAAAAACATGCAAACCAACATACTTGGAATTAGAAACATCTTGTAGTTGTTCATCAAAAGAGAGACAACTAAGCATAATACAGGCATTTCACATATAAAAATGAAATTATCCTAAAATTTTCATAAAAGTTCTGAGATTTTTTATTTATATTTATTTTGAATTTTAACAATTTGTAACTAAGTATTTAATCTGTTATATTTTTAACTTTCAAAAGTACTTGAAAAGTTTAAAGTTACACAGAACTAAAAAAATACCTAATTAACTATTAGTATCAGCATTAAATTTCATCTAAGCTGAGAATTTTAGATATTATTATTTTTATTAAAATTTATTACTACATTTTTCTTGTCATCTATATTTTTGTGTGTGAAGAAGAATATCTAATGGACATTCCATATATTTCATACAAAAGGAGATAGCTTTACAAATGTCAAAATTTCACATATAAGATTTTGAAGATTGTCCATGTTTTAGACAACCTTGAGTTTGGAAAGAGATTCCATCATCTACTTGGCTGTAATCATGATAGCTGAAAAACAAATTTTTGACATTAGCTGAAATAAAAATTCTAAAAGAACCTAGATTCAAAGTTTTTATCATAAGGGTGAAAATATTGCCTTCCTTATAGAGATATTGCTATATTTCCCTCATGCTTGATTGTAGAAGTGCTGTTTTATTTTCTATGCCTATGTCAAATGTTTTTTCAAATAACAGAATTTTCTTTGCTATGAGTATTGTTGTATGTATTCAAAACTCATTGCTTAGATCTGAGAATTATCACATCAGTGTAATTAACTATTTGAAGATTTGAACTATTTGATGATTTTTTCCTCATTTGTTACACTATAATAAATTTAAACTTTGATGTTTTGTTTTAAGCCTTATTGATTACAAATTTTGAGCAAAAGATCTTGGAAAATAAATATGCCACATTTTCCATAAATTTCAGCAATTTTGGAATAAAATTTTGTCAATTTTAAGATGGATTAATTTTTTATGTATAACAATGTGACAATATTTTTAATATTTCTAGCATTTTTTGTATAAAATTTATTCACTTTATTGTTCCATTAATCATACTTAATTTGCTTTTCAGCATTTATATTTAGTAAATTTATCATTTTATAAAGTTATTTCAAGCCTATGTCATATCTGTGATAAGTGCTTAGAGTAGAAAACAAAGCAATAATGGTTTCTGCTAGCTGAGGTGAAATTGGGTGAAGTGAGATTCTATTGATAAATTCTGAAACCTGGATTCTAACAGGCTAATCATTAATATTATAGTGAATTTAATTAAGCTTGAAAAAGAATGCTGCCTGTAATAGTTGCGAAATATATACAGGCACATTCATACACAGAGCTTCTGCTTTCATTAATAGAGTAAATAGAGAACCTTATATTTTATAGTCTGAAAAATGCTTAAATTACAGGATAAACTATACTTACTACATCCAAATTAACCAAATGCTAGAAACAATGGAATCAGCTTAACTAGCTATGTTCTGTGACTTATTTTAATCTATAGGAAATTCCAATTTAATGCTGTTTAGCTATTCCACAAGTTAGTTATTTTTCATATCTGAGTATGTCTATATTTTTTGTCAAGCAAACTGTGAAAATTGGTAGCTTTGAATTTTTAAAGAAGTAAATTACATTTTTAGAATCTATATTACACCATATATTCTGCATAGAGTATTTCAATATATGATGAAGTACTAGAGATAAAGCCAAGATATTTTTTACAAATTTAATAGATGGTTTTGAATTAGTAGTCTAGTGGTTGTGGTAATAAAATCAAATATTTTGAAATAAAATCTGTTCATGCAGGCACTACATAGTGACTTTATTTTTACATTCCAGTAAGGGTGCCTTGGGTCTTTGTCCTAGGATGTAAAGTCAATGTCTCATTTCATTATCAAAAAACTGTCAACAAACATCATGACTTCTAACGAAAACAGTATGCTTTGATTGTCTTATTCACCTACAAACACCTCCATTCTACCTTTGTTGATGTGACTATACCAAAAAATAAATTTCAACCTACTATACGTATCATAACTTTTATTTGTGATGTTTATTTATTTATTATTATTTAACACTTCAGCAAATGTTAAGAACTGTCATGCATTCTTATATTTCTTCTTTTGTATAGATTTGTGATAATATTAAGCAAACATGTTTTTGCTGCATCATTCAGAAGAGTCTCTTCATTGAGATAAGCTGTAAACATTCTGATCTTAAGAAGTATGGGAGCAGATGAAGACTCTCAAGTATTCAGTAAAAAAATATCTCAAATACTGAAAAGCATTGTGCAATATAGAAATTGATATTGAATTCATGATAAATATTGTGTTTTTCATCATTACTCTTGTAGATTAGAATTGTGTAGATTGTAAAATATTATTTCAAAGATGTTAGTTCAGTGACTTTAATGTAAGCTTAGTGAAAGTGTGGTTGATAATTTTTTCATAAAATACAGTAAGCTCTTGATTATTTGTTGACCTCGATTATTTCATTTTAAAAGATGATATAAAAGTGATGATAAGACAAAGATTAAAAGAAAAGATTCAAAATAAAAGCTATTGACTGATTTGCAATTAAAAAAAAATAACTACATATAATTTTAACTATAGACTATTTTAACTATTGTTTATGAAATCATAATCGTATATATAGGCTTTGCTAGTGTAAGTAAAAATTATTCAAAACAGTTTCTTGTTGATTTGTGTACTTTTTAGGTCATTTTATAGCTTGTGTGTGGAATTCACATATTTATTCTTGTTGCATTCATGTCACAGATAATCTGGAGTTTACTGTAACTTGCAAAGAAGACATTCTTTTAGAGTAGACACTTGATTATATCATATGATTTTTTTTAATTGACTGGATTATTTTGTAACATTTCAGAAACATAATTGCTCAAATATTTTTACTTTTTGCATGATATTTGTGTATGTAATATTTTCTAGTTGAAATATTTTGAAAGAGACGATACATTTTGAGTGAAAAGAAGAAAAATAATGTTGGTCTTCCTCTTTTTAATTTATTAAATAGTATATAATTTATATTAAAGAACAATAGTCCTCATGATAGCAAAGAAATATTTTCTTTGTTAAGAGGAAACCTTCTGTTATACTTATTTAATTCTATGCCTTAGACCATTATTTACTTATGCAGGGCCACCATAACCCTGAACGAACATTGGAAACCATAAAACACAGGGTATTTAACAATTTAAAAAAAAGAAAGAAAAATGCAAGAAATTTTAATTTAAAAAAATAAATACTAAGTTTTTTAGCTATTTTTTTATGTATAAAACATGCCAAAATCTAAAGATTTCAAGAATAAAAAATCATAGCCATCTATTCCAAAAATGAAATAATACCATTTATGATTGCGTAATATGGATCCTTGGGCCTTTTCTGTTATATTTATTTAATTTTATGCCTTAAACCATTATTTACTTATGCAGAGTTGCCATGCTCCTGGGAGAACCTTCTAAACCATAAAACACAGGGAAATTTGAATTTGTTTAAAAAATAAAAACTAAGCTTTATAGCCATTTTTTTCTCTCCTTTTAAAATATACCAAATCTAAAAATTTCTAGAATAAAAGATTATAGCCTTCTCTTCCAAAAAGGAAATAATTACAAAAATGATTGTATAATCTGGAAGCTTGTGCCTTTTCCTCTCTACCCCTTTCCTTTGTAAAATAGATCAACTCAGTTTCTATTTATGAGACAGTTATTCTTTTTTAATGAGATTCCTGAATAACAGCCATTGAGCATGCATGAGATTTCTGTAATTGTGGGAAAGGTTTGAATACATTTTCTGACAGGAATAGCAACATACAACCTGCAGATGCATTACAGTGGTATTTAGTCACTCGTAAGCAAACTTATTGAATGATTTGTTTATTATTTGAGAAATTGTGATCTTATTCAGGGTAAATCTAGATAATTTTAAATAATGAGCTACTCAAAATCCATATTTAATTCAAATTGGATGGATAAATATAATCAATCCTTATTTTGTTGAAAGTGTTTCAGATGTCTTGCTAAATCCATTTGTTGCATTAAAAATATGATAAACCTAAATAATATGGGAAAATAGGCACTTGTAAGTAATTCCCAAAAAAGATGGAAAAATTGTGCATCAATGCAAAAAAGTCATAATTAATATCAGACTGTATATGAAGGACAAGGTGATATATCAAGTCCAAAAATGTCAATTTTAATGTCCGAAAATAAACCAATTTTGAATTTTTTTACTTCAAAAACAATAATTTAAAGCAGAATTTTTATGGGCATTAAAAATTATTGCATCACATTCGTCCCTTAATGCATACTATGATATATTAAAAATATTTTCACACATGTTCACTGGAAGTGAAATAGCTGAAAACATTCTTTAGGCAATTTAAAAATGTTATTGACATAAATAAATAAGTTTAAATATATTCCACAGAAGTCCTTGATTTTGCATGATTTACAATTAAAAAGCATGAGAGATAATATAGCATCCCACCCCTTAATATATAAATTTTGTCTTGCTAAATTCTAGATAATAAAAAAAAAAAAAAAATCCTTTCTTTTTTTTTTTTTTTTTTTTGTAATTATCATAATTCTTTTAATATGCTATTACTTCAAATAATAGTAAATTCTTGCTTGAATTAAGAATTAATAATATTAATTCTTAAATTCCTTTCCTTGCTTTATCTACTTTTTCAAACCATATTCCATTATAACTAACATACGAGTGCTATTTTTGCATTTCCACATACCTTGAATATATGTACTGGGATCCCCCCCCCTCCTGGATTTGAGTGGAAACTCTGTTATACTTACTATTTAGGTTATTTAATCCTATATTATACACGAGGCAAAATTTATTTCAAGGTCTGATACGCCATTAAAACATTATAGTCAATTTATTGATTTGAGAGACTTAATCTTGCAAATATGTTTAGTTGGAATATTTTCCATCTGGAGTATGTAAAATTGTATTGCTTGGATTTCTATGATAATATTAATTTTATTAATGGTTGTAAATTTATATTGTTGATGATACCAACTAATTTGAACTTTTATTTAAATATAATCAAAATGTAACTATACAAGAATAGTTGTATTGTACCCTGTTTAATATGAACATCTTTAGTCGCATATTTGTGCGAATGCTGTTATTTTTTGGGTATGAAAATATTTATCAATTTTGGTTCATAATTATGATATATTTCATATAATGCTTTCTATTTGGGTTTTTGTGGATCCTCATTTTGAATATATCTATTTCAGTCAAAACATGGCTTATTTTTTGTGCATATTTTCAAGGTCTTTAAACTCATATAATAATATAGGTATTATAAACTGTGGCTTTGTTTTTAAAAAAAATTCATTCAAATTAAAATTGCTGATTCTTCAGCTGTTGTGTTTCTTATACTTTATAAAAATATGTGTAAATTATTAAACTTGCAACCTTTAAAATTGATTTTAAAGGAAGACCATTTGTTTATTTTGTATACCATTTTCTAAAAAATTCTATTATTATTGTAAATTATCTAAAATATTTATAATTTGATAACATCATAAAAGAATTGTTTCCCCCACCCCCTATTTAAAATACTTTGTAAATAATAAATGCCTGCTAAACAATGCTTCCAAGTGATATAATTATGAACAGAATTGTTTGAATTGTATTCTAATTTCAACTTAATTTTGTATCAACAAAAAGACTGTTTTTAAAACGGGCCTTGTAATTTTGAATGCATTGATTTAAAATGTCTTTTAAACTGTAACAATATACTTGAGAAATATGGAACTACAAGTTTAAATTATTTGTGTTTAGCAAAATAAATGTACTATTCAATTTTTTAATCTAAATCTGAATTACAGAATGTTCAACCAAAAATGACTTTTGTATCAAAAATAACTTTTTTTTTTTTTCAAAATCACATTGTAATCATATAATTAATAATTATAATATTTGTTGAGATTTAATTTTTTTAAAAATCCTACACTTAAAAAAATTTAATTTTTGAAAAGGCTATCTCAAGTTTGTTATTGTTTGACGATATTTAAGGTATTATAAATGAAAATGCAACCTTTACTTCATGAAAGCCACAAAATGAATTGAATACAAATCTATATGCATTTTTTGTTTTATGTACTATAGTAAACAATGGAATTCATGAAATGAAGCTATAATTTTTTTAAATCCTATATTTATTTCCATGTAATGCCAAAGCAAGATTTTTGGATTTTTCTTAGAATTGTGCTACCTGTTAACAAAAATCTCCATTTGAAATGGGAGAATTTTGTGGTAATGATCTGATTCTACCAAAAGTTGATCAACTTTTTAAATCCATCAGAATCAAATGCCATCCTTCTGTTACTCTGTAGAATTTTGCGGAAGAAATGATAAGTTATGTACTTGCCACTTGGTTCAAAATTGTAAAATATATCTTATGCAGGGTTAAAATAATGTATATATCTAATCAAAACCAATCATTTTTCTCATATACTAAAGATACCAAAATTTGGAAATTGTTTGAACTCATCATATTATACATTATATTTTAATATCTTTTAATTAGCAACAACTTGTCTATGCCTGAAAAAAATGTTCTTGAAAGTTGAATATATATTCCTAAAGTTTACTTGTTCATGTTTTGTAATGCCATCTATGAAAATTACAAATTATAAAAGAAATGTTTTATGTTTTTATAATATACAAGCCACAATTAAGTAATATAAAAAAATCATGCAGATTATTAAATTTTAAATGCATATTAGTAATTTTATATTTCAGATGAACAAAAATAATCATTTAAAATTCTCTTTAATATGATGATTTGAAATCTGAATGTCTGTTTTTTAACAAGTTTCTTTCTAGATTCTCAGGACCTAAAACTAGGGATTATTTGCATTTTTTAAAAATATTTATTATTGTTAGCTGGTTACATATTTTTTTTTCTCATTAATCACAGTTCAGATATTAATTTATATTTCCAAAAGTGCTGTTTAATTTTTGATGTTGCCAGTTGATTGTATGCCAGTCTCTAGAAGCTTTGATATAAAGAAAACCCAGCCAAAATGTTGTCCCTTTTAACTTTAGTTAATTTAGTCTTATTTGTTATTATATAATGCTGTGTAGTCTTTTTTAGCTGATATTTTATAGTTTTCTGTAATTAATAAGATGTTACTTGCCAGCTAAGTTAAAAATTTTAAATCAGTGCTGCTTAAAAAAAATAATTAAGTGAATCAATTATTGACACTCATGCATTTATGAAATTTACATTGTACTAGAAATCTATTCTGAAATTGAAAGTGGGTAGAATCATTCTTGTGTAACTTTTTTAAGGTAAAGGAATCTATTTCTAATTTTTAAAAAATGTCTGTAATAGTAAAACAGTAATTTTTATCTACTTATTGTATACTTAAAGGAATTACACTCTTGGTTTGGTTTTATAAATATTCAGTAATTATTTCAATACTTAGTATAAATTTTTTTATACATATTTCTATTATAAATTCTAAGAATTACTTTATTCTATTTGAAGTCTTAGGACTCACATTATTTCTTTCAAGTATCCATAGTTCTGCTAAAGTTCTTTTGTTAAATGAGAATTGGTGTTTGTAAGTTTTATATATAACATAAAAATGATCTGATGATATCATAAAAAAATATTTATTTATTTGAGTATGCATGTTTGATAACAATTGTCATAAAAAGAAATGAATTAATAAGAAAAGTTGCTCTGTTATTAAAAAAAAAAAACTAAGATATCAAACCAATTTTATCTTTTTTAACAAAATTCTGGTTGGTGTCTATGTTTGGTTGTTGTTGTTTTTTCTATTTGTATTATATATATATATATATATATAGTCTGTGTCCAACGCATTTATTGATGAATCTTACCTTCCTTTTTGAAGCAATGTTTTTAAAAATGATTATATGTTATTTATTAAAAATGCATTTGAAAGCATTAAAAAAATGATTAGCATAAAGATATCAAATTCAAAGTACAGATTGAAACTCACTGTGGCATTAAAACTGCATTTCTTATTTTTTGGAAGACTTAAACTTTTCAGCTAGCAAGTATATTTTTCTGTCAATGTGATACAAAAAAATTTCATCATTCCAGTGCAATCTGTTATAAGCTTTATTAGACAAAATTTTAATGAAGTTCATTTGCAATGAAACTTGTTTTTAACCAAGGCTTCCATTAGAATATCTATTAATTCAACAATTTTTTTTTGTTTGTTTGTTTGTTTTTAACTTGTCTCGTTGTCTTTTTCTTTCTCTCTTTCCTTCTTGTTTAGTTATTCATTTTAATTGTGCAATGGCTAGTAATGGCACAAAAACATGATTAAAGCCAGTACTTGTTTTCCTGATATATATGTAAAATTTATATGAGTCAATTGCTTTTTATTTGTTTTGTGTCTACTTTACTTTTATTTTAATAAAAATATTCTTTTATATAAAATAAAATTAATAAGTTTGGTATATTTCTTAACTTCCGTTTTCCATTAATTTTTACAAAATATTTACATATATTTTAGTTAGTCATTGACCAACATTTAACTACTCAGATAAAAACCATTTATTAAATGTTCAAAATTTTGAAAAAAATCCATATATTTGTATAATTGTTTATTAAATACTTTTAAACATGGGGAAACCATTAATCAGTGTGGTTTTAATTATATATGCATTCAACTTGAATATCCAACAATTAATTTGGGAACTAATTCCAAAATATGCATATTTAAATATAATTACTGTAGCAAAATATAACAGAAATAAAAACTGAAATTCTTTCTTTAAATTAATCATTTTATAGTAAGCAAATGACTTTTAGTTCTTACTTCCTAAAAGAAGGGATTTACTTATTCATAAGTTCTCTCATTTGGTATGAATGACTCAGTTATAAATGATAAGCTTGTACAGTATGTTAAATTTAATAAGCTTACTGTAAGAAATTCAAAATTGGCAGTTTCCTAGTTATGTAACTGTTTTCAATAAAATTGTTTTTGTTAATCTTTTCATTCTGTTAACAATTATTATACTAGTTAAGTAACAGTTACTTATTTATCTTATTTCTTATCAACTACTTCAGATTTTATTTTTTTATAAAACATATATATTTTTTTGTAAAATTCTGTTCAAATTATATTACAATACTGTTTTGCTTTTTTCGCTAATCAATATATTTTGAATAGAAGAGTGTGTTTGTAAATAAAATAATTTGCTTACCAACAATGCAGTTTATTATTGGCTTACATGAAAGCAAGCTCTTAATATGGGTGTTGTTTCAATTATACTCATCTTTTTTTTTTTTTTTTTTTTTTTTTTTTGCAAGAATGTTAAGAAATTTGCTGTAACAAATATTTATGCTACAGTGGATTCTTTTGTACATTCGATCTATATGAAAGAAAACATTTGACTGTATCCTTACTTTCCTGTAGCATTTGCTTGTTCGAATGAAATATTTTCACGGTGTTCACAAGAGAGTTTCATAACTTTATTAATAGTGTTGCTGTTGTGTATGTTCCATACCAAAATTTGTATTTAAAGCAATGTGATAAAAAAAATGCTTTAGTTCATCATTGTTTTCTAATTTTGATTAAGAAGTTGTTGACTAAGAATAATTTATCTTAATATTTTTTATTAGTTCATGCTTATATATATATATATATATATATATATATATATATGCAATAAATCAATATTCTTTTTATTATTATTATTTATCCAATAGTTTCTTTTATAATGATCATTATTATATAAAGGAGCGATACTGTTGGAGTGATTAGTCAACATTCTAACAAACATTATTGTATAATCTAAATATTTTGGGGGGAAATGCATTATTTGCAAATAAAATTCCAGATATTAAAAAGCTATTCATTTTTCAAATTTCTTAATTTTTACACAAGAAGGAATTTTTGTTTAACACAATTGATGTATTTTAATATAAAATGTGATATTGTGAGCATTATAAAATTATTTCAATATTTTGTTCCTAGTCTGCACATGCAGATATATTTTTATATAATTTATTGTAATTGAATAAATTTCAAAACTGTTATCAGAACTATTTCAGTTATTAAGTGGATCAACATTTGTAACTTAAAATTGCAGATTATATATTGAATTTATTGAGGACATAATGCAGGTGATGCATTTAATAAAATACTATACCCATGCTGCAATTACAGGTGGTAAAATGAAGGCAGTAATTCGAATATATATTAATAAACAAATGACCAGTTCAAAAACAACCATTTTAAGATGTAATTTTTATAAAAATGATTAAGTAAAAGTATCTATTTTCATTAAAAAAAAGGGGGGAGGGGAGTATTAACACAAAATTGACTTTTGATGTCAAATCTCATTGTTTTTCTATAAAAATATATATTTTGTTTTAATAGAAATTCAATTAGGAAAATATAGAATCAAACCAAATAGCACCAAGAAAAGTGGATAAAAAAACTATTGAAAAGTAATTTTGTAATAAAAAAAAAATGTAAGGAAACAGCAGAAAATGCTAATTTGCTTCTTTTGATAATTTGTAAATATATGGGAACTAAAACAATTTTATAATGTACTATCATCAATAGTCGTTCATAAATTACAGCCTTGGTGGGGAGGTGTAATTTGTATGACTTTTCACAAGAAGTAATTCAAAAAATTGGAAATTTTAAAACTATTTTTAATTATTAGTTTATAAAAGGTGACTTTAATTAGATTTTTGATTCTATGTAGATCAATTTTACCGAAGAAATTATTCATAAAAGTAGTAAAATTTCTGTTGGGAGTAGGATTCAGTAAATTACAAGTGTATTTCAATACTAAGTATGAATTTTTGTAGTAATTTTTTCTAAATATTACGAATAAATAATTTTTTTTCAATTATCTTACAAAATTAAAGGCATAGAAGATAGAGTAGATAATAAATGCTATAAGACAGTAATTAATACTATATTGCCTCTAAAATATTTTTAATATTAAATCATGGATGAAAACTTTCTAAAATGAATTTGAAGAAATTAATTGGCAAAAAAAAAAAAAATTCTGAATTATCTGATTGGTCCAATTAGTGTGTGGAGGAATTAGCTTACAGCCTCAAGATAACATATTTGCAAAGTGGATATCTATGCCAGAATATTTCTTCTAAATGAAAACTCTATTTGACCATTGGTTATAAAAGTAGCCAATTAGAAATTTAGCATCTCCTTCATCATCAATAATAATATTAGTGCCCATTCTAGAGAAATCTGACATTATTGGCAGATGACTATTGTAAAAGCAGTTCCAAAATTATCCATTCGAAGTTTCTGGAGATAAAGGGCAAATTGAGATGGTGCAAAAATTTTTGTAACATTAAAGGGAAATTTTACCAAGAACGCACTTTCGTCTTAATATATGTTACGACTGGTTTGGGAAAATATAAGAGCCCAGACAACTTAAAGGTAAAACTGAAGATCAAGTTCAACTGATTAGAAAATTATTTTTGGAACACATATAAATTAGAATTTCTTTTCAAACACACTTATATTTTTGTATTTACATGTTCTTAATTGCAGATAAATTTATTGATCATTCTCAATAGGAGTAATGACCCTATGGCAGAAATCTGGTAACTTGGTGAATATAAGCTCATGAATGAATATTTAAAATTAGGGCACAACTGTGAAACCCTTGCATTCGAGCAATAATGTATTTTCAAACAATTCATTTAACAAAACCATAGGTCATTTAATTAGTAAAAATTATTTACTTTTAGCTGTGTTATTTCAAACAGCCTTTCGCTCTTTGTTTTTGCAACATTTTTTTTTTTTTTTTGAGAAATGCATGTTTTAAATTTACTGCTTTTATTTATAAATTGTTGGACATTAGAATGAGAACAAAATGTTCTCAATAATAGGCAACTTTTTACTTTAATTAATGTTAAAAACTGAAAGTAGGCAGATAATAAATGGCCCATGGAATACAATGAATTAGTTTAAGCATCTCAGCAATTGAAAAAGTCACTTCTAAAACTTCTTAAATAAATTTCTCTCAGAATTTTGAGATGGTCTTTCTGAATAAAAAAAATTGGATGCATTTTTACTTAATGAAATGATGTGATATTTCAGAGCTTGTTCAGCATTCAAGTTATCAGTATTCTAAAGATGTTTTGTATTTTCTCATCTAATTCCATAAAATGAATATCAATATATAATTATTTTTTTAATCATACATATGCTCTAATTTTTAAAAAATTCCATTTCATGCATCCAAATTCAAGGAAAAAGTAGGGGGAGGGTGTATAATTGATATATATATGCATTCATACCCAGTGTGTACATATTTATATATCACTGCGCAAATGTATAAGGTACCGTCTTATTTCAGAAAGTCATAAAACCAGTGTTTTGATTTCCAATATATATTCTCTAAGCTGTGCGGCAGATCTTTTGTTTTGATTTCTATCCAAAATGTAGCACAAAATCTATCAAGTTGTACAATTTTTCTTTAAAATTAGGATTGTAATAATAATTTTTTTAAAACAAAAATCTGAATTTAATCATGGAATGATGTCAAAATAAAAACTATTTAGGAATGAATTTAAATGGTCACATTCTTTATAATATATATATATAAATATTCATACATGTAATTTCAGTTGCTTTGTTTTTATTTACTTTTTTTATGACTACTTCATAAATTTTATTTTCAAACTTTGCCTTTCAATAGTTAGTCTTGATCTGAATATCAATAAAAAAAAATTGTTTCATTTAATTCCATTTTATTTAGAATCAAGAGACTACACGTAATATATGATATAAGAATGTAAAATAAGATTGTTGACACTTAACACTAAATTTACAATAGCAAATTTCATTGGAATGAGGAAATGCTCCCCTTTCCTTTTAGTATAAGAAAAAAAATTAGAACTTGTTCAGTTGTAAGAATAAAATACATTGATAAAACATTTTTTGAGAAATTATGAAATTTTTTTCTTAGATTTAATGAACACAGAAATACACATTTTATATAATGAAAACTTCTGAGGAAAATTTTCTCCATTACTTTTCACATAAAACAATATTGATAACCTAATTTAAATGAGAGTAATTCATATTATAATCCAATTTCGTTTTGTTCAGGATTTCTTAACTTTTATATAAATAATGAAATGTTTTGTTGTTTGTTTTTTCTCTTTCACAAAATTTTGATCGTACAGGATTATTAATAAAGTGAAAGATGAAAGGAAAAAGAAAATCATTTACGTTTTGTTCTCTAACAATTTCATACCATATAAATGACAAAATCATTTTATATCTTTTAAATTCGAAATAACATCAGTATCTGGAGAAATAACATGATTCCATTATAAAGTGACTATGCTGAATTTATTGAGACAGGTTACAGCAACTGTAGCAAGGAAATGAGGCAGTTATGAAAAAAAATGATGCAGACCAGCCAAAAAGAAGATAAATATACACTATACCATACTCATAAATATATATATATTACACTCTAATAAAAACACAGAATAAAGTTTCATGGAGCTATCTGTAAAATTGATGGAGATGTTTGTAATTAAAACTATGAAATTTCCATGACTTAAAAAATTGTTCCAAATTAAAAAATGTACTTTGTGGTATCATCATACAGGTTTTTCAAGTTCAGCTATTACAAAATAAAATGTATGAATAAAACAAAAAAAAATTGCTTTTACAAATCTGAAAAGTACATCCAGGTAAGGAACCAGATAATAATACATTTTTCAACCAAGAAAAAAGTTATCAAGATACAGATAGTTCATAACTTTGATTGCAAACATTTCAACCAATTTATCAGATAACCCAGTGAATCATCTTTTCCCATGTTTTTATAATGGTAAGGTAGATATTGTTCCATTTTGATATTCTAGATTATTATTATTTTGAAACTTCATTATTATGATGCAAATTATAATGTAACCTTTTTCAATAAATTCAACACAGACATTTTACTACAGGAATGTGTACTTCTCAGGCTATACAAGATGCCTGGATTTAAAAAGACTTTATTGATCATCATGCATACAATAACAAATATTAAGAAAATTTTATAAATAATAATCGTTCATGTAAAATAAATTATTTTAAGACAATACTTGAAAGCTTGTTAGTGATAATATAGAACAATAAAAAAACACATCCAACTCGGGTGATGATTAGTTTCAGTCCACTTATTTATCAAAAAATTTGCAGATGTTTTTATTAAATTATTGTAGAATTTTGTTAAGACTATTTCATTTATAGATTAAAGAAATTTCAGCTAACTTTTGAATTTAAAAAAAATCACATAACACAAAATAAAATTTTAAATTCTTTTTATTTATTATTATTTATAATTTTATAACAAAAAAATATGAACTACATTTTTAAAAAATTATCCACATGGTTAAAGTAAAGCTACATATAAGAAATGCAATTTCAGTAATTAAATAATTCTTATTCAGATGAAATTCAAAAATGGCACTGTTAGAATCTTGAGGCACTTTTTTTCTAGCATTTAGGCAAGAAAAATATTATTATTTTATCGTTTAGTTTGCCTTTAATAATCTCTGATACAATATCTATTCCATTTGCTTTGTAAATGCAGCAAATACATATAAATTTATACAAACGCATACTATATCTGTATATAGCAAATATAAAAGATATTTATATTTAAAAAAATTTGAATTATTTGTATTTTCAGTGGCAATTCTTTTCTTATACTTTGTATATTTGACTATATTTATAATGTATCTTTTTAAAAAGAAAAAGCACCAGATAATGATTTCAAGAGTGAGAATATAATTCTTGATAAATTAATGAAATTTCAAAACATGTCGTCTCATAGTATGTCTCCTAACAAATAGTTTTTTGCAAAATCTGCACATGTACCTAGAATGTGATTTATTATGTACCCTTAAACAAAACTGAGTTTTGAAACTTTCCTCACAAAGTCGATATGCACAAAGGAATGGTTCAACTTCAGGGTGCAGTCTTTTCATATGATAAACATATGATTGACGGTCCCTATGGGTTGTCCTGCAAAGGATACACTTAAACTTACTGAATAGATGAGAACGTTTGTGGATCAAATATGACGGATAAGTGCTGAAATATTTATCGCAATGCATACAGTTAATCTTTGGCTTTACCTTTTTTTCCTTTGCAACTTGGCCGGATGCTTCATCATCTGATAAGTCAGTAAATTCCGAGTTTGAAGTTTCTCCACAAGACATTTTTTTTTCTTCAGAATAATCAATTTTTTTCTTTCTTCTTAATCTGCAATTACAGTCATTAGTCACCTCTGAAGTTTCACTATTGCGAAGAATAGAATTAATCTTCGGCCTTTCCGATTTTGAAAGTTTAAGCTTCTTTTCCTTTGCAACTCGGATGGCTGCCTCATCCGATATAACAGTAAATTCTGAGTTTGATGTTTCTCCAGAAGAGATTTGATTTTCTTCCAAATGCTTGCTTTTTTTCTTTTGTCTTAATTTGCAATGATTTTCATCAGTCACCTCAGTGAGTGAAGATTTATTGTCACGACGAGTACCATTAATGTTCGGTTTTTTAGTTTTTGAAAGTTTAAGATTTTTTTCCTTTATAACTTTGCTGGTTGCCTCATCATCTGATATGTC
>JAPMOQ010050074.1:1102-11305 GCA_026543055.1 Argiope trifasciata
ATATATATATATATATATATATATATATATATATATATATATATATACAGTGAAACCTCGTTACAACAATATTTTGGGGATCAAATAAATATATTGTTGTAGAGAGGCATATTGTTATATCGAGGGCTCACATATTTTGAGAATTTAATAAGAGTTTTTTTATTATTATTATTAGTTTAAGGTGCATAACATACTACTTTTAAGTCTATATTTAGAAGAAATTAATTTGTAAAATACTATTAATAGTGGTTTAAGTACTAAAAATATAAATAAATAAGATACATTCAGAAAATAAGCACAGAAATATTCACATACCTCAAAACACTTTTTATTGAAAATAATCCAATATTTTTGTTTGTTTATTATTTTTTTAACTGTTAAGTTCACCAATACTGTATGCATTGAGTCTAGCGTACGAAAATGTTCTTCATTTGTTGACGGAAGGCTTGAAAAAAATGTCCGTACAGAATTCACAGATTGAAGAGCTTCCTGGGATGACAATAAGAACTGCGATGGACCTGTATTATCATCATCATCAATATCGTCATCATCTTCATCATTGTTTCCTATCTCATCAGTAATTTCAGAGAGAATATCTTCATCAGTAACTCCTGCGAAAACCATAAGATCATCATCTGCTGTTAAATAGTCTTCTATACTAATTCCAAACTTTTTACCGCTTGTTTCTTCAAGTTGGGATACGGATTTTTTGATGTGCAAAACACATTCTTGATCATCTGAGAGATCATTGTCTATGGAAATTTCCTCATTAGCAGATTTCTTATCTTCCATAACACAAAAACCACCTTTTTCCAGCAATTTCGAATGGTTTTTTCTGTTACTTCCCACCAACTTCCACAACATCCACAATGAGTCTTAATAGACGGAAAAAATAACAAAAGAAAACGAAAAAAAAAAGCATTTGAAAATCAAAATATTATTATAAAGGGAGAAAATAATACTGAAATTTAGATTGAAAAAATCGTTTTACAGAGGTTTATTGTTCTAGAGAATATCGCAATATTGAGGGGAGATTAACATTAGTTTATATGCAAAATCACCGGGACCACAAAACATTATTGTTGTAGAGGGAGTTATTGTTGTATCGGGTATCGTTGTAGCGAGAGTTTACTGTATATATATATATATATATATATATATCTATATATATATATATATATATATATATAGATATATATATATATATATATATATATATATATATATAAAATCTTTTTACTGAATTATTTTAACATTCTGAAATGAAAATAAGCTGCGTTTTGTCGTCTCTAATGCATGATTGTGCGACATTGTGAACTTGCCCCATACTATTAACAAACACCGCTATGAAAATACTCCCCGGCTGCTGTTTTTGGTGCTGTTGCATGTTAGGGTATCTTCGCTTGCAAGATTAAGCGGTAATTTGAAAACGGAATGTAGTGCATCCACAGTTAAGCAAGTTGTAGCAATGCCTGTGGAAGCTACAGTCCTACACAGAAGTACAGAAGTGTGGAAGTACAGAAGCTACAGTATATTTCGGTCCTTGAGGAGTTGGTCCAGCAGGAGATTCAACACAAACTCCTTATCTGTACCGCCTGGTGCGTCAAGAAAGAATAGTCCCTCCTAGGTTAAGAATCGTTTCGTAGACTTAACGCTGCTTGGGAGTTAATCACAGTGCAATTTCATTGACTTTTTAAAACCTTTATGTCGTAGTTTAGCTCATTCACAACTTTGCATGTAATTCCCCTCTTCGATGTAATATATAACCATATATATAAAATATAATAGTAAATTGCAAAAATATACATAATAGTAAAAATATAACCATATAAAAATATAACCAAAAATATAATATATATACCATAAATAAAATTCAAAAACAAAAACACGCAAAAAGCCTAAAAAAATATTTACATTCTGTACCTAAATTAAACAAAGCAGCAAATCAATTCTGTGTTTCTTTACAATCAAACCAAGTCTATTTTATATATCAATCGAGATCGAGAGAGCTACAATAGCATTATGCACATAATTTTTAAACCTTTAATTTAAATACATTTTTAAACTTTAACGACAGTTGTCAACAATCAGAACACACTGCGCATTCATGAATTTTCAACGCCAGGTGTAGTAACGCAAATGCATAACCTTTTTAGGCAAGGTGGGACAACGCAATACAGATTAGAAATTTTTTATTTCCTTTATTCTGTTTTATTTTAATTAAAAATACTTCAGAAGGAATCGGATAGATCGATTAATTAACAACGTTTGATTTTAAATATATCAAACATTAAAAAAATAAACAGAATCGTTTGAAGTAATAAAACGAAAGCACACTAAACCTATCTTCATTAGCGTGGGGGAAAAAACAGAAGCCTTACCCATCTTTGGAGGAATTTGGCCGTTTTTGGCGTGGAAGTCAGTTTATATATATATATATATATATATATATACACTGAAGTGAAAAAAGTCATGGGATGACTGTTAATATCGTGTCGGTCCTCCTTTTGCCCGGCGAAGTGCAACAACTCGACGTGTCATGGAGTCCACAAGTCGTTGGAAGTCCTCTGCAGGAATATTGAGCTATGCTGTCTGTATAGACGTCCATAATTGTGAAAGTGAAAAAAATCCCATCGTTGTGTGGGTACGTGAAGTCCATGGATGGCTGCAAGTGATCTGCAAGCAGCTGAACATAACCATTTCCAGTCAATGATCGGTTCAGTTGCACCAGAGGACCGAGTCCATGCCATGTAAAAACAGCCCACACCATTATGCAGCCACCACCAGCTTGAACAGTGCCTTGCTGACAGTTTGGGTTAATGCCTTCGTGGGGTCTGCACCACAATCAAACTCTACCATCAGCTCGTAACAATTGAAATCGTGACTCATTTGACCACGCCACGGTTTTCCACTGGTCTAGGGACCAGTCGATATGCTCACGAGCCCAGGAGAATCGCTGCAGGCGATGTCGTGCTGTCAGTAAAGGCACTCGAGTTGGTCTTCTGCTGTCATAGCCCAAGGAAGACAAATTTTGCCACACAGTCCTATCGGACACGTCCCTCGTACGTCCCACGTTGATTCCTGCAGTTATTTGACGAAGTGTTGCGTGTCTATTAACATTGACCATTCTACACAGACGTCGGCGGTCTCGGTCGTTAAGTGCAGGTGGTGGCCCACTGCGCTGTCCATGATGGGATGTGATGCCTGAAATTTCATACTCTCGGCACACTCTTGATACTGTGGATCTCGGAATGTTGAATTCACTAACGATATCCGCAATAGAATGACCCATGCGTCTAGCTCCAACTAACATTCCACGTTCAAAGTCTGTTAATTCTCGTCGTGCTGTCATAAATCTCAAAAAACCTGTTCACATGAATAACTTGAACACAAATGAAAGCTCTGGAATACGAACTGCCCATTTATACTTTTTCGCTGCGATACTATTGCCATCTGTATATTTGCATATTGCTATCCCATGACTTTTGTCACTTCAGTGTATATATATATATGAAGCATTTTCATTATACGAACAAATTACGAACAAATAAGTTTAAGTATGTACAGTAAAAAAAGGAAAAACTTAGAGTGTACGGGACTCTAATTGATTTGAATGAGGACTTGCGTCTAAAATTTTGAATTGCTACTAGGTGTACACCAGGTTTCTTCAAAAGAGAATAGTTTACTATTAGATAGCCGACCTCCAACATTTCTATCTCAATACGTGTGGTGAGAACAAACGCCCCTGCACAGAAGCTTCTAATCCTTATATCTGAGATGTTCTTTCCTCGGTTAAGTTGTTATTTAATAATAAGAGTTTTCAAATTTGTTTGATTTATTAATGTCAGGATAGAAATAAGTTAATTATATCAAGAATTTGCAACTCATCATTTATTGTAACTGATTGATTGTATCACAAATTTAAAAAAAATGTCTCTTCATTACATTAAATGGGAATCATTAATGTTATCGACACTGTTACATATTCAAAGAAATTGAAGATTTATAGTATTTTTACTGGCTTTTGCTACATGTAAGCACAAACTTTCATTCTGAGACTATTTAGTTTAATGCAGCTGAAGAAACGAAATGTAATGCTCAGTAAGTTTAAACGCGCTATGTTTATGTAAACGTGGCTATTAGATTCCGTCCTGTGACTGTGCAATGGAAAATATACCAATCTCCATGACGTAATGCAATTTTATCAATAAAAGATAATTGTTGGAAATGAAATTAGTTTATTTGGCAAGAAATCGCGATGACGCTGGTAACAAAACTCAAACAAGGTGTCTATAAATCAGTACTTAACATTTAATAGTGCATAAGCAGCAAATCGTAATTAAACAGCTTCTGAAAACAGCATAAACCCCTCAGAGAATGGATGCTTAAATTAAAAAAATCCTGAATGACCCCAATTCCTACTTCTCTCAAACACTGTGATTCTTTAATCTGTACGCCTTCGCTTTTATGGCAATTGAGACAGATCATCAAATGTTTTAGAATTTAGATCATAACAAAATTCATAGAATTTAGATCAATTGTTTTAGAATTAGAACCAAACTAACTTTTTAATGTAATACCTTATCCTACACCTTAATTAGCGTTCCGTATATTTATAAGTACGAAATAACATTGTTCTACAGTCAACCGTTTGCAACATAATATCGTGATTACAAGGTTTCCATAAAGGAATTCCATCTAGAATTATGGCTTTACTCTCATAATGGAACATTCTAGGATAACAACTTGCTGAAAGCCCAACGAAAGAAATTGAACGATAGTTATGTAATAGTAAATTTTATAAAGTAGATTTTCAACTCATCTTGGAATAAATGAGGCATGTTAAGAGGTATTAAGTATAATAATCTTGGATCAAATATAAACATTTAAGTGCTATATAAACCTTTTGTCAATGCATTACATTAATGAGGGGATGAAACTATCAATTTATATTGTCAATCATGACGAGAATCTAAAATGAATGTACAATTTAATATTATCATTATAAGTAGTGTGTCAATTTTTTTGAATTAGATATTATATATTGTAATAACAAGAAATTTATAATAGTAGGAGTGTTGATGACGCATTATTTGTTTTTCCAGGAATCTTTTCATCAAAGCAAGGAATGTACAGGCGGATTATCCTGGCATAGCTGCCAAATTGAGATTTTTCTAAAGCCAAACAATTATATCTAAATGTAATGAGCCAATTTCAAATTTGTCGACTGTGATTGAACAATTTTGCATCAACAGGACTCTTACTTGATCACATATTTTTGGTAAACATGAAAGCCCACAGAAAAGTGCTTGACCTCCATTTATGTTCATTCATTTATTTTGATGACGGTTACAGGGAATCTATTTAGTCGTGTAAATCGTCTCTTTTCGGGAATAGGTAAACTTTACAAAAAACTTAATGCAATAGATTTTTTAAGTATTCCAAGCATATTTTCAAAAATAATTAAAAGAGGCTATTTTTCATCCCCTAAATCACCAGCTATTCTTATGACACACGATTATTAAAAGCATGAAAATATCTAAGAATGAGCTATAGCGTGTCTTCTTCCCTTGAAATTGTGCTACTTTCAAGATTATTTATGCTAAAAAATGATAGTCCGATATGTGTTGAACAAGCCCGTAATAAAGAATGAAAGATTAAAAATTCTTGTCACAATTTGATTAGAGATTATTTAAACTTCTTGTCTGAACAAATTATTTGAAATACTTTTAACTGTTTTATATTGGGTGTATGTACGAAATTGTATATCATTTTTCAATCTTCAATAGGTTTGGCTCGTGGATAAGGACAGTGGAGCTTCTATATATTTCTGTTTTTTTAGAATATAAAGTAAATCTTATTTACTCTGTTTTACTTCCAGTAACTAAATCCATCAACTTAATGGAAACTTTTTTGGATGCTTAAAAGGTAATGGAGGAAAACAAAATTATCATTACTTTAATATTCAAGGGAAAATATTGGTTACTTTGAAATTTTTTCTATTCGATAGTTTTTAATTCTTTTCCTCCAATTTTTCTTCAGATGACCTTTTTTTTAAAAAATAATTACAACTTTAATTCAGGAATTATTAACAAAAGAAATGCTTTTTTTCAGACTTCTATTATAATATACGAAAAAAGTCCGGTAAGCATTCCGCGTTATTTATTGTGAGCAAAACAGAATTTATTGTTATGACCAAGAAAAACCTTTATCAGATTCCACCCTATTGTTTTCATTAATTTGATTGTTACATTTGATACAATCAAGGTTAATGGCTTTTGGAATCTGAAATGTTTTCTTTTCAAAGCATTTAGAAAATAAGTAGCCAATAGTGGTCGGCGTTTTTATAAAAATACTAACAATATCCGTGTGTCACAAACTTTGAGTTGTTCAAATTATCTTCATTAATAAAGTTTAAGACGGTTGCTGAGGCAGCTCTAATATTCCCAATAATACAAAATTGCAGATATTAAATGAAAAAAAAAACTAATCGAAAAGGAATTTAAATTGCAAAAAGAAATTTAAATGTGACAAGGTCTTCAGGTAAACTTGGCCTTTTAATAAATCCCATAAGTGTAAGATCCATGGAATAAGGCCAGGTAATAACAAAAAAAAATTATGCGATATGATTTCTGATTATGAATTCATCTGTGAAAGATTGTTATAACAAATTATGTGCAACTCGAGATATGTGGGGAGATGTATAATTTATATAAATATCTTGATAATAGTTGACAATGTGGGTACGGGATCAATTTATAAGAACACCAGAAATTATTTTTCAATAAAAAAATGTTCGGATTTCTGTGTGAATTACTTTTCCAGGTAAGTAAGACCTTTTAATTTTTGGAATTTTTGTAGTATTTTACTTATTTTTTCAGTCCATCACTTTCCGTTCCTTAAGGTTTTCATATCTTAGTATTATTTTGTACACTCAACAAATATTGAATAAATATTTGAAATACCAGATGATCAAATTTCGTTTTGAAATATAGAGGAAATATTTTAAAAACCTATTGATCCATTTTCGTGTCGTTTGGATAAAAGGAATGTTGTCTGCATCTCTTTGAGTCCGCTAAGTTTAAGTTGTTTATCACCACAAAAAATTGTTTGTTATTAAATATTATCATTTTATACACTTATTTTAATTAGTTGAAACTAGTTATAAAAATCAGCTCATAAGATTAAGCACATTTTCTAGCTGAGTTACAATCTTAACAATTAACTGAATAAGAATAGTGCTGTTTATAAATGGTATAAAATACTTGATTTATTATTGTAACAAATACTCTGCTGTTTTTTACATAGTTTATTTAATTTAACCATTTTCATTTCAACAGAGAGGGAATTCTTTGTCAATTTTCCATACATGTTTTTGATGAGCCAGAACATTGAAATTTGGTACATTTGTATGTCTTTTTATTCAAATATTAGCAAATTAACTTCTTAAATGTCACTATCTTGTCATTTTCTTGGCAATATTAAAATTTAATTCATGGCATTTATATGATAGATTTTGATACATTTTGATTCTATACAAAAAGTATCGAATGGCAGTGAATATGGTAACAAAACAAATTTTCACATTCCGACCGAAACAGTTTTTCATGTAATAGACTCTAGACTTTATTCTTTTCCTCTTGACTTTGCATAATTGTATCCGCTCTTGCATTCTGTCTGAAACAATTCTTGGCGCAGTACTTAATTGTCTAGTACTAATTTATATTTTTAAATACTAATTTCTTCTTTTACTTTTTACTTATCTGGATACTAAATACACATAGATAAAGTATTGTAACCCCCCAAAAATAAGATTTTAGCGAATCTTAATATTTGAAAACTCCCAAAGCCCGAAAAATATATTTTTGGGAATTATGCTTGCCTCTCTGTGAACATGATATCGTAAAAAATTGCTTTGTAATAGAAAATAATGTTTGAATTTCTTTCAAATTTTGAGCAAAAGCCATGCAAGCGAAGCTTTTCGTTGTCCTAATATAAATCAGTATAACAACTAAAAACGGGATAAAATTTAAAAAAAAAGCTAGAGGGATAAAATTTAAATTTTCCAAAGTAGATATGTACTCAATTTAGACATGCATTCATCAGGATTGATCATCTGCCCATCTGTATTTTCATAATGACCGAAAAAGGCAGTGGCTTACAAAATGAAAATTTATCATGCAATTTTGGGAATTTTGATATAAATCGACTGGGAAAGAATATTCAAAGTATAAAGTTCTGGGTTTTTGGTATTAATCGCATCCAAATGATTATTTTCCAAAAAGTCATTAAAAGTTTCATTCTGATCAATTCTTCTATAACTATTATCGCCAATTGAATGCGATTAAGTATAGTCACCGAAAAGAAAAGGAGCCTTGGCTTTGTTCTGCTAACAATAATTTTAAGAGGAAAACACGCACACACACAATTCTAAAAGTAGTAATGGATATTAAAAGATTCTGTTCTTAAAATTTTCGTTGGAAATTGCATATATATATTTAAAATTATACAAATTTTGAAATTTCTAATGGCAACAGCCAGTATGGATAGTATGAATAGATCTTTCATAGAAAAACTAAGCAGTATACAAGATTTAAATATTTTCTAAAAATTGGTTATGATTTTATATATATATATTCTATAACAATTAAAATTTTTAACTGGAAGCTGAGATAGAAATTATTCTCTACATTTAAACTTTTGGTACTTTTAAATCATATTTTTCTTGTCACGGATGAAATACTTTTTATATATGATTTTACATTGTACCAATGTGGGAAACGACGTTTGATTCTAGGGATGCATGACAGTATCGTTTAATTGCCGAAAAAAAAGTTATCGACATTTTAGAATTTGCGAGTGTCCCCAAAATTGCATCGTTTGAGAGACAATACAGAATACATATTATATAGAAATGAGTAGAAATTTTACATATTACAATGAAATGACATTGTCCTTCGATTTATACCCAAATTTAAATGTGTTGCAGTTTAAAAAAAATTCAAAACTAATTTAGAACTTTTTCTTATACTAAAAATTATTTTTAATGATTAATATGCGTACAAATTATATAAAATACCTTATATTTTCGAAACAAGAACTTTAACAATAACTATTTCATTTTTAAGATATACATAAAAGCAAGAAAATTAATTATAACATTAAAAAAGCAAAATTTATTAATTTTATAATTTTGAAATGAAAACAGATCAAATAAAAGAAATCGAGTGATAATTTTGGATGTAGTTTTGAAACTGGATGAGAAAATTAGGTTCTGCAAAAAATTGAAGCTCTATTTTTTATTCATTTAATAGATAGCCCTTTATGAAATCTTTAATTCTATATGAATTCCTTTCCAATGTTAACTTTTTTTAGTAATTGTAAGAATGAACAAAGCCAGAATAAAACAGGGTGGATCCTTTTGCGAATATTGCTGATAAATAAGAAATTATATCCTCATTGTTTTTCAATAAACAACTTCTGCAACACATATGAAACACGAGTACACTCCGTAACATGATCTTTCAGATATTTGGTTTCCCTAAACCAAGAATTTAATTGTTTACAAGTGTTAATTATAATTTTTGTGATGAATTAAAAACTAAAGACTAAAAAGTTATAAATTAAAATAAAAAAAACTTTCTTATACATTTATAAAATTCATATTGCAAGAGAATAATAAGAGAAGATATAAGAATATCTATAAGAATTATTCTTTGCAGAAATAATTTGTTTATTAAAATAAAGATAATTTAAGTGAGAGTGAAACCAATGAAGTAGTTTAAAGCGGATTTTTAATCTACTTATGCTTTAGATGTGAGAAAGAAACATTTATTCATAAAGAAACATCAAAACATTTATTTTTTAACTGCAGTTTAAATATTATTACTATGAAATAACAGTAATTAAATTTCACTGCCTATAACAAAAAAGTAAAAAAAAATTAATATGCAGGAAATAAAAGTGATTATAAGCATGTTTAATATGCAGGATATTTTTGAGAGGGGTTTTTTTTATTATCAAACAGACTTTTTTACATACAGATAGTAATATACTACACTTAGAAGTGACGATTTCTACGTACTTCTAATTATGCCTTTTTAACTAAATGCGAATATTTCGAATATTTAGCTAATAAATGAAAAAAAAATATTATTAGAATTTAGTTTTAGTAAAAATTATCTCCATTGAAATAAAAATTTG
>JAPMOQ010050078.1:6890-17567 GCA_026543055.1 Argiope trifasciata
AGAGGATGTAACGGTTACATAACTCTACAAACTTCATTTTTGATACAAGAGATGGATGGTTATTTTGATCACAGCCTTATTTGCATCAAGATCTATCTCTCATTATCCTTCTTGGCAGTCATTATTAGATTGTATTCAAGTGAGTCAAGTGTTTTTTCCAAGTTATCTTATGAAATATGAAGTAAATAACTATTCCTGAATCTCTTCGGTTTTTATCTATCTCATAACGAAGTTATAACAAGGTCAATTAAAAAATAACCACAAATATTTTAAGAGTAGCTTTAAATCTTTCGTCTTTTCTGTAAGTAATAAATCTTTAAAATATATTTTAAAAGTTAATTTCATTTTATGTAATTTTTTGTATTATTTTGTAATTAAATATTCTCTCTCATCTCATAGAAATTTTTACAAGACCTTATTTTCAAAGAGATTTATTCATCTTGACAATCAGGTAAATAGAAATTTGTTATTCAAAACTTTTATGTCTGGAGCTTTCGGCCTTCTTTTAAACTTTTGAAACATGAATGAAAATAATTATATTCTAAAATAATTATAACTGATAAATATAATTATTTTCTAAAATGTTGATCAATATACTTTGGTAATCATTAAAATTATTTGAAATTTTCCTTTTCATAAATGTATGGAATAAATGTGAGATGTATTTTACATCCCCAAAATTAATATAATAAGTAATATATAAACATTTTTTTATTAAATTCCTAATTATTTTAAAATTATTTACATGTATCTTATATTATTTATGATTGGGTGTCGCGTTAGTAATCTCAGAGCTTGGCGATCATTCGACTACGAATTTTGCGACTTTGGCGACAAAAATAGGATTTATTGAAAAAAATTAACTAATTAATATTTGAAAAAGCTGTATTAACATCAAGTGTCATCTACACAAGTTTTAAAAAGTTATTAGAACTTTATCATGAATAAAAAAGTATGAACTTGGATGAATAAAAAGTATTTCATTAACAATTGAAAATTTGAACAATATATATATACAGGGACAGTGTGAACTAATAATAGGAATTGAAAAATGCCTAATCTAATAATATTCTGATGCCTGAATTGAAATCAATTTACGATTATATACAATGTTATAATAAATAGCATTACTATAGATTAATTATAAAGCATTTGTGACTTGCTAGAAATCTGAAGAACATGAAACATACACTAATTATTCTAGATGAATAAAAGTGACTCGTAATCTTGTTACAAATTATGAAGTTGGTGAAGCATTTGCCATGTCACTTAAAACTTCATTCACATTTGTAAAATTTGGTACATGACTTTTTTGTTGTTGTTGTTCAAGTTTGCATTTTGTTTGTTTTATCAACTCGCCGTAGCATTGAAAAGTCTATTAAGATTGGTAAAATTAGGTATATGGTTTTATAATTAGGTTTGTAACTGTCCTTTTCCATTTCAAAATAAATCCATTTTCAAAAAAATAAGAATTATTACCTAGACTTCAATTTTACATGAAAGGATTTACATCTTTTTAAATAATCATTTGTACTCTGGTTAGGAGAAAAAAAATACCTTTTTTTAGAGTTAAGGTATTTTTAAAAAATGCTAAAGCAATGCTTTGCTAATACAGCAAAATGAATTAAGTGCATTTTTTGTACAATGCAAAACATTTAAATTTTCATGAATATACATCATTAACATTTCGAAAGGTTTCCTCGTTATTGAAATATATTATTTTTCTGGAAAGATTAATACCAAACACATAACTGAGAGCAAAGAATTTTATTCATATGCTTGATATTCCAGTATTTCTCTAAGATACCATAAACATTCAAAAATTCTCAAGTTCCACTTATCTTCTTTATTAAAAGAAATTTGCAAATACTAACAAATCAAATTTAAAAATAATATGTGTTCTTAGCAAAACTCTTACCAGTCACAATAAATGAAAAATGCACTTACAAGTCAAATATTTACATATAAAAGTTATTCTGTGTTGAAATTTTTCTATTTCTAAAATAAATATGTTCAAAATGTTTGGTAAACTTCTTCTAATTTAGAAATAAATTTACCTCTACAAATTTTGTAAATGAGGAATGAAACTTTGTGCATACTTAGTTAAATAAAAGAGAACTACTAATTAACACTTTTATTATATGGTGACCATTTAAATTTTTTGACTTTTTATTAACATTTTCCATAATAAGCAGAGTATTTTAATATTGTTAATCGCCTAATTTAATAAATTTTCAGACTTGGAAGTGTGCATTTTATTGCAATACTTCAGAAATAAGCATTTGCTTTACACTTTTGAGACACCCTATATAAAAGAAAAACAATGAATGACGATTTTTTTTAAATTTCAAATCTCAGTTTATTACTTTGAATATAACTGGTGATCAGGAATTGAACTAATGCAGAATTATGTGAGCTGACATATTTTATTTTAAAATAAAATATCTTACCTCAAATAAAGTTACAAAATATAATTTATCTTTTATAAAATCTTATTTAACTTTCATTATTTCGAAAGATGAAATTTTGTAATCGTTTTTATATTTCTTTAACAATGTCTAAATGATAAAATTTTATTTACTCATACTTTGTGAATGAAAATATAATCTTTTAGTGTCTCCAGAATGTATTAATAATAGATTAATTTAATTAATTTTTTTTGTTTTGCTAAGTGGTGGCAGTCGTGAATTTGAAAAAAAATTTAAGATTCTATAATATCCATTAAAATGAATCTCTCTAGATGACATCTATTATTCAGATTTCAAAAATTAAAAAAAAAAAAGAATAATTAAATAAAGTTTTAGTTCTTTATCAGTGGTGCCATCTGTTAGTGAGTTTAAGAAAAAGCTTATTATAAAATTTAAAAGTTTCTTTTTTTAAACAAAATCTTTTTTAGTAAAATATAATAATAGAAATTTGTTTGAAAGGAATTTCATTTTTAACATCATAGTGTTTATAAACTAATATATTGCGACTTAAATACTGAAACTGTCGTTCATAATGCCTGACTACATTAATAAATTTTAAAATATTTTAAAACATCCAAACTTTTAAACAAACAACTTTTTTCAAAGAAGCTAATGGATTATCTCAGAATTTTGATGATAATCGTTTTCAAATAAGCTAATGGATTACCTCAGAATGTTGATGATAAATGTTTTCAAAGAAGATAATTAAAATCAAAAAGCATTATCAAAATTGCTGAAATATTGTAGCTATTGTCTCTCATATAGTTGCTCCAATATATATATATATATATATATATATATATATATATATATATATATAAAGACTCAAAACAACCGGGAAGTTTTGCACCTCTAAAAGTGAATATCATTCAAAATGAACCCTGATGCTTAGAAAAATATTTGATTGTGATAGGATAAATCTATAAATCTGAAAATGTTTGTAAGAATACTCTTTAAATTTACCAACTAACATTTCTATAAACATCCGCAGAAACATGTGGAATTTCTGTATGTATATGTTACTGTGAAAACTCGAAATCTGTCAAAATATGACTTAACCAGGTCTTAACTGACAGCGCTAGAAAGAACATCATCAAGAACTTCTTTCATTTAAAACCGTCTGAATTTAGATTTATTGCATACTAGCCGCCTTTGGCGACCAGCTGGTTCGCCATGAGTAATGCGTTCTAAAATTTTCATTTAAGTCACATATTCATTAGCCTTGAAGTAATTCCGGGAATTGATTGGCCAGAAATTAAAAATGTTTTTTTCCGTGATGTTGCCAAAACATTAAATATGTTTTTTTAAAGAAAGCGAAAGAGGGAAAAAATATATTGAATAAATGATTTAGATATTGCAAACGATTATAGAAACCTTGACTTTGTATTTATTTTTTTAGAAACTATCACATTTTATAATTGAAAAAAAATAGTGAATTAATGATACAGATATTGCAAACGATTATAGAAATATGCCATTAAGTCGGGATTTCAATGCATATCCTGTCTAAATTCGATCAGGTTTACCATAAATAAAGATGAAATGTGCAATGCAAGTGCAGTTATCTAGTTTATTCTAGATGGAACGTGTTTATGGAGCTGATTTATTTACGATGACTGAAGAAAGTGTTAATGTTTTTTGCACCAAAAATGGGAAAAATAAATTCCTTGAACAGTTACAGTTTTTATCCAAAAACACATATCCATGTACTCAAAAGAAAAAAAAATAGAAGAACTTTAAAGTTATTACACATGATGAATAAATATAACACTCTTTTATATGTGGTTGAAGAAGCAAAATCTGCCGTTAGCAAGACTTCAATTCAGTACCACAGATTAAAAAGGTATAACATTCTTGAAATCCGTGCAGTAAAATGTTGATTTCTTCAAATGAGCCAATCAAATATTATTCACCAGATGAAAAAAATTTTAATATTATCGAAAGTGTACATGTGGCCATAGGACAAGGTGGGCAAAATTGGGACAATAAGAAAATATGCTAACATAATTACTGAGGTTATACATTTTTTCCCGATGAGTGAAACGTGTCAACAACACCAAAAAAAAGAAAAATTTGGTTTCCAAACCTATTATTCATTAAAAAATGAATAGTTGATTATTCCAATAGCTAGAAAAACGGGTTTTCGCTAGTGCTGTCAATTAAAGCCTTATCACACGGTGAAATTTCGTCTGCACTTTTCCGTTTCTACCCTCAAAAATCGGTCAAGCGAATTTCTAATCGTAAACTTTTTCTAACCAGCTAGAAAATGCCGTCGAAAATATTGTCCGCAAACAAAATTCAACCAATCATGTAAAACTTTGAAGTGACGTCACTTTCGCAGTCATTTGCTGACGGAAAGTGCCGACGATATTTTGCCGTGTGATAAGGCTTTTAGGATGCATTTTTCCTAATTTTTAATTTCGGGTTATCCCTAGAGCTGCTAGTGTGTTTCCCTTTGTTAATTCGAGCTTTTGATTGATTTTAGTTTTTCATTGCAACGTATAGATAATGCAAAAAATAAACGTTTTATGAATCAATGACACTATGGGAAATATTTTTAGTTATATCAGTTAGATACATTTTTTTACTAGTAATCTCCATAGAAGTCAAACTGTGTTCATACAATTGCCTATTATATTTAATGAAACCGCAATTAAAAATATTTGTCTAAATGTCATATTAAAGAAAATAAATGCATGTTCGCTTTCTGAAACAGTTTGTACAAGAGAAAGATATTGAAAATTATTTTCAAAAATACGAAAATTTATTTATCATTTTAAATATAAATGAAAAATTAACCGTCAATAGGACTTAGTGGTTCAATACAAATAAATGAGAAAATTTTGAATCGCTATATATAAAATTATATTCTTGAATAAAAATTAATTTAGGAAGAAAAAAAAAAGAATACAATCAAAAGAGGGAAAGGTTAATGCATTGGAAATTCAGAATTATTACATTCGATAATTACATGAATTAGCTAATGCCTGCAACGCGATAAATATTTTTTAACGTTCTGAAATGTTTCAAATATTGCTGAAAAATGCTCTTTTAAGGCAAGAAACTCAAAAAATTTAGAACATTTTCGTCCGAAATTAAGAATACTATTAGAAAAGTAAAAATGAAAAGGAAGAATTTAGATATGTATCCATGAAAATTAGGTATATAAAATAATATTTTAGAATGATTGATAAAATATTGATTACTACCTGGTACCCGGCGCGTTGCTGTCGCAGAAGAAATAATCTTGGAATTTAAAATAGTTATTTTGTTTAATTAAGAATGATAGGAAGAATGATATTTATTTCCTTGTCGGTGATGAATACATTCATTGAAATTGGAGGATATTTAAAACAGAAGCATAAATAGTATTTATTCTATTTTTATTATTCTATTCTACAAACAAAAATTCTTTTTTATATATTAGATTTGTGTATTCTTTTAGAATTATAAAGCTTCGTGTTCTTTCAAAATGGTAATGGATGTAACTATTAACTGTCTCTCGTGATTTGTTTAATACTCGGCCAGAAATCTCTTTAGGAAATGTAATTAAAATATTTTCTTTTAAGATTCATTAAACTTGGAAATATATTTATTCCATAAAATCTTCAATACAGTTGAAAGGATAATTTTTTGAAAATTTAGATGGTGCAAAATTATTCGTAATCTAATATTTTCGGAAGTTACTGCAAAAAACGCTAAAAATTTTAGTTAAAATTTCAAACCTATAAGATTGGCTGTCCTAAAACTTTCTTGCACCCTCTCTGATAAAGCTAATATCCCAGAGAACGACTCACATTGCATTTACCTACAATAGCTACGAAATATTAATATTTAGCATCTTTACTGAATATGTTGTGTCTTCTTTGTGAGTTATTTGGTAGTTAATCCATGGTTAATAGGTGTGAATAAATTTGAAAACATTTTTTATACTTTAGATGATTATATGATAGTTACTGCCTATACAAATCCAGTAACTGCAAGTAATAAGTAGTCGGAAGTTTTATCGGAATCAAATCAGCGGTACTGCAGCGTATAAGAGACATACAGACAAACATTCATTTTTATTTATATAGATAAGATTCCACAATGATGATAAATTACGAAATGCTGTCTATATTAATGATTAAAAGTTGACGGTGTCCTAGAATAAGGGTAGTGTGTCTTCCCCGTGATCTGGGCATCTCAAATTCGAGTCCCGATTGAGGCATGGTTGTTATTCTGTGTTCTATCTGTGAGTAGTGTGAATGTGCCCCCTGTAAAAAGGGGTTGTGCAAGCGAACGTGAAGCATGAAGTAGCTTACTCTTGGCCCCAGTTGGCGCTACAGAAAAAAACAAGGACACTAATTTAGGCTTAAATCACTGACAGCTTTCTGTCAGCGGGTTTGTAAAGTGCCAAACGTAACAACAACAACATGATTAAAAACTAGATATAAAGCTTTT
This sequence comes from Argiope trifasciata, assembly GCA_026543055.1. Taxonomy (NCBI): domain Eukaryota; kingdom Metazoa; phylum Arthropoda; class Arachnida; order Araneae; family Araneidae; genus Argiope; species Argiope trifasciata. The sequence continues at coordinate 13,802 of JAPMOQ010050078.1, forward strand.
TTAATAAAATTATTTTATTCATGTAGCCAAATATAAAAATGTTAATTTTTTTAATGCTTAGAGTGCAAATACTAACATACTAAACATTTCCTAAAATTTAAAATATATTATGAATATAATTAAAATTCTAATTTATTCGAATATTCAAATTAATGTCTCAGGCTTTAATAATTTTTATTTTTGATTTCAAATATTTGATGAAAAATTTAACTAATCAAATTGACGACCTGCAGGTTCACTAAAATATTCTTTTTCAAAACCGCGATACCCCCGGATGGACATTAGGGCCACTGTGATATGGTGGTAAGGTCTCGGCTCGTGAGCCGTAGGATTTCAGGTTCGAGACCCGATTCAACCGAAGAACCGCCGTGTAAGGAGGCCTGTTGCGTGTTAAATCCGTCAGGACTAAACATCCTCCCGCTGGTGTGGTGTGGAGAAGGGGGTGCTAATTCAGATGCCGTTCTCGTCAACTGATCGGGGTTCAAAATTATGAAGTCCGTCTCAAAATAGCCCTAGTGTAGACATTAATGGAACTGAACTGAATCTGAATAGACACTGTCTAATTTACTATTACATTGCATGCCGTACTATTGTTGACAAAGGGTTTTTGGCGTATTAGAAACCGTAGAAATAGCTTAATTTGGCTAATTAAGAACAACGAACAATCAAATAAATAAAATCTGGTGGGTTTATGGAAACTTCTATACGGCTTAAATATCTAACAAAAACTTTTAAAATATATTTCTATTACGGTTTATTTTAGAGATCCTAATGTCTATACAGACATAGGAAAATAACAGAAATTAAAAAATATTTGAAAAAACATCTTGTCAAATTAAGGGTTAATAGTTTAGAAGTCTTTTTCCATACAGTCAATCAACCGAAGATTAGATCCCACTCTGTATTCGATACCAAATGGTTTAACAAAAAACAAAATTAGTGGAATGATTTTGTTGGGTTTTGGTTGTATTTAATTTCATTTAAAACGTTTATATTAGGGTGTCCCAAAAGTTACTTTCTCATCGCTCTTTGAATAGCCTTATCTGGCTCTGCTTGTTCAAACATGCAGGCTTATCTATTAGACGTCTACTATCTTACCGTTAGGAGAGAAACCCTTGTAACCCTGCAAGTAGGGGTCAATCAGCTTGAAAACGGGGTGTTCTATTACATTTTGAGGGTGTATTAAAGGGCAGTATGTCTTTTGACGCCAAAAAAACCGGTATCATTATAATTAGAAGAATCGCCGGTCATATATTCAGTTAGTAATAGATGCCAGCTAAATAATTTTGAGTAACGTTTTATTTTATTAAAATTCTTTGGAAACATCTACTCTTCAATAATTTGTGGATAGTACGTTATGTGTAATATATCAATAAGAAGTGCTACTGAGGACTGGGTAATCCATTTTACTGTGGGTGAGTTATTACAAAGATTCTGATAACTATTTCGATAATTCTCGAAGGAATATGAAAGGAATAAATATCTTTAATGTTGCCTATTTATTGATTTATTTATATTTTAATTCTTTTTCTGAATTTCGTGTTTCTACTTTTTATTATATTAAACAGTAACCGATTTATTATGAATCAAACAGTTCCAAATTAACTTTTTTTTTCTAATCCTAAATTTATTATTTGAAACTATCGTTTTCACCTTATTCAAAACTCATAAATTCTAGTCTAAAATGGAGGTTTAGTTTTAAAACGCAAGCTTTCTCCCTTAAAGACACATGAATCTTCGAGAAAATATGAAACTATTTTGTTATTATCCAACGGTTTTTATTTAATCAACGACAGCCAAAAACAATAAAAAAGCAGTTGAAGAAATATCGTTGTAGGTTTTCTTATGAAAGGCATTATTTTAGAGCTTAAATGACAAAGAATTTCAAAGTTTAACTACAATTTAATTTTATTTAATTGTCATATAAATACATCTGTATTAAGCCAAGCGAAAAGAATGTCTCGACTAAGCGCGCTCAGTTAGCCAAATGTTGTGATCTGCTTTGATGCCTACTTCTCTCCTTACTTATATTCGTCTACTTACGGCAACCATGTTCAGGGCTTTTTTCGTGACGGTAGGACAGTATGTCATCGTTTTCAGTCGTACCAGGCTGTTTTACAGTACATTTCATTTGTGCCACAGTCTTTTTTAAAACTTCCATCCTCAATCTCATTTGTCCATTTGGTGGGATTGGAAAGGCGTAATTTTCTTCAAGCTTGTTCCTCTAGGCGAAACAATAAATTCTATGAAATATTGTCATCTATTGTATCAATTAAAAGCTTCCATAGCAATATTATATATATGTGTGTGTGTGTGTGTGTGTGTGTGTGTGTGTGTGTGTGTGTGTGTGTGTGTGTGTGTGTGTGTGTGTGTAAACATGACCAGAATTAATGAATCGACAAGGCATTGTTTTTTCTCATGACTTAAGACCACATATTGCATTAGTTTGATTTAAAATATTTAATTCCGTTGACTATTAGGTTAAATGAGTTTTCCACATTATTAATCCATTGAATAATAAAGAATCAATGTTTTTCTTAAATTACTCATTAAAAAATTACTTGAATTAAGAAGATTACTTGAATTTAATTTTAGTATGAATAAAATTCCGGTTAGCTTTTACTCCTAATTCAAGGAGAAAAAATATCTTGTGAAAGTTGCACTTGGAACAAAATAATTTTTAGATGCTTCAAAATTGAAGATTATTATTTTATCTTAGAATTTAAAGTACGTATAATAATTTTAAAATATCGGTATTAACGAAATAAGCGAAAATTAATTCAAATATACAGTATTCATGTTTTTCGAAAAAAAAAAGTCTCAAGTTTTTGCATTATAATGAATTAAAAACATAATTTCATCGATGTCCTAACATAGGGATAGCGCGTATTACCAGTGATCTGGGCGTCATGGATGCGAGTCCCAGTTAGGGCATAAATGTTCTTCTTCTGTGTTCTATTTGTGAGATGTGTGAATGTCCCCCGCCCCTTCAAAAAGGGGTTGTGCAATCGAATATGACGCAATGAAGTAGCTAAATCGTAATATTGGTCCTAGTTGGAGCTAATGAAATAAAAATAGACGCTTTTTCGGCTTAAAGCGCTGACAGATAACTGTCAGCGGGATGGTAAAGTGCCATAACCAACAACACAACAACAACAGGATATAATTTCAGTGAAGAAAAGTAACTGCTCATACACCATTCTTTGAGAAAATATTTTAAATATATTTTGAAGAAACATTGCTAACAGTTTGAATAATTTATACCAAATGCATAAAAAATGGCAACACTAATGGTGCTAACATGAAGCTATAAGCATTTATAAAAGATGCCACATAATATAAAAAAGAATGTTCAGTTTTTAATTTGCAGTTCTTTGATTGAACTTTTCGTAATTGAAAGGTTTGCTGCAAAAAGTATATAGCTCTAACCTAGGAGAAATTGGAGTTACGTACTATCATGTGGCAAAATAAAAATTTGTTGTTGTTTTTTTGGTGCCAAAAAGATGCAGCTCCAATCGTCAGTTCTCACGTTACTCGAGCGATTGAGCTGTTTGTTCTTGTTAGTTTGTTTCCATATAAATTTAGCTCCCGGTGTTATCGCTTTTCCTCTCCACCGATTGAGCCTTCGGAAACACTGAAAAACTTAAAGGAAAATAGCAAGAGTATTTCTACCTGTTTATTCTCATTAGTTTGTTTCAATATAAAGGTAGCTCCCGGTGTTATCGCTATTCCTCTCCACCGATTGAGCCTTCGGAAACACTGAAAA